>OY720431.1:135372138-135972138 GCA_963082735.1 Pocota personata | reverse complement strand
TCCTTTTCGTATACAAGATGTAGGCTATAGTTAAAATGTTCAATATTGAACAAGGAAAAATATTTCCTAACTTTGCAATCTCTTTGTGTATTCCAGTAAGTATTAGATGTGGAAGTAAAGTTTTAATCTAGCTTTTTGTGTTCTTTCTTCATATTACTGAGTTTGAGTGCATTATAGCCATGTTCTTAAAATAATAATCTCAACTTTCCTTTTAAACAAATTCGCCTTCACAAATAATTTGTTTAGTTACATTTACAAGTTTTTGCTATAAAACTCGAAATAACTTTATTTTTCCCTCTGCACTTTATTAATTAAAATTCTTTATACGAATATTCCATTTATCTCACCATCCTCCCACAAACAAGAATTTAAGTAAATTATTTTGTAAAACTGCGTCCGTAAATGCATCCGACCATAAAAAAATACAAAGATAAACAAATAATACTTGTTTGGCTTATAGCGCAGAACAAAAAAAGTATCTTATTTGTTTGCTCTCTTTTTTTAACATTTTAACTCGTGTTTTAGAATTTCACTGGCGTGTAATATTAAATAAAAAGTATTTTTTTTTACCTTTTTTTCGAACAGGATTCTGCACAAAAACAAATAATACACATATACTCGTATATCCATAGACACTACGTATACCTGAGCAAGGTAAATATAAATGAAAAATGAATTAAAAATTGTTAAGTGAAATCGGCAACAAAAAACCAACAACAAACAACCGTAAAAAAAAAGAGTATGGCTTAGTGCATTCTGCGAAAATATTTCCATTTAGACAACCAAACAGGAATCCTATACATTTTAATATAAACGAGGTATGAACGGAAGAAGAAATGCAGAAAAAAAAACAGCGAATAAGCCCGTGAAAAACATTTAAAACATTTCAGGTGTTTTCTCATAATAATCCGTGAAAGAGTTGGAGGAAGGAAATACCTAAAAAAAGAAAAAAAGGAATTAGTTAAGAATTTGCAAAGTGTTGCCATCGTAACAGTAGGGGGAGGTGAGCAAGGGTGTCCTTCATTATTTGCATACCATTATGCTGTCGTTAGCAGAAGGATATTACAGATGAAAATTTCACTCGCACTGGGTACAAATATGAAGGAGAATTTCTAGAATGTAGGTATTTTTCATTTCGGTGGATATTATATACTTTTTATTTGTTACGGATGGATTTGCACTCTCTCGAGTTTTTTTTTTTTTTTTTTTTTTTTCAGATGCATTTTACAACAAACGCTGCTAGGTGATTGAAATTAAATTCTTAACCACGTTCAATGGAAACTTTTCGATAAAATATCTGGTGATATATTGAAAGAACGAATCTAGTGTTCAAAGGATTCCCCAACAAAGATGACGTACTTAGAATCATTAGGCGAATCGCTATACATACATATGTACCTATATAAATGTATATGTAGGTGATATTTCAGTTTAGTCGGTAGAAAGTTATTCATGGAGTATACGGAAGTATCCACACAATTTCAAATTGAAGATTTCATAAAACTGACTTTGAGAAAAAAATGCAAACATAATATAATGATAATGAACGTGTCGAAGAAGAACTGAGCCAGTGTTTAGCACTACCGAATAAATTCGACTATCGATAGTTGATAACTGAATGATTTCAACTACCGAATGATTTTGTCCATTAGTTCGTTCATTCAATCAGCAATAAACTGAAAAAGAGGTCGGAACGCAAACTACGAGTAGATTTCTGTATATTCAATCTCAATCACGATTTCCATTAGCTTCGTGGTAAAGTAGAACATTTTGGAGGAATGCATACATACAATATTCGAAAATTTTGAAAAACTCGCTATCCATCTTGGAGTGAATTTCAAACCCTAAAAGTTCGACCGAAATTATTTGTTCCATATGAGGTACCAATTTCAGGATATTTGCCCTGAAGTACAATTTCCATTAGCATGGAGGCAAAGTAGGATATTTTAGGCAATTGCGTGCATAAAATTTTCGAAAATTTTGCAAAATTCGGATTCCATTTCTGCGTGAATTTTAAATCCTAAAATTTCGAACAAAATTCTATTTTTTAGAAAACGTACCGTTTTTGAGATGTTCGCGCTCAAAAACATTTCCACCATTAACTTCCGATATTTTGAAAAATCAAGCACTTTTAGCTTTCAAAAGTTCTAACAAATTTAAGGAATTATTTGTTTAATATGACGCCCTGTTTTCGAGATATTCATATTCAAAAGCGATTTGCACAATTGACTTCAGATTAGAGTAGGACATGTTGGAGGACCGAGTACATACAATTATCTAAAATTTTGAAAAATTCAGCACCCACCTGAACCTAAAATTTCGAACAAAATCCTATTTTTCAGAGGACTCAGGGTTTTTGAGCGAAATTATTTGTTTCGTATGATGCACTGTTTTCGAGATATTCGCACTTAAAAGAGATTTGCACAATTGACTTTAGACTACTGTCGAACATTTTGTAGCATCGAGTACAACAATTTTTTAAAAATTCAGTACCCGTAATGTGAATCATTTAAAAACCTAAAATTACAAATAAAATTTTCAGGGGACGCACTGTTTTCGAGATATTTACACTTAAAAGCAATTTGCCCCATTGACTTCCGATTAGAGTCGGATATGTTGGAGCATCGAGTATCTACACTTAAAACATTTCAATCATAAGCTTCCGATATTTCGAAAAATTAATTACCCACAACCTTCAAAAGTTCTAACAAATTTAACGAATTATTTGTTTCGCATGTCACACAGTTCTCGAGATATACACACTTAAAAGCGATTTGCACAGTTGACTTTGGGATTAGAATCGAATATTTTGGAGGACCGAGTACATACATTTTTTTCAAAATTTTGAAAAATTCAGGACTCATTTTGCAGAACTATTAAAAACCTAAAATCTTGAACAAAATTCTATTTTAAAAACGTCACCACCATTAACTTCGGGGTAGAGTCTAACATTTCGAAAGATTACATACTCGTACCTACAACTTTAAAATTTTTTAACAAATTTGGCATTGTACAAACAATTGTACAGAATCACACACAACATTGACTGGTATTCTGGTATTCCGTAAGCAAGCCTGAGAGCACTACAACAAAATTGAGATTAGTGATCGACGCTTCTGCAAAAGCATCACTCGAAAACAGTCTCAACCAAGAAGATCTAGCCTTTGTTCTTATCGGATGGCGGAAACATTTCACTGCTAAAATAGAGAAAATATATCGTCAAACTCTAATTGACCCACAAGATCGGAAATACTAAAGTATCCTATGGAGAAATTCTCCGGATGACAATATCATCGAGTATGAATTAAATACTGACACATATGGAATTGCATAAGCACCCTTCCTGGGCATAAGAACTCTTAAATAATTAGCAAAGCACGAAGGAAACAATTGCCCAAAAGCGGAAAAGATACTTGATGGTGTCATGCCTGGAGAGGACACGTTAGACGCAGTTAAGATTAAATCTTCTCAAAAGTGCCAGATTTAACTTACGCAAGTGGAACAGACTACTAGGCAGAGAAGTTCAAATCAGTTAGCAGTATTGAATTTGATAGAGAAGAGCATGTGAAAACCTTATGACTTCATTGGCATCTAACAAAGGTTTACTTCTCATTTGAGATAATATCATACGAGTGAAAACCCAATTTGAACAAGGGAAATGTGATATCGGAAACTGCACGTATATTTGGTCCACTAGGGTGGCTCGCACCGGTCATTTTAAGGGCAAAACTACTCTTACAAGACATCAAAGATGGAAGAAAATTTGGGTTGTGATACTCGTAGCTCATTTTCTGTTCAATTGAAAATAACATGGAAAGATTTTAGAAAGAATCTCAATAACATGCAGCAAATTAAAATACAATATTCACATAACGTAGCCGTAATGGAAATCCATGGATTTTGTGATGCATTTGAATGAGCGTATGTAGCTGCTGTATACATGCGCATAATAGAAAAAGAAACCAAAGTAAAAACTGAATTACTCACTTCGAAGTTTAAGGTTACACGAAAACAGAAGAAAGGCCACCACAAGGCCACCGAGACTCGAATTATGCAGAGCTGTGCTGTTGGCAAACTTGCTATGAAAGGTCAAAAGTGAGTTAGATATTGAATCAATACAAACGTATGCATGTGCAACCCAACAAATGGAGAGCATGCACATAGTGTACAGCAAATCCAAAAATGAAACATAGGATACTCATGGAACCATGTCAAATCAGAAGACAACCCTACAGACCTGGCATCCAGAAGCACCTCCTCGAGATTCTTATAAGAACTTTCATTGTGGCTTGGTTACAATCAGGGCAACCACTGAAGGTTAGCCCAATTCCAAGTTAATATATTGGATAGTTGAGGGAAGGGGGGAAATAAGCAATTTTATTAAAAGATGTATGAATGCCAAAGGTTTAACGCATACTCATTTAATGGGAAATCTTCCTGCACAATAAATCACGATGGCAGGACCCTTCACATACATAGGAGTGGATTATGCAGGACCATTCATGATTAAGGCGATCAACTTACGCCACACTAGACTGACTAAGGGATACATAGCTGTATTTGTATGACTTGTAATAAAAGCATTCCATTTAGAAGCTGTATCCGATCTGTCGATAGAAGCCTTTTTAGCCGCATTCGACAGCGACAATACCACAAATTTTGTAGGAGCATATGCGGAGCTGAGAAAACTATATATAAGTGAGAATTCCAAACTTACTGATGCGGTGGCAAGTCAAGGGGTAATATGATACTTTATGCCACCAGTTGCTCCACACTTCGAAGGACTTTGTGAAGCTGGAGTTAAATGAAAAAAACTTCACTTAAAAATGACAACTGGCAACACACACCAAAATAGAGACCTGGCTCAATTCAAGACTCCTATGTCCAATGAGCAGTGTTATTAACTCCAGGAAACTTTCTCATCTGATCAAACATGTTCTGTACTCGTAGAGAAACAGAAAATCTGTTAGATACACAAGAAAACCGACTGAAGCGATGGGAATACCTAAATAAGTTACAACAAAAATTTTGGAAAAAAAATGTGGAGTATATAACTAGACTACAACAACCAACCAAATGGACACAGAAAACAAATAACATTAAGGGAGATTTGGTTTTTGTATGGGGGGGACAATATTGCTTCATCAAAATGGTGTGTGGGGCGGATATAAGAAACACATCCTGGAAAAGACGAACAAGTACGAGTTGCCACAGTCAAAACTTCTACCGGATGATAGACATTGACCTTATCAACCATACATCAAAAATTCCATGTCAAATGTCATCACCTTTAAATCAGTGAACCGAAACCACACTGAAAGGACAAGCGACTGAAAATTTGACCAACCACCATTCCTCCAAGACCACCAATTAAGCAGTTAGTAGAGCGACACCAGAAGCAAGCGAATGAAACCACAGTACAAACCAGTGAAGTAGAAATGACATTATCAACCGTCGAATCCTTGGTTACTTCAATTGCGCTTGTATTAATCGTATGGCCACTTGCAAGTTACGCTCAAGTAACTGACACACCAAAATGTCTCTGAAAACTAACAGGTCCGACTTTAAGGGATCGAAGATTTAAGGAACCGTGAAGATATTTCTAATAACTCAGTATCGCATTATGTGCATAATACTATTACGTAGGCAGACTATGTCTCAGCTATCACAAGAAATCATCAAATGCTCAAGTAGAAGGCGGATCACGGCCTTGTCCAAAACTAGCAAAAAGGAAGTTCACCGCGTCCGATATCCAGATATAACGAGATGAACAGAATGTACAAACGATTGCAACAGACTCATACACATCATTCACTAGAGTTAAGAGTTCTTGAACAAATCAGAATAATCTTGAACTAAAAAAAAAATTCAAGTTTTCCCACGGTTCCACCTCTCGCGAATGTCTGACAAACATCCGAGAGTAAAATTGTCATGAAAAGCTGTAAGTCCCAACCATTTGTGAGGCGCACAACACAAGTGGCTGCAAGAAGCTAGACCAGGCCCTGCATTGAGCGCTTAGCACAACAATATTTTTTTTAACTATTCTTCGACTGAAACTGCTTTTTGGTTCGTTATCAGATGGAGTCTTTAAAAAAATTAAAGTGTAGCTACCTATGAATTTTTCAAGAACAAAAATCTTTCCTGCATTAAAATCTAAACAGAACGTCTACAGAAAATGAACCAATTTGCAATCAGAATCTGCTGAGAATCGATAAGTCAAATTAATGAAAATTCAAATACATACCATCAACAAGTGCCTACATACACTCCTCATTTAATGTCCTTGAGACCGTCCTTCAACTCATTCATTTCTCACCACTTATGTAAATCAATCAAATACCAGACTTGAAAAATCTCTGAAATTTTCACAGTAAATTTACGGTTCATTCATAAAAAAAAAAGAAATGTGAATATTTTCTTTTCATCATGCCGAAATCTCCATTTCAATGTCTTCGTCAAATTTATCAGGACCTCGCACAATACCTCATCGCTGAGCAATAAAAAGTGGAAATTTCTTCAGAATAAAATTCTATCTTACAAAAAAGTCATCATCTCCAACCTTTTCACTGTCACAATGTTATTCTCCTTCCTCTTTGCTTGAGCTCTTTGCCATTAGGAGCAAACATTATACATAATTGCATCCATTTGCATCCTTACACAGGGACTCACTCCGTATAACCTCAACTTCATCTGTTCAAAATCTCTTTTTATTCCTTCGAAATGGTTGGCATTTAATCAGCTTTTCACTCATACTACTTGTCCTCTCCTCTAGAAACTTAACCTTTACGATTCGATGATGGTGCATGTGGTAAAGCCACAAAAGGAGTAACAACTCCCGTCCCCGCCGAATATTAAATGCACTCACCATTCCATGCCGAAAATTCCTTGCAAAACGTAGCATGCAAAGTTTATGTTGCAACATTAGTCAGAAAGTCAAATGCATAGAAGTCGGCATTTCATCACTGTCGCACCAGGAATCGTGAAAAAAAAAAGTACAAAAACCAACTCGTCCTTTGCAAAGGAATTCATGTGTTTGATGTGCCATTCTCGCAGTATGCACGGTCTCACTTCTTTCCAAATCAGAAATTTTCCAGAAATATAATTCGTTTTGGGATGTCCTTAGAGAGAGAGAGAATGAACAAGCGGGAAGGAAGAGGATATCCTTTTTTGCATGTCCCTTTGTGAACTTGAGGAATTCAATCAAATCTAAGGAATCATATGGTGAAAATGATATCCATCACTTGCAGACAGGCGCCTTCTACATGCATAAGCACGCTGCTCCCACTTTAATTCTCAAGGATTAAAAAGATCAACAGGAGAATGGCTAGGGTGCGAAACGGATGTATGGGGATGAAAGTCGAAGGAATCAATTTTGATTTTCGCCTTCAATTTGTGAGGAAATCGCTATTGGATGGAATTGTGTGGTATGCCGCATGAAAATTACTCACTGAATGAAAATAAATTTGAATTTGATCGAAACGGTGTTGGGGATGTAGGAGAGTCGAAGGACGATGAATTTACACAGTGGGGAACAAGGTATTGCTTCCATTTGTAATATGTATCATCGCAAATTCTAAGATACAGGATGATTTATGTCTCAAAATGGATTAGAATTCAACACAACATAAAGGAGACAGTAAGGATAACAACATGGTAACGGTGAAGGTCATATGTATACCAAAGACCAAAGAGAGAGATTTTCAAACTTTGAAAAATAAGAAACTCATAGGATAAAGCTACGTGAAGAGTTCTTGGTGGATGCCAGTGCTGTCTCAGAGAACACGAAATTCGTCGGTTAAAGTTAAACCACAAACTACTGATCTACCTTCAAGAAACAACCCCAAATGCGGGTATGGGACTGAAACAATTAGAAAACGAATGAAAATTCTGCAACCAGTGGGAATGTGTGTACCAAAAAATTCATTGAAAACTGGGAATCTAGTATAGGCTATCGGACGGCGATGATATCTGAAAAGAGAGTATAAGGACAAAAAAGTGGAGAAGGGAGGACGCATATGCGCGTAAGTAGATACGAGCAATTAGGAGAATAAATAGAAAGATTTATCCAACTCACTCCTGACCAGAAACGGTCCACTTTCATTGGAGATCCACAGGGGTGCCCACGTCGATCCGAGATTTTGTTGCAACCACTTTTAAAGGTGTATTTGGTGTTAGCAAACGAAAAAGAGAGCAGGAGAGTGTGTCCACTGAGGTATTTTTCCTTACATCAGATGGTGGTATCTACAGTTTCAATTAGGTTGAAATATTAAGAGCATCTCCGAAGTACGTATGGGTTTACTTCAGTTTAAGTACAAGTAGTCTACTACGACATATTTCGAGTTCATTTCTATAAAGCTTTTCAACACAGAGCTAGGATTTATTCAATCTTTTGTCATAGTAATTTCCTTCCCGTATGAAAAGATCTAGTTATGAGAGTCTACTTATTTAGTAACGCGACCACCCAAAAAGTCCATAGGCTACGATTTGAGGGTATGCACTTGGTACCAACTCACTTTTTTTCACTCCGGGTGTTATTCAAAAACTACCTATCCTGATGCAGTAGCTATAAGACATATACATATGATGTAAGAAAGAATCTAGATAGGATCGGGAATAACGTGCGATATTTATTTCAGCTGCCACAAAAGACTGGACATTTTAGAAAGCGCATTTGTTGTAAGAAATCGACTGGCTGTGATTCACACATACCCACTATGATCATTTCTAAGTTTTAGTCAAATTTAGACTTCAGCTATTCAACGTTGGAAGAATTAACATACCTAGAGTAGCCAAGGACTACAGAAAGTAAAGTTTGAGGTCACGAATTCCAACAACTAGTGTCGCATCATCATCTAGGTGTTGTAGTTGAAATCACAATAGGCTTCCAACCTCCACCAAAAAAGGATTTATGGTTTGACGAACAGTGCACATAGGTTAGGTAGATGAGTGCCCTGTGACTTGTTGCTTGTCACTACGCACTTAGACCAACAGCTGGGTCCATTGTACCCATATGAGTTTCCTTTTTTTCCCCTGGGAACCTAAAAAAGAAAGAAAGAAAGAAAAGAAAGCCGCCAAGAACCACTCAGATAAGGATATGAATCTCAGGAGGATTTTCAGCTCGATTTTGTTCAAGTCCTCCAATTACATGAAAAAGTGACTGCCAAGAGTTCTTCTGTTGGCAAGGGCAGGACATTCACATAGCAGGTGACGAACAGACTCAATTTCATCTTCATTCCTGCAGATTCTGCAATAATCGTTATGTATAACCTCGAGGCGCTCCGCGTGAATAGCTTTGGAACGGTGTCTCGTAATGATACCGGAGACGACTCGTGTTTTACTAAGATTTAGCATAATTAGAGAAATATATCTTTTCTTGTCTCACTTCGGCCATAAGGTTCTAGTCATCATAGTCATCACGCATGTATACAAGTTAAGCGTTGTTGCTTATATCAATGGCTTCATCATTATAGAGCTAGCGGAAGTTCTCCTTACTGTCTTCTAGGATAATTTTTGCAGCCTGATTAATGGCCGTGATCTCGGCTTGAAAAGTGCTGCAGTCGTTGTTAATTCTAAATGAGTGGTTCTCCCTAGAATTTCACAGAACACTCCAACCATTGTACCGACGTCCATTTTGAATCTATCTGTGTAGATATTGAATCTACCATCAAAAGCATGTATCCGAGTGACATAGTCAGTGAGTCTATCTGCCTGATAGTAGTTCCCATCGGGATAGGATGGAAGCATGAACGTCTATCTGCCTGATAACCAAAATCTAGCTTCTTTTAGTCTTAATGCAGTTTTAGCAACGACTTTATTGCAGTAGATATCCAACGGAATGAGATTTAGCATGGTCTCCATTGCCGCTGTGGTTGCCGTTCTAATAGACCCTTTAATCCCGATGTAGGCCGTTCTCTGTATCTTGATGAGCTATGGCCTTCAGCCTTCCACCAGACTATCGATCGGGGTACGTTAGAATAGGTCTCACTACCGCTGTATACAACCAGTATACCGCAGCTGATTTGAAGCCCCAAGTATTACTGTAAGTCTTTTTGCATGTATAGAAGGCTATACATGCTCTCTTAATGCGATCCTCGATATTTTCTTTCCAGTATAGTACGGAATCTAAAATTACACCCGGTTATATTGCGGACCTTGAAAGTTTTAGTTCAACTCCTCTGATAGTTTGAAAAGAGGGATCGATCTTTTAATAGTAAAAAGAACAATCTATGTCTTTGATTCCCACTTAGTGAAAGTATAGTAGTAACTCCAGAAATACAATTGCAAGCACTGCAGCTTGGAATAATAGATGTTTTTAAATAACACTAGAGCAATGCATGTATCAGTTCATCAATTAGATATGGATGGACGAAAGCATGCATGAAGATAGAAATATGTATCAGCCCTGTTCTGTGGAAAAAAGCCAACTTGTCTCTTGTAAGAATGACCAAAGCTTATCGCTCTTATGATGCAAATGCTCTAGGCCGACAGATCGACAATTGAATCCCATGACCTATTCAAAGTTGTATATGAAAGACTAAATCTCCTAGAGCTGTACAAGTTAATGGTGGACTTTGCAATCTGAAACAAACTAATTTAGCTGTGTCCCATATGTTAGTGGAACAGATAGTCCGCAGGGATGGAGTCAATGTGGAAGGCACTGTCTTCAATAAGGCGAACAGACTTGGCTTCAAGGTTGATGATGCAAATAAAACATTTTTCAATAGGGACATAACAATTCCGTATTTTAATACAAATACACCTTTAAACTTTTTTCATGATCTATCAATGTTTCCGTTTATATCACGGTGAATATTGAATGTTCTTGTGCCAGTGAGACAACGTACCGGTCGAAGTACCGAAAGTATGGCAGCCGTAAGTGCTTCAGTTTAAAATGAGCCAAATCAGTCGATTCCACGCCGTTCACACGATTTGGGAATCTCTCAGTCTACATTGTTGCGAATTTTGTGTAAAGATCTTGGCTTACACCCCTACAAGACTCAAGAACTGAAGCCTTTTGATTATTTGAAGTGCCGAAATTTCTCCGATTGGGCTCTACAAAAGTTTGAAGAAAATCCTGAATTTCATCGAAAGCTCATTTTTGGCTTAATGGCTTTGTCAGTAAGCAAAATATGCATTATTGGTCAGCAACAAACCCACATGTACTTCAAGAGGTGTAATTGGACCGTATTTTTTCGCCGATGAAAATGAATTCGCTATCGTGCCATGTTGAAAGACTATTTTTAGCCATAATTGGATGGACTTGATATTAGTGGTATGCAGTTCAAACTAGATGGTGCCACATGCCACACACCTGGTCAAACAATTGATCTATTGAAGGGGAAGTTTGGTAATCGTGTAATCTCGAGAAATGGTCCGGTCGAATGGCCAGCTCACTCATTCGATTTAACGTCGACGGATTTCTTTTTATGGGGTTACGTTAAGTCGTGGGTTATGCCAATAAGCCAATGACGAAATTGCCAACGTTCCGGCCGATATGTGTGGAAGAGTGGTGAAAAATTGGCTCCAAAGATCTCCGATCGCTATTTCAATTATTCTGTGTTTTAATTATATACAAAATTGTCACCATGATCATTAGATCGACAAATGACGACTAACTAAACTGTCTCGATGAACATTTTCTACATTTTCTTCTCCATATTGAGTGAAATTTTTTCAAAGCTCCGTATCCCGGCCCTAGATCTAGCCTCCATTTGGAAAACCCAGAGATTTCAACGGAGACTTTTCACGGGTCGGATGCCCAATAATTATATTCTCTGCAAAAAACTTCGTTACCAAAAAAAAAAAAAAAAAAATCAAACTGAAGACAATCGCAATCTTCCCGACTGTATGCTGTGGCATCACAAACCCTGATGACAAATATTTAAGGGATTTTCCCATTGCATTGATCCTTTCAACCGAAAGATAATTAGGTAAAGAATTTCTCAAATTAGAAGACAAGTCTTCATCTTCTTCTTCTTCTTTATCATCATCATCATTGTCACCATCATTACAAAAGATACCCAAGAAGGCAGTACATACCTAGTTGCCGGAGTTAGGGCAAGAAACTTTTTTTTTTACAACTTACGATAGACTACAGAGGAATAGACCCTCTCGACCCAACTCAAATAGATCCCCCAGAATTGGGAACGAAGGACACACAAAATAAGGATTTCAAATATCGAAAAGTTATATTACAGCGAAATCCGCACTTTCTCTTGTGAAGAGCTTTTCAATAACTTTTCGTAAAGTGACAAAAAACCGCAAAATTGCTTTAGTCTCCCTCCTGCTCTTTTGCGTGTCCACTTTTTCCTTGGCTATAATTATAGCGAGCAATGGAAGGGTAGGCGTTTAATTTCTAGCTTAGAATGAAGAGAAAAGAAAAAGAGATAAATTTGCGTTTGCGAAAATGAATGCGTACAAGTGAATCGGGTGAAAATTGTTTTAACTTTTTTTTTTTTTTTTTTTTTTTTCTGTAGAAAGGATCGAAGCCCTACAGCATAGTTTGTGGAACTCCTTCGCAGTTTTGATGATGGTTGGTTTCATAGCAACCAAAGGATACCAATTAATAGAGTTATTTGAAAAGTTTTACAGTATCCGAAGAAAAACGATGTGAAGTGTAATGGAAGTTGCGAGAGGGTATTCTCAATCAAAAGTTCTTCGAATGGACTAACAGATATGGAATTGGATAGGGGAGAAGATTCAAACGAATTGGAGAGAGGGGGGGGGGGGCTTTCTTCATAACAAGTCGTTACTAGGAGGCCAAATGTCTGGGAATTTCGTATCAAGTGAGTTCGATTTTGTACACAGCACACTTTGTAGAGCCATTCTTTCAATTTTAAGTGGACTTTGTATGATTTGAACGCATAATTTCTTATCTTAAGCACAAATTAGTCTTCCAACTCGACAGAGGCTTCGAACGCATTATGCAAAAATTTCGGATTACTGTAGGATGGCCAGCTGACCGATTATTTTATCTTGTTGCTCGTTTAGTAAGTCCTACTTCCAACTTCCACGAGGTTCTATCTGTGAATTTCATCGGATGTTGCAAACGGGAAAGGGAAACGGCGAGTTCTCTGCTACAAATGATAGATTGAATTTCAATTTAGTTGTGGACCAGCAACTTCCACTTGTACTGGAGTGGAAGGATACTTCGTTGACTAAATGCTGTTAAAACATTCCAGAGTATAAATTCCAGAAACAATATTTTGGTGGAAGCACTTATGAGTCTAGCATGGGAGTGCTGTAAACTCCAACTGAAGGCAAGGGTCTCATGTCGTAGAAATCGCTTTGTAACAGATTATTGATGACCAGATTTCAGAGTGAGTAATAGAAATTTCCATCATTCAGTGTTTTTTGTTTACGACTCGCGACTGAAGATGAAAACGACAACTTTTATAGTAAGCAAAGCGCAGCTTTATTAAAGGGTCTAAATGACAACATCATGCTTCAACATGGTTGGAATGGAAACCATAGACTTGTGAAAATGAGAAAGTTGAATGGTTTGTGGTTTTCTGCCATTGGTAGCAGACTATTTGATAACTAGACCTAAAAGATTGGTTGTGTCTCAACGAATATGTAGGAACCAGCCACCCAGATGACAATTAGCTGACGTTTTACAAGTTGATTGTTACAATGACATGCGATCAACATCCCATATTGCGTCAACAATTTAGTGACTATCTCACTGAAGGAGCCGGAGTAATCAGAAACTCAATCCAAAAAGTGAAAGACCAAAACTAAGAATACTGTGTATTCTAGTAGCTACAATGCAAGACTCTTGTTATTCGTTTTGGTCTTGCAGGCTCGGTTTTAAGTCAAAAACTTTTCAGCACATATGTGCTCTCCGTGAATACCTGGAAATGGATGAAATTTAGAAATAGCAGATGCCTCAGCAGTAAAGAAAGTCGATTTCGAACTCCAGTACAACATGAAGGAAAAGGCGTCTAAGACTTGTGAATTACGTGTAGTTGTATGGTGGCCAGTGACAACTAAAAAGAACGTAAGAGACTTATTAACAAAGGTGCAGCGTATGGCGTATATATAAACTAGCAAGGAAAGGAGCGAGTGACACAGAACTGAATACTGCTAAGACTATAGGCGTCCCTCTGACAACAATGAGAAGATTAGACAGGAGTTCAATAACTACTAGACGATTCTAGACACGTGTAAAGTAGCCAGGTAAGTGGTAACAAAACCGATTAACAACACAGCTAAAAGAGCTTTCTACTCAAGCAGAACACAGTTAAGAACGATGGTGGGTCTTTTAACAGGGCACATCAATCTCAATAAACACTCGGTCAGACTCAAGCTAGCTGAAACAACAATCTGTGCCAACTGTGAGAAGGAGGAGGAAGATATAGAACACTTGCTCTGCCACTGCCCTTCAACAGCAAGATTAAGGCTTGCACATACTGGGATCCCCAAGGATACCGGATCTAACACACCTCAGAAAGAAAGGAATCAGTGATATATTGGAGTTCGCTAGACGAACAAGACGATTTCCCGATCACTATGTGACATCCTCTCTCATCACGTAATTCGCATTACATTACTTTTCCTACAGCTCGACAGACGAGGGGAATACAACGGGCCCAGTGGAGGCATAAGTGAAGTGCATAAGCTCACCTTCTTAAACCAACCAACCAACCAAGTATTTCTGGACAGCGTGTCGTAAAAATTGGCAAAGTTATTTATCTACGAGTAGCAAGCTTCGCCTCGGACGACAAACAAGACAGGAAAAACTATATTTTTATTACAAAATCTACGATATGACTGTTTAGCTCCAACGTAAAGTGATCAGTATTGCTGTATGGGCTTAAAAGTTGACTGTCATTGTGGATCGTAAACTGCAGTCGTTCATAAACTGATGCCTTTGCATCATCTTAAAGATTTTCTGACCCAATTGTATCTCAAATAAGAGGCTTTATGCGACAACGGGCCAAGTACCTATAGACACTATAACTCCATGCAACAAGCGGAAATGGGTCGATTATTTACATTTCGTTACAAAATATTGCCATGCGATGGAATCAGCTTACTCAATTCGACAGAAATGTCGTTCGTCGAAAGCAAACATGGCGCGGGACAATTAGCAATACGTTAGAGAGTTGAAACAGATTGCAGAAATGTGAAGATGGTGATGGTGAAATTTTAAATTATGAAAACAACTACAACTTTCATTGAGGAATATTTTCTCTGACCATTCTTCACAATCACATACTCTTAAAACTAAATTGCATACAAACAACTTAACTTACTTGAATATTTAAAAATACATTACAATATAGATTGCACATAAATTTACCATCGCTTTTTAAAGTTGAAAAAGCAACGATTCCATTGCCACCGGCCGGGATGTCATTGACGCTTCGTTTTATAGTCAACATCTATGAATTTTTTTTTTGTGTCAATTTCTCCCGACAGTTGTCTTGATGTCATTCTTTTATGTCCTGATGCCCCCTCTACGCTGAAGAGATACTCAACTCAATCTGCATACTATTACCCCCGAAACTGCAATAGAATATTCGAGCATACAAGTACCATGCTGTAACAATGACTGAGGTAATTTCATATGAATTGCCTTGGATATAGTCGCAGTTGTGCACAAGTGGCAATTGGAATGAAGATACTTTTGAAAATCTCAAATAAGTGTTTGTGTAATACTCGTAGGTACAGTGCTCTTAAAAGCTCTTTGGGTCACAGTCTGTAGGTATCCATTTTGGGTTTGTTGGTTTGTACTTTTTATGAAAAGGTTGTTCAGAAAAGGGGTATAAAAACAAGCCAATAAATTGTATGCCGCCAATGATTCTTTACTGTAGTTTCTTTATGGCCAACTTTTCCATATATACTTAAATTTCCATTTCATTTAAGTAACTACGATCAGGAAAATAACCTACTTCAGCAATTTATTTGACTCTACATACTCAAATCCCTGAACCTTAAAGCCCAAACATCCACCATAGAATGCAATCAATCTTTTATTATTACATTCAATGCGGTTAATTAAGGTCATTAAGGATCTGGAGAGGGCTCAGCCCAAAGTGAACTTTTAGGAGAGTTGCTGTGCGTTGCCACAGTTTCACAAGCCACAAATTTGTTCGGCCCGAAGGTTATCCTTCGTATGGCTTCACTCAGGTTATGGCATATATTCATACACACCCACACATAATGTAGCTTCCAGCCCTTTTTTTCGTTGAACCATTCCCATTGCGCCCGGAAACCCTAAATATAGCATAGAAGTATACCATTCAACATCCAACCAGGTTATGTAATCACTTTTATGTATCTCTGTCAGAGGTAGAGTTTGAGTGAGAGATTGTGTGCACGGGTGCTGGTGCAAAAGGTGGTTTAAAGGTTGCCACGGAAATCCATATATACATATATCTTCTAGCTACATGTGTGTATCAAAAAGACCACATGCGGCTTTGTTGTTATGTCGCAGATGTTTGTTCGTATTACTCACCCGTCGGCACCTATTATGTATCAAAGCCGCAAAAGTAGTACGATACAAGATGACGGGGTTCTATCCCATCGTGAAAGTTAACATTACGTCGTCAATATAAAATTCCAAAACTCGACAACGCCACTATTACTACCCATACCAGGCCGCTGCTCCACCACTCTCATTCATCTCCATTGTCGCGAGGGGATTTCCATTGTTGCCGTTGAGTTTGGGGATAACTCTTCGCCTCGACTAGGGGTTACAATGGGTTGGCGTAATTAAATGAATCCCTAGCCGCATCGTGTACTAATAGTGTGACTAGAGATTAAGATTTTATACTCTTGATGGGTGGAAATTTAGTAATTTCGGGTTATGTTTGGTGAAAGATATTAAGTTTATGGATAGAGTATCATATGTTAGAGGGGGATTTAGTTGAGTCGAATTCTTAAGCTAGATTTGTGTGAAAAGTATCCCGGAGAGCATTGACATATAACTTCATCAAAAGGTCAACAACTAGAATTGAATTTGTGATATTAGTTAGCATTTTGGAGAATGAGTGTGAATCAAGTATCATCGGCTAGGGACGCATTGAACCGTCTAAGATAAAAGCTTCTTACACAGAGAAATACCAGATTACATGACTAATTACCTCTTAAGAAAACAACTTTGACCCAGAGGCAAAGCTCATTATTCTGTGAATATCGAGCCTGGCCAAGTCATTGAGATTTTCTCCCGAGGACTTTCTTTCTCAACGTTGGGAGGGTGAATTATTGTTTCTTCCTCCTCCTTGTCTCCACACCTCCTATAGAAATCATTGTAGGGAACACTCCTTCTCATTATTAAAAGCTCATATTTAAAAGCTTGGACTTTACCTATTTATAAACAGAAGTCTTTTCGTTTCCTTCATATCATATTATTATTTTTTCCACTTCTTTCTGTAGTATCCAGATGGAATTTAATCGAAAACTGAAGGGTTTTTTGCATGCGTTGAAATCACATACTCGTAAGGCCCTCTGCATTTTTTCTTCTGTGTTTCTTTTCCATGTGAACTTCGAATCGAGGATCCTAGATACTTCGCTTATGAGGAGAGATTCAGAGAGATTCCATTCAACGATAGGGTAATATGAATTCAAAACTGGGAGATGCTTTGTCTAGTTTCTGCGTAGATATTGCCTACTTCTTTGTGTGGAGATCTATAAGCATCCTGCGATGTTTTTTGATCTCCGATTAGGTGGATAGAGCTTGTTGCTATATGTGTTTTTTTTATTGAGGGGTTGAAACACTGAGTTCCAAGTGTGTAGGAGCTGCTCTAATGTTTCGCTGCAATAGTTGGTGTTTCCACTGTCTTAGTCCTTGGAAAGAGCCTCCTGAACTCTAGCAGTTTTGTGAAGATCTTCGACATCTTCGCAGAAAGATTTCCAAGTTTTATTTTTGGACTACCTATGTTTGTAATTAGCTAGGGCTATTCGATATTCCAGTCATTAGTGCGTTTAGCTTGATTAAAGAGTTTCCTAGATTTTGATTTGAGAGCGCTAAGGTCAATCAGAGTACGTCGCGGTTTAATGAAGTGTGTGTCTTCTGTTTGTGGAGGGACGTAGCTGAACAATGATCGCTGGAAACGTTTTTTCAGTGTTTACAGATCTGCTCAGTGGCATCCATCGTCACGTTCTTAACTTTTCCCAGTAATTCTCTGGTAGACTTACATTGGGCGCTGAACGATGGCTGTATTCCCTTTTTGCGTATTCAGTTCGAAACTGTGTGGCATCGAAATGAACATGCATTTGTAGTACAATACAACTGTGCGCAAGGGTCCTAGTTTTTCCAAAGACTCTGTATTCTGCGGTGAGGTCAGTGACGCTCCCAAGGTCCTATCACTTTCAAAATTTCTTGGTTAAGTACGTAGGGACTAACAAAGGTTCGCTTAGTTGGTGTCAATTTAGTAGTTTTTGAAAAAAAAAAAATGTGCATTTCCGTAGCTTATAATCTAACAATATTTATTTAGAAATTTCAGAATAATAGGTAAAAATGCAGACGAGAAAGAGAAAAATTAGTGACGTAAGCTCGGTTGAAGTTCCACCGCCAATACAGGAAGAAATTCGTTTTGCTATTCTCTTCGGATTTCGACGTCAACTCATACCAGTCAAAATTCTTCACGAATGCCAAAATGCATACGGAATAAATGCACCATCTCTTGTTACTATTTCAAAGTGGTTTCGAAGATTCCAGACTGGCCATTTTTCTGTGGAGGACGAATCTCTTGAAGGTCTGGCCAAATTCTCGACCGACGATACAAATATGGCCCTGGTGAAGGCTAAAATTGACGAAGATGCCAGGATGATACAGGAGATGATAGCGGATGAACTGGGCTTGAATGCCATGACTGTGTTACGAATTTTAAATTATCACCTGAAATATTCGAAGAGGCTCGTGTTCGTTTTGCTCAATATTTCCTGGATAAGTTTGAAAATGGAGAGTCAAGCTGCTTCAATTCGGTACAGTTGATGAATCTTGGTTTTACAAGTACAACCCGGAAACCAATCAGCAGTCTATGGTATGGAGCCCAGAAGGTTCAAATCCTCCAGTAAAGGCCAAACAACAAAAGTCAGCGACAAAATTTATGATGTCGATGTACTTCACAAGGGCGAAAATGGTCGCCGTCATCCCGCTTAAAACTGGTCAGACAGTCACTGTTAATTGGTATACTGAAACTTGCTTACCACAAGTTTTCCAAAATTTACTAGGACACCGACGAAAAGAGGAGCTGCGCCGCTACTTTTTGCACCACGACAATGCGCCTGTGCATACTGCTTAAAAAACCAACAACTTTCTTGCGCTCTCGGACATCAATGAAATTCGCTCAGCACCTTATTCTCCGAATCTAGCGCCGTGTGACTTTTGGCTGTTTCCAAAAATAAAAAAAATATTTGAGGGGAAAAATCTACACATCTCATGAGGAGATTATTAATGCAGTCAATGTCGAAGAGGCGTCATCTTCTCTTGATTTCGCCCGTCTGAGGCTTACTTATTTGCATTCCCTATTTTTCTCTTTTGTTTCAAAATTTCTGGACAAAACCGTCCTTTCTTCCAAAATCGAATATTTTTGACCACAAACCTTCTACCTTATAATTCTATTTATTTTCTTCTCTTTTTTTTGCAATTCTGTCCCGTATTTGAAGGCCTGTTTGCAAACCAAGACTCTTCTATACCTATGAGATTGTCCTTGAAATACTCTGTAACTGCCACCATGCTATCTAACTTTTATCACACTTTACTCGTACCTACTTCAAAGCATCCAATAAAACTTATATGATGAATCAATCTAGTGGTAACAGTTTTTTCCTAAGTTATGCAATCATCTGCCGAATCAACCTCTAAGTACGTCCAGCCATTCCAATGGACATTCAAACATATCCCGTCAATTGCTCCATCCACCTATCCTGCAACATCCACTTAGAGTGTTATTATCTAACGTTTGTACTTAAATATCCCTTGGGCGATATTTTTTCATTAAACTTGAATGATGAAACATGAAATGAATTGGAGAAGTTAGATGATGGGTCCGACAAAGCACACAGAGATAGAGAGTGAAAGGCAGAAAAAAAGAAAAAAAAATTGAAAGAAAAATTGTACTACATCGACGTTTTAATATTTATTGCCGAAGCCAACTTTGAAAGCCTTGTACCAAGCTATTACCACCCACATACAGGGTGGTTACGTACACTGAGATACATAAAAAAAAATGTATAAATGAACAGCTAAAAGATAGATGGATTGCTGGGATTTTTTCGATTGCAGTTAATCCAAAAGACAGATACATTCGCTAATCGACCCGTCATTTCTAAACTATACATCTGTACTATATTACACGTACTCCGTCAGAATGCGCGCTGCGTGAAAGATGAACAAACTGTGAACTTTTGCTTAGTTATTATTATTATTATATATATATCTTTTTTGCTCCCCTCTTCTTTCTGTTTTTACTTTGTCCTGAAATGGGTTTCCATGGAAACTTTGTAGACTCATAGAAAGTATCGGACTTTGATGGATCGTATCGTAATTATGACATCGAATATTGGATGTTCATATCGTTGTACTTAATTAAAATGAATCATCCTTTGAGTTGGATTAATAACGTTTGGAAAAATGTGGATGGTTCTTCTTTCATAAACTGCAGTCGAGGTTAGTAATAGAAAGGGGTGCATGACTGGCGGATACAAGAGGTGGTATGTCGAAATTAAATTGGATTTTTAGAGATTTTTTTTTTTAATAACATCTCTGAGATGTGGGGACTCTTTCATGCAATAATTAGTGCTTTGATGTAAGCAATCAGATTGCAAGTTTATACTGGATGAGATCAATTTAGAGCTACGAGTATCCCTTTTGGGTGCTATGATTGCAAGTTTATTAAATAAATGGATTCAACTTTAAGGTGTGGTATTTTGTGGTGGATTTAATATATAATTTTAGTTGAAGAAATCGTGAATTTCATCAGCGATGTACTGTTGCATTGTAAGGGCCTCATCTTAAGTTGAGTATATCAAGAGTTGCTATGTATGTTTCCATCAGAAGTAGACACACAACACTGGCCACACTTCTCTATGTAACCCATTCAGTCAGCCTGATGAGTCACTACATGTGTAGCAGATATATTTGATAAGATTATGAAATCATTATAAGAATGAGTTGTAGGACATTTTGTAAACTTTCTATGCTGATAGAGAGGTAGGTACCGTCTTATGACTGACGTGTCTATCGATGAAGTGGATTGACACTCTCCATGTGGCGTTAGATTTTGAGGGACTATAAAAGTTGTCTTTCCAACATCTGTCGGGGCGTAACTTTTCTGAGGGTACGATCATGTCTGATGGTGTTTTGATGGGAACTATTCTTAGCATTATAGGATTCGGTCATTAATCCACTTTTTTTCCTTAAAAAGATTTACTTTATTTCCAAAGAACAATTTTCATGAAGAATATAGTATATTTCATAAGCCGTTTTCCAGTTCATTTTCGTGTCGGGAAGAATGGTGAAACTAATATCCCGCTAAATGATAACTCCATCTCCATCTACACTGATGGATCCAAGATGGACGTGGGAGTAGGTGTATGGATTTTTTCTAAAAAAAAAAAAAACTCAATTTGAACAAGTCAATTCGACTTCCGGACTATAGCAGTGTTTTCCAAGCGGAGGTCTTGGCGGTGACAACATCTGCCCGAGACACTGCAATGAAAGCTATACCACAAGCTTGTGTCGGACATAATGACGTTTCACACGAAATGAGAAGGCTGACGAGTTGGCAAGGGAGGGCTCAGCACTAAATCCTGAACGAGCTGACTCGTCAATTAAGACACAACCCTGCAACCTGAACCTAGAATTTAGTATAATTACAAGAAATCTCTGGCCGCTCTATGACTAAAATCGTACCAAGCAAATTCTACAAATTCTACATTTCAACAGACCTCATCTGGTCTAGTGGAGAGGATAACTGGACATAACTTGTTGCGCTATCACACGAAGAAATTGGGAATAAGCGAAGATGATATGCAGTAGAGGCTGCGGCAATGAGGATGTACACGAAGATACACTTCACTTCCTGTGCCATTGTCCAGGACTCTACAATATTAGACTCAGAATACTAGGTAAATATTTCTTCCAAGACTTAGAAGAATTATCAAATAAAAAAGTTAATAAAATAACCAAATTTATCAATGCATAGGCTTGGTTTAAGAATCCTAGAGTTTACGAGTGGGGAGGCGACACTCCTTGGCAAGTGTGGCGCAGTAGGCCTTTCACCCTCTACGACAAAATAACCTAACCTAACCTAGCTGCTATTTAATCGTAAAAAACTGCAGGCTTTAACAATTCGTCGAAATTTTGAAAATCAATTATAAAAAATCGTGCTCTATACGCCAAACGATCCGTGAGATATATGAACAAATCTACTTAAGCGACGAAACATTTTTGGCTGAATGGCTTCGTAAATAATCACAATTTTCTAATCCGTGACGGTTCCAATCGGTAACAGTTCCAGGAACTTTCTTTGTATCCAAAAAAAAAACATCATTTGCATCCAGAAAATATCTTGGAGCGAGCTTGTTGTAGGCCACGGAGGCAACTTCGGTGCAAGTAAGGAGACCGTCGGTACGCTCGTGGTTGCTCCGCTTTAGCTCGTTGGATAGGGTGTTTCTTGTTCGCCTCATCATGCACCATCTGCTCAGCACACAGATAGACCCTGTCACAACCTAAGTCTGGGTTTTTTTTTTTTTTTTTTTGTAGAATGGCGTGGCAAGTCGCATTCTTCCTCAAACATTTTAAGAATCATACTCGGTTTGTTTCCGTCCATGAGTCTTCTACACGTCTATTTCAAGACTAGTTCCGTGCCGATTGAGATATATGGTGAGATAGATGGCTTTTGTAGCCAGTGGGGATGGTGACCGTCCGCTGTTTGCGTGGAAGGGATTTATTTGCTTTTAAATGTTATCATCCCGAATCGCTGATATTGGGAAAACCCTTAAATCCCCCAAATGGAGCAACAATACAACTGGTACACCGAAGGCACAGAAATGGCAAATGGAGTAGGTGTCGGAGTATTTGAGCAGAACTTCAAATTATTGTGTCATTGAAACAATTTATAGAGCTCTATTCTAGAGAATGTATCAGAGGAAACCTCCGAAGATCAAGTATAATCATTCTTTCGACCTTAAAGGCTAAAGGTTTTAAATCATCGCGAAATCAAGGTCCAGTCTATTAAATACGAAAAAAGTTGTGGGCCTGAGCTTGTATGAAAACTCGCCATTTCTCTTTATATTGCGGGCACAGTATGACTAGCAAACTCTCTTCTCCACCCTGTTATAACAAGAAGTTACGCTCCCTTAGCAACAATAGAAACAAACTATGGCAATATTATCTTAAATCTAAATCTGATTCTGACTTTTGTAAGTACTTTCGCGCATATACCCATTTCTCTGAGCTCTGCGAAAGGCTCTTCCTAGATTACCTAGATTAAATGCAAAGCAACCTAATAGCCGACTTTAAAAGATATTTTCAATTTATTACGAAAACGGATGGCTATCCATCTATTCTCACCTTCACGAATTCTTCGGTCAGTCATTTGCTGACCGCGTCCTTGAACGAGACTTTGACTATTGCTGCTATTTGAACAACTCTGTTCAAATCTCCCTTGTATCCGTGGATATAACCCCATCATGGTTGTTAATAAGATAAATCAACTGAAGGATGAATAATCCCCTGGTCCGCCACAGACCCTCACTGTCCTTTCACTGAAAGCCAATCCTCTCCACAAAGCAACAGAGATTTCAATGAAGTTGATGTTGTTTCCACAGATTTTAAATTTTGGACAAAATCCCACCAAATTATTTTCTTCAAGCTAGAAGCCCTCCAACCCTATCATAGCCACCTCGGGTTCCCTCAAGGTAGCCATCTTGAACCATTGATCTTCATTCTTACAAAAAATGATGTGAAAAGTATCATCCGACAATCTTTAGACGTATATCATCTCCCGCTGATTCCCGTCTTCTGCAGGACAATTTATTCTGGTGTAATACAAATTTCCTAGAACTCAATGTCAGTAAATGCCATTTCATTGTCTACTCCCGCAAACGTTTTACACTACCTACTAGGGTCTATTTCATCCATGTAATTTGGGTGTCATATGCGATAGTAAACTTAACTTTCGATTAAACTTCGACAATGTCATAGGTAGAGACAACTTAGCACTTGACTTTGTGAAACGCTGGAACGCTGGTCAGTAGAATTCTCTGACCCTTACGTAACAAAGTTCAACTATCACGCTTGTGTTAGACCCCCGCTCGAGTATGCCAGCTATAACCTATGGTCACTTCACTATACTGCCAATACCATTAGAATCGCAGCCGTGCAAAGGGGGGTTCATTCGCTTTGCCTTACGAGGTCTGTCTTGGGCTAATAACCTCAACCTTCCACCCTATGTGGATCATCTTAGGCTGAATAATCTACAGTCATTGGAAAGATGACGTAATGTTGCCGACATACTTTTCATTCATCACATATTTTCTGGTAACATTGACTGTCCCGCCCTGCCTTAATCGATTTCTCTTAATTATAGTACCCGCAACCTTAGGTCCTCTATTCCGTATATCTCCTGATCGCACTAACTACGAGTATGGTTACAACGAATCAATGTCAAGAATGCCGCGCAAATCAAATGATGTGGCACACACTTTTGACTTAAGAATCTGCTTCCTGATTATAAATAGTAAAAGTAATCAAGAAAACTCAACTATTGCGAGTTTTGTACACTTCTCCCCATCCTTTTCGGAGACCAAAATCGAGACCACGATTTAATTTCCAATACTTCACAAGAACAACCTTAAATAACGTTCGCGAGCTGTGTACAACAACTAGCCCGGTAAATCCCTCTTTAGAAAATTGAATCACGTATCAGATTATCCGGCAAACCAACTCACCCACCCGCCTACCCACTGATCCCTTCACTACAACGTTCCACAACAGAACATAACCTCTTATCTGTGTGCAGTTGTTAATTCGACTAACTTGTTATTTGCATAACACCAAATTAGTAAGCGTACCACAGTCGTGGTTGCATCTCTAATCTCTGCCTACATCCGCATGTTAGATCACAGTTTTAGGGCCTATTCTGTATCTCGCCCTACGATTGGTGCAAAAAAAATCAAATCACCGCAATAGTTTCTCAAGTGAGCCGGAAAACTCGTGTCCTTCTCTGATTTCCTTTTCCCCTGTTGTACCAGTCTTCAACAGAGCTACGCATTTGATTGTGGAATTCATGGAACTGTTTAGTTTGTCGGCATCGTCGCTAGATACATTCAAAATTCATTGGATTTTGCTTTCGAGGAGTGAAAATTCGAGGAGAAGTCGAAACACTTGCATGTAAATTTTTCCGCCGGCAATTAGAAAACATGCGAGATTGAGTGTGTTACAAGTACTGACATAGGATACACCCGTTTCGGTGGTACCTTGAGCTACTTTATAGTTCAGCGATGCTGTTATGTTCATGACGAAGAGCAAGTAACATCCGCTCGCATGAAAAGGAGAAGTTGGTTTTGGTAGAAGTGGTACTACATGCAGTGTATTGGATCGGAATCACAAATTAATTCGATTATCCTTGGGTGGCGTATTCATAAACTGATTATAGACATGCAAGAGATGTGCAATGCAATTTGGTGGGCATATTGGATGTCGCGTACAGTGTTTGTTTAGGGCTTTTGAATTCATTAAATCAAAATCCAAAACGCGTGATGCACATTGTACGTCCAAATATCTTAGAATTAAGTGAGTGAATCAGGGGTGAGTTGTTTACTATGGATGTGCATGAGTTGATTTCGGGAAAAGTTCAATAAAACCGGCGGAGCAGTTATACACATCTCCAAGCCATATTGAGAAAGGAGCGGCATGAACCCTGCCTAGTCTCTCAATCTATTTCCCCTTCTCATCTTGGCTGGGCTACTGCTCTCATTCTAATAGGATATCAGTGACTACGAGTAATGTTATGCATTATGCGCTGATTTGCCAGCCTAACCTTTCTTTTAATACACGTGGGACCATCATTTTTGCATATTCAGATTGTGGATGTACGTGGATGCTATGCAAAATTCAACTTCAGATGTTGATGAGTACTGATGTGCTTTGGTAACAACACGGAAAAAGACTAGTATGAGCTGTAGAGGGTATCCCATTGGGGGGAGTTGCGCAGGAGATTTGTGAACTCTGGTCAAGGCTCGAGTCAAATAAAGTAGCTAATCCCCCACCGAGAATGAATAGCAGCCATGCTACCGGTGTAACAACTGGGGACAAATTTTCACCTGTGGTAGCAAGAGCAAGACCAAGACTGACATGTATTCTACTACCAAGATTGCAAGAGCCTTAAAGGTGTGTTTTGTTTTTTCCCGAGATTCGCAAGCTTGGTCTTCGTCTTTCACACTTAGCCATGCAATTTCTGCAAGACCAAAACAAATTTTGATCATCGCTACGTAAGAAGTGTGCCAAAAAATTCTATAATATATAGTGTCCAATGACTCAAAGAAGCCAAGAAGTGCAACTGCAATCTAAAAGTTCTATTCCGCATCGGCCAGACATTACCTCTGGGTCACTTTTCCTATGAAGAAGTGAGGAATTAATTATCTCCTATGATGCCTGGAGACTCATCGAAAGAGGTTTCTGCTGGGTAGTACAATGAAAGGAAAATCGAGTCTGAGTGCTCCGGGATTTGTAAATTTACTTTTTACAAAAAAAAAAAAATTACCCCAGACAATGGAAGTTGACAGAAGTAATTATGATACTGAAACTCGATAAATCACCAAATGAGAAGAAATAATATAGACCGATTTCTCTGCTTCTAATAATGTCAAAGTTATACGAAAAAGTCTTCTTAAAAAGACTCAAACCATTAATGGAGGAAAGGCAGCTCGTGCCTCCCCAACAATTTGGATTTAGAGAGAAACACTCCACTATTCAACAAGTGCATAAAATAGTAAGCATTGGAGAAAAGGCACTGACAACGAAAAACGTTTATTCAGCTATTTTTCTAGATATGGTACAAGCCTTTGATAAAGTTTGGCACCAAGAATTAGAATATAAACTGAAAGATATCTTCTGAGGAGTACTACCACATTCTGAAATCTTACATTACACAGAGATATTTCCGTGTAGGATATGAAAATTAATACTCTAACCTAACGAAAAAAAAAGACAGGTGTACCACAAGGCAGTATCCTGGGACCAATATTGTATGTTGTATTGTTGTATACCAGAGACTTACGTGAACAAAAAAAGGTAGCCTGGCAGCTTTTGCTAACGACGAGGCGGCGAACAAACTATGATACAAAGATCTATAAAATCTGTAAGTTATTGGGCAAAAATGTTGAAAATTACTAACATAAGAATAAATTAAGTAAGAGTTAAATCGATGGAGAAGAAATACCATACGCAAAAGAAGAACTAAGTAAGGAGCTCCCAACTTTAAATTAAAAATAAACTACTAATATACAAACAGTAGTGTTAGCGCTCCCATGGTACAATGAAATATTTTCAAAATATGCGATTCTGACCAAATTCACGAACATGTGAATTTAGAAAATTGAAATATAGGGTGACCAGATAAGAACGATATGAAAGAAATTTAAATGAAACAACAACGGTGTGAGCTATCAAATTGATTCTGGCTTTATTTTGAAGCTGCATTCATGCCATTATGTATGGAATAGCACATCATTTTAATGACCGCCTCGGCTTCGCTGGCAGTGCTTGTTCAATATTTAATAACTCGGTCCAATATGTGCGGCGTTATTCCGGCAATAGCATCTCGAATTTTGGCCTAGAGCTCATCCAAAGTAGTTGGCTTGTTAGCTTGAGGGGTGTCAAGCCCTCGTTAAGATGAACTCTCGCAGTGAGATGACCCAGTCGCCAAATTTCTCCTTCACCACTTCGAGCGTTGCGTCGCTTGTATGGTATGTAGCGCCGTCTTGTTGGAATCACAGCTCGGATATATCGATGTTGTCGAGCTCTGGTCACAGAAAATCCGTTAACATCGCTCTATACCGAGTATCATTGACGTCTCCTTCTTCCTTATATCGAAAGAAATAAGGTCCGATCATGCCGCCGTGCCATAAACCGCACCAAACAGTCAATCTTGTGGTTTGTGGTCGCTCGGCAATTTTGCTCGTTGACATAGCCGCTGAGCCAAAAATGGGCCTCGTCCGAGAAGATGATTTTTTGGCCAAAATCCGGATATCCGGTCAACATTTCCAGAGCCCAATTAGCGAACTGACGGAGTTGTTTATGGTCGTCCGGCTTCAACTCTTGCGTCAGCACAATCTTGTACGGATGCAGGGCCAAATCCAATCGCAAAATAAGCCTGGTTGACTCTCTAGCGATGCCCAATTCAGCTGATCGGCCCCGAATCGATATTTCTAGGTCTTCTTCGATACTGGCCGCTATGGCGGCTATGTTTTCTTCACTTCGCACCGATCTCTGTCCATTTGGTTGTTTAAGATCCAAAAGAGTGTACTCACACTCAAACTTTTCCACGATGTGACGAATTGCCTGCGCACTGAAACCATGATGACGACCGACCTCACGACGAAATTCACGTTGCATATTTACAACTGAGCCGGAATTTCGATAATATTTTTTAATAATTTCCACATATTCGGGAAGCGTCAAACGCTTGACAGGTGGCTGTCATAACAAACTTTAACATCTGCTGAAACATAACAATTAAAAAAACTATCATTGCTATCTGATCACCATTAAGAAGGCTTAATAGACTGGAGCGTAATGATTTGGTTATTACTAACTGACTATAATAATGATCCCCTGCCCTCTCCCTTTAAATTGCTCTTCCCTAATCTATAGTTAACTAAATCAAATTGAGCCAACGCTATTAGAAGCGAAATAAAGAAATTTTAATAACTTCGGGACTAGCCATAACCTCCAATTATAGAAGAATTTACTAAATGAGTTTTAACTCAGTTGTAAGTCGTAAATAAAAAGGGAGGAGGTCTTAGTGGGTGTGAATCTCACACTACTAGCTTCACTAGTATCTTTCAAGATTTTTGCGTACCCTCGGGGGAAAAAAAGACAAAGAAGCTTGAAGTGGAGGCGGAAGTACACCAGACTTGATAAAACAAAACACGGTGTCTTAACAATGCCAACTAAATATGTAAGTGTAGAATCGCCACCCAATCGGCAAAACATTAAGTCGCCCTAACAACGAATTATGTAAGGACATTGGGTTGGAAATAAATTCAAGAGATCTACAACCTTATCGTAGGTATTCCCTTAATAGAACACTATTCAATTTAAAATCTCTTGGTATAATTTTTCATGCCACATGCTAGCGCAAAGAAAAATATCGCCATCATCACGGTGCAAACGGATTATAATATAAAACTACTATAAAATTATCATTTGGATTTGTGGTTACCCAGGAAGAGAAGGACACGTTCTATTTCCACGTAAAAGGATACCAACAGTAAAGAAATTGCGGAATATCCCTCTGTTATCCTGTCAGCTTCAGCGGCTTTAGCCTGCCACCAAGTACTTTTCACAGCACATGAGAAACAGAAGAAAACACGCCGAAGGTCTTAGCCTCCTCTGTCTTTTTGCTATGTGCTCAAGAATCCTTGCGCGTTACCTAGTGCAAATTCCTTTGGTTCTATTTTCATTTCTGCATCCATGGTCTTCTTTCATTTCTGATTCAATCCATTTCCATTTTTAATGTAAACACAATTTTCATGCAAGTTTATTATATTTTCTTTTATCCAATCCTCTGTTTTTTTTTTTTCTATCAACTCTGGGAGAGTACTTAACTCCTTTTCTATTCCTTTGGAGTGAATATAATCTCCTTGAGCGATGTATGATTTGTTTTCCATTTTGTGCACCTCATGTGGATTTTCAAAAAGAAGAATTATTATTATCGTTTTATTATATTTCTGATGTAGTCTTAGGTTGCACTTAATCGGATTGAAAAATTGGTATGTGGGTATGTTTGCAGGTGAAGATAGCAGTCCTTGAATAGATTTGATAGTATTTAACCAATAGTTTCTGAAACTGCAAAAAATTTAATCGAAATCTATTGCAGTATAATTTTGTTTCTATGGCATGCAGATGCCAAAAGGGTATTATTTTGTTGCTCTAAATACCTCCTACGGAGAAAGAATATTGTTTAGATTTGAAATTCCATGAATTACATCAAATTGGAATAGTTTTAAGCGATTTCATTGGAGATGAAATTTAAATATAGACATCCTATTCAAGAGAATGAATGGGTTTTCAAAAGTGTATCCATACCGAGATTTATTGGAATTTATAAAAGTTAATTGGGGATGTATTGAAGATGTAGTCTTGTTAGCATTGGCTTAGTCTAGTTTAGCGGAACAGAGGACAAAAGCACATCATCATGCGTTCGACTTCTGGAAAAACTTACTTCTTACACATTTAGCTAAGCACTTGGATATGTCTAATCATAGCTGGGTGAACTACAGCACGCAAATGTTGCTTTTCACTTACAAGTTCCTAAGTGTGAACTGTGTAAATATAAAGGGTGTTTTTTTTAGAGGTATAAAATTTTAAAATGAAATAAATATATATGAATCGTGGTAATGGTCATGGTATTGGCTTTATTCGAAAGATAATTTTATGCCATTAGTGTTTAAATATGATTTCGGGCATATCGACGATAGCAGACGCGTCAGATTCGAATAAAGCGCAATGTGGAAGTCGAATTTTTGACTACTTTTTCAAGCAGCTGGAGTCGTATATGGGCAATATCAATCATCCATCGTCTCTGGTTTATCGGCGTAGACTAGCGATGTCACATTTCCCCACAGAAAATAATCCAAAAGTGTTAAATCACACGATCTTGGAGGTCAATTCACATGTTCATTACGCGAAATTATGCGCTCGTCGAATGTTTCCTTCAATAAATTGATTGTGCCATCTTGTTGAAACCACAGCTCTGTCACATTACTGCCATTCAATTGGGGAATGAAAAAGTCAGTAATCATTGATGTATAGCCCTCTCCATTGACTGTAACGTTTTGGCCGGCATCACTTTCGAACAAATATATACCAATGGTTCCACCAGCCCATAAAGCATGCCAAATAGTGAATTTTTGTGGATATAACGGGCAATAATGGCTAATGGATTTCCTTCACTTCAAATGCGGTAATTTTGCTTGTTGTGTAGTCAGTCAACCAATAAATGAGCCTCATCGCTGAACATCATTTTGTGGTGGAAACGAGGATCAAGAGCAACCTCACATGATGATCAAGCGGCTTCAGTTCTTGCACGAGCTGGATCTTGTAAGCTCGTAAACCAAAATCTTGTTGCAAATTTTCCATAAAGTGGATAGACTCAGCTCTAATTGCTGTTACACCATGGCGAATCTAATAATATGCTCCACTATAGCAACTGTATTTCCCCATCACTACAACCTTCAAACATTCAAAGCCAACGTGTATAGGCTCCTCCTCTGTTCCTCTTCCCCCGTTTCCCTAACGCCCGTGCCCTGAAACAGTTTAAGGGTATTCATATCCCCTTCGGCGCGCGCAAATTATAAAAAAAAAAAAAAAAACAGCTTCTTCAGAGCGCACTGTACGATGTCTCTGCGGATGCGTATTAACAATTAGTGTATGTGTGGTGCCAAAACTGTCCATGGTTATTCGCCATGATGGACTGCTCGGATAGACGATTATGTTGACCGTAAAATGGACGTTCTCCTTTAGATACACGAAAATTCTAATGCGGCCAGTATAGACTTGGACTCCTATAATATCGAGTGGCTGCAATCAAAAGCTACAATCAGAATCTTTGCCGATCGGGTGCAAATTGATATCTCGAAATGTCAGTTGTAAGTAACATTGTCATACCACCATCATACCAAAAACTTATCTTTGCTGAAAAGTATGCAACAAGACAAATACAAAGCAGAAATGTAGAGGGAGGTAAGAACTGAAAAAAAGCCAAAGAAGAAATACACAATGGAGTCAATAAAGAAGATAAGGAGAACATCGACAGAACCCTGCAGTGACATATTGGTGAAGCCTGAGTAGGTATTGAAAATCTGGAAGGAATACTTGTGCGAATTGTTAACGATGGCCATCTGAATTTCTTTCTTAAGCGGAATGCATCTTTCAAACCGAAACGAAAATAAAGTGAAGATAACAATATCTAAAATAGGATCCAGCAAGGGAGCTGCAGTTGAAAGGATTTTGCTTAACTTAATAGCCAATACCAGTGGATCAGTTATACCAAATTCTCGAAACCATTCCGAGCTGACAATGCAGTAGCAGACTTATGTCATAATAGTTACCTATGCATTGGGATTTGTTATGAATTTAATCTGTGATTAAATGCACTCCTCTTAACCAATATTAAAAAAAAGTTCTCGAGAGTTGATTTTAAAACGCAATTACCTACGACCTATAGTATCCACCCACTGGCCTTCCAAGGCCTATAAAAGCGTAAAAATATACATGAATAATTAATAGACTCAACCTACGCAGAGACTAAAAAAATATCCAGCTTGCTCAATTAGAAATGCAATTATAGTCAGCTCCTCCGTCACTCGGTATAATCTCAAAGGCCTTAGCGCTACGCGTTAAAATGCTAAAAGGATATTTTTTTTCCTCTCTAACTATAATGTACTGTATAATATCCTTCCAGTTTCATAGACAAAAAGCTAAACTAAAACATAATCTAAAAATGGAGTTCCTACAGCAAACAAAACAGGCAAGCATGACTACAAAAAGTTAAAAAAAAAAAAACAAACACAAAAAAACAAGAGAAGCGACAAAAAAACACACTGCAACTTAATGACAGCCGCATGCCTCACAGATATACTCGTAGAGAGATTCACTTCAAACTGAAAAATTTGACGCTTCGACGAGCACAAAAGTAAGTTAATATGCATATACTCTGTACAAAGTTGTTTGTATTTATTGCATAGATATGCGTTCAAGGCACGTATCTGTTAGACACACATGCCTTCAAAATAGAGAATGTGTGTACTATACACTTAACCATCCCCATACCTTCTCTAAAATATGTTGCATATCTACCTCACGTACGCTACCGATTTCTAATGGTGTATGTGATTATATAGTAAATGTTACGTCGTGCATGGTTAATGCTTATTGAGCCTGAAAATCAGCTCGGTCAAAGGTTTTCACTTACTCTGGTAGCATTGGCAATAACCAAACCGCATTTACTTATCGGGAGTGCGGATATTTAAATAACGGATGGATTCATGAAAAACGGCAGATGACTATGGTTTTGGACTTTATTGCGCTTGAAAATGTGGTTATGTTGCGTTTAAATGCGATATCAACGATTTAGAGGGGATTATATTCAGAATGGTATTTCGAAAATGATGACGGATGTCGTTGTTCAATTTCTAGACTATGTAAGTAATGTGACAAATTCTATCAGAGGAATTATATTCCGTGGATCCTTAGCATGTCCAAAAATATTTGCATGGTTGGGCAACAAGTAGCAATTTAACTCAGCACGGATATATTGCAGATCAGCGCAACAAAGCTTTTGATCAAATGCAAATGCAGTATTTTGTTTGCAAAACTTTTCGAATTTTATAATAGATGAGTGTTTGAAACCGATATTGACAAACTACATATTTCTTGTACACTTGTACATCAGAATTCATTGTTCATTTCTTATTTAATTAAATCTTGTAAAGTGTCTTCCCCCCGTGGAATAAAAAAACGTGGTTTTGGAAGTTTAGTACTTAAAGTTCAGTAGAGAAGAAAACTGAGATATACAAATTGTCGTGTACGAGGGTGGGTCTATAAGTCCCTGAAAAATGAAATTAGGAACACTCTTTTCGGTATAAAAACATTTTATTTTTCAACATAGTCTCCTTTTAGCTCTACACACTTCATCCAACGTTTCTCCAATTTTGTGATGCCCTCCAAATAATACGATTTCTTGAGCCCCTCAAAATAAGCGTTTGTTTCAGCGATGCTTCATTCGACCGAAATCTCTTACCTCCGAGCCATTCTTTCATGTTTGGAAACAAGAAATAGTCGCAGGGGGCTAAATCTGGGGAATATGCTGGATGAGGGAGGAGTTCGTAGCCTAACTCATGCAATTTTGCCATTGCGACTGCGGACTTGTGCGCCGGTGCGTTGTCCTTCTTCGCCAAATGCAGCCGTTTTTACTTCAAATCGGCTTGGAATCGATCCAGCAGCTCTGCGTAATATGCGCCGGTGATCGTTTTACCCTTTTCAAGGTAATCGATGTGAATAACACCGCGCGCATCCAGAACGTCCGGCGTCACTTGTGCTTGAACGACTGCACCGAAATTGAGTAAACCAGTGGTGAATGATTCCAATCGATGGTGAAGAGTCCCCATAATATTTGTCATGCTTTTGTTTGGTTTGCGTGATAGATTTTTCTCGCAAAAAATATTCTCGAAATTCACTTTTTTCCATTTTGACGAAAATGCTAGTAGGGGTCTATATAAAATGGCTGCCACAACAAAACTATTTGACAGATCTGTCTGAAAATTTGGGTGCGTTCTTTTGAAAGATGATTCTTGACAAAAAAAAATAAATTTAAGGTGACGACACAATTTGTGTTAATTTTCAGGGACTTATTGACCCACCCTCGTATATTTAAATTAGAATATTATGAGAAATTTTAGGTAGAACCCAAGACTATCTCACAAATGGCGAATTCAAATCAAAAGTAATCGGGAAAGATCTACCAGGGATTAACCATAAAATACTACGCTCGATCTCTCTGCCACTAATGACTGTCAAACTACATTTCGGCTGCTCTTTTATGCGCAAAACACAATGTAACGCTCGCGCGGTCGCGCGTTTGACAGGCTTACAATAATAATGTAAATGTGGCTTCAAGACTGTCGGGCGTTGAGAAGTTAGGAGTATGACAGAATTATGTTCTGTTCCCTCAAATTTCCCACACAAGATTTCGCGGCAGAAACAAGAGTAGAAATGTACTCTTTTTATTTTTATGGTTTGATTAGGAAACACAAATATAAGAAATAACTTCGCAAAGTAATGTGTATGAATAAGAAAATAAAAAGCTCTGCATACTCTAATATAATTAAATTGTGTTCAAAAAAAAAACAACTAGCAATTAAAATTTTCTTACATATTAAATGCTAACAATTCGGAGTACATACACGACACAACGACTTACCTTGTTGCTAAAATCGAACAAGTCAAACAATAATGTCAACCTAAAACAGCTGTGAACTGTCATAACGCGCGAAAATAGTAGAAAATAGATTTACTCCGACGTTGAGGTGGCGCTTACGATATTTACGATTAAAAACCGACCAAACGCCTGAGGTCATATTTGGTGTTACCACATAAGATCCTATTGTTTCTACTTATTCTGCCAACGCGCGAACGTGCGAGCGCCACATTGTGTTTCTACTTTTATAGTACTGAAATGAAGCTGAACGTTACAACAGTTTTAGCAGCTGACATAGAGCTTTTAACGAGTTTTATTTGGCGAAAGCTTTAATTACATTTTTTATAGGGTGTTGTACCCGAGTTCGGAAAAAGATTCATTATTGTTTTAAAAACGGAAGATACTAAAACAAAAACTTAAAAAATAGCACTCACATCTCACTTTGTATGGCTCTACATTCCGGTATAATTTTGCACATCAAGTTGGTCCCTTTCCACTTGTGTGCGCCGTCTTAGGTGAGGTTCTCATTTCCTGCGTTGTAGCTTTGAGATGTACACGAAGATTCTCTGGGCCGGAGCACTTATGTCCATTCGCTTTACATTTCCTAGCTATTTTAGGCGATGGGACAAAGTCGATGTCGCTGAACAACACGATGGTTATTATATCATCCGCTCCATACCCTATCGATACAAACGGTACAAAAAATAAATCAATGTTTCATGTTCCAGTAGAACTTGAATGATGATCATGATCCTGTCCAAAATTACATTAATTGTGAGTGAGAGGGCTTTACTAGTCGATTGCTTTCTTAACCAAAGGAAACAGAAGTTGGTAAGAGTGATTCTTCGTTTGATTTCTACACTGGTGTTATTCTTTGAATTTACTGCGGTAACTAAGGGCAAAGCCCTTAACTAGTCCCCAACTTGTAGCTGTCTAAGTTAATGTACTGTCCGTAGGTTTTCAATGCCCTTTTTTGATTACAGCATACTCGTCATATAATATTTTATTTTGCCCTCTTATTATGGGTTAATAAACCTATTTTCGCTGCTTCTCTTGATGTCTGAAAAATCAGAAAATTGAAAATTTTGTGGAGCAGACTACAGGCAGTCGAATTTCGTAAGGATTCCAAAACAACACACGGCTCTATATAGGTTATCTTTATAAAAGCTTCTGACGAAATGATGGTATGTATCGATTTGCATATGTCGCAATGCGAATTCCTGGCCTAAGACCACGGACCAGTCAGATTGTTGACAAGATCTCATATCAAATATTCGGATTGCTACCTCTCCTTTATGGTAGGAGCAGTCTTTAGTTTTGAGAAATGGCCACAATATACTTAGCATCCATTTATTGGGCATACTTACGTTCGATCATGTTATTTTCTGACGTGTATGCTACTTTAAATAATTTGACAGTTAAGCCATCGGCTCCAACAACCTTGTTGGATTTGAGTTTCGATATTGCTATCTCCAATTGACTTTGGTGGACGGATATGCTGATTATCAATTGCCTGCTTCTATTGAGTATTGAGCCATCAGCGAAGTCTTGGTCGTCATCGTCATCTAACAGTATGAAATGATTTTTCCAAAATCCCAGCACTGACTATGATTTTATCCTGCAGGCCCCTCTGTGCTGGTTTTGTAGTTTTAGTATGACTGTTTTAGCTTAAAACTTTGGAACATCGTTCCTGCTATAGCACTCTTGACTGCGTCGAACAGTTCTCATGATCTTTCATTCTCTAGAAGACTTCTCGGTAGACTCGTTAGCTGCTCTCGTCTCACCAAGAGCGCCGCTATACTTAATGCACCTGGCGACAGGGTTTCCATTAAGGTAGCCAGGAGGAACATAGCACACTAAATTCAGTCTTCTGAATGACTTGGTGGCAGTGGTGAGCTTGCTGTTGGCGTGATAGGACTTCGTGAAGATTTAAGGCTCAAGCAATCTCTTGATGTTGAACTCTTACATTACTGTTTCTAAATTATTATCAAATAGGTAGTAGTTTGAGTCAGCTCGAAAAGTAAAAACATTCAAAATACTGTAGAAGTGCCTTACGTCAATAACAATTTGCTCAATTTGGTTTACCGTTTATTTATCAAGAAACCGCCGGATTTCCGTATCTATATTAAGGTGTAGGAATCGTGGACTATCTGCGATGATAAGTTCATTTCCGAAGGTGGAGTTGTGCTGGCTATGTTTTGTGACAATGTCTCCATAGACACGCTCCGATCTAGAAGGTTTAATCACTTCGTCATTATCCCTCTGTGGGAGGAAGCTCAAGACTTTTTCCTAAGTGTGGCACTGACAATGAATAAGCATCAAAATAGTGGCTGCTTCTGCTCCTTCCAGCAAGCAGTCGCCATAGTAGATAAACGTCACAGTTTATCGTCCGCCTTTTGCTAAGCCCTTTCCATCGGACTGCTGATGTCTACAGTCTAAGGTCTCAGCAAGTTGTCAGGCTGTAGGAGTTACGTTAGGGGTCTGAAAATTGCACATACGGATGCGAAGGTCGATGTCCTGAATTTGTTTACAGGTTTTGTCAACAGTGTAGACGTTGTTATAAGATGCTTGTGGTTGGGTCATAAACAACTTTTTCACTTTTATTCAATCGCATAGGATAATGGACCGAATAAACCAATGTCAATTTTGCATTTTGGAGTTCCGAGCGCTGTCATTGGTCCTTCATCCTAACTCAGTCTTACAGACCTAAGCTTCGAGAGTAACGAAGTTGTTCGCACATAAGACAATCACGGTATTCAACCTAACTGGAGCCTTAGACACCACAGTTGATTGCATCTGGAGAATTCCTCCGCTTCGCCTGGATCCAAGAAATTATGGCTTCGTCCCTCTCTCGGTTGTTACCACCATCGGGTTGGATAACGTGTGGACATCTAGGTATATTCTCATAAATTGCTACCTTTTAAATGTTCAGCATTAATTGTAGCACTTTCAGCAACACTGCTTCCTGTCATGTATTTAAGTGAAAAATAGTCTTCCGGCACTTTTGCGTACCTCATACAATTCCCCTATATTGGTCAAAAATCCATTGACAGGACCTTCATTTCCCATATTTGAAGAATACTCATAATATTTGCTTTCATGCAAACTTGGGCTATAAAAAAAATAAATTATTTTCTTTTCTAGCATCCTTAAAACTAAATCTTAACACAAAGAACTTACTTAACGCAATTAGCTGCTGCATTATCTTAAGTATATACAACATCTTGAAGGTTTTCCTTTTGCAAAAATGCATCGTACATCCTCTTGAAAAAAACAACAATTTCAAGTAATTTTCCTTCACTCTTGCTCTATCTTAGAATATTGGGATTATTTTTACTCTATTGTTTTCGAAAAGGTTTGCCTCTGCACTGCAAAGCAACTGCATCAATATTGCAGACGATGTGGTTATTTACAAACACAAAGATTTGTATCCTTTAATGGAAAATGGGCGGACAACACGAACCACTTGACCATTACTTAAGTAATTACTTAATTTTCTGGAAGGAATTTCTCAAGGAAACTATGCATACAAAAGGTGAGTTCTAGCAGCAGAGTCCTGTAAATCCTCTGAGCCTTTCACCCATTCTATTTCTTCCTTTTCGTGAAAAATGTGAAAGCATTTATTGTTTTCGGTTTACGTTCGACTTTGCTTTCAATTTACTCACTCTGAGGGACTTAAAAAGTAGGGATGGGCATTAGAACTCCGAGCTTTTGAAGACAAAACACAACCAAGAACGTCTAAGCTATATTCTAGGAAAATTGAGAATTCCAAAATCGAAGGAATCATTCTTAAAGAAGACTCTTTCCCCATTCCACTGACACAATGCAGGTGTCTGTTGGACAAGAAATGAAAACATTTTCATTTGCCAACAAACAATACCCGGTCATGAGGAGCGGAAATGGGTGTTTGAATTAATTAAATCCACCCGTTCCCCCTCATAAACAGCACACAAAGTAGGTACTGCGATGAAAGTCAAACAACCTTTTGTTCTCCCAACAACATTGTTTTTTGGGAGTAAGAGTCGTTGTTGACTCCACCTTGACTTGGCCTTATGTTCAATAACATTGACTTCGACACCAATTAAATTAAAATAATGTGATGTAGTGGTAGGCAAGGCAACAACAACCCTTAGCTTAGGTGAGATACCATCCTTTCATTATTGTTTTGCAAATCTATAGCAAACAATTAAGAAAATTTCAAAATGTGCTCTTGAGAGGATGCACATTGTGCATTTTATTATTGTATACACATAGACAGACGGGAAGAAGATGGCAAGAAGACTTTTCGTTTTTGTTGTTTGTTTACAAAAGCCTTTTCCTTCGTTGAAAGGATATAGATGTGTACACAATTTTCCACAACGATAAAAGAAGAACCTTCCTTTTGCATTAATTGTTTGCCTAAGAACTGTTTTGAAGCTATAGTGTCTAGGCGTAGGAGTATTCGATGCACCAGGCCATAAGGAATGGGTAATTTAAGAGGTTAGAAGAAGAGGTTGTTGTTTTAGTTTGTGTTTTTCGTATTTTTTTTTTCCTGTAATTCTGTTTACGTCATGTTATTTACCTCGTTGTCGTTTGTTTAACCGTGGATGTGACCTTTCCGCTTAGTTAATAGAGAGCTGAACTTGAAACCAATTTTCCATGAATCCCCCGAGTGCTTTTGAAGAAGGACAATAGTAAGGGTTTTTATAATTTCAGTATCTTCAGTAGGCATACACGAAATGATAAATGAATGTAAAAAAATATTTAAATGTAAAATGCATTTAAATCTGCACGTGAGTTCGACTTTGAGATTGTTTAATGTTTTTTGAGCAATTCAAGGTGGGGCAAAAGTAAAGTCATAATGTGAATGTGCCATAATTTTTGCAAAATGGCGTCAAATGTCATTGTGCTTTGACATTTATGCTGTAGACAGATAGAGAATTAGTTGACAATAAGCAGTGGAGCGATACACACCTAAAGAAAGCGGAATAATTGCTACTACTTATTTGACCAATTTCCGGTGTGTTGTTTAAATTTCGTCGTCGTTTTCCTCGTCGTCCTGCACCATGTGCGCGAACAATTAAGCGTCTGGCTGATCATCTCGTGCAAACTGGGTCCACTAGAGATATCGCAAGAAGTGGCTGGACCCGTATTGCTCATTCGGCCGAGAATATCAATGCTGGCCGAGGACACAATTCGGCACCATCAGACGTTCGTTGCGTCGAATTTTGGTGAAAGACCTGAAGATGTTCCCTTATAAAGTGCAAACTGTTCATCACTTGCTGACCGTCAAGTGAGGTTAAATTACTCCCATGCTCTGTTAAATCTGGTGCAAGAAGAGGATGATTTCGTATCCAAAATTGAATGAGCGACGAAGCCCATTTCCACTTAAGTGGTTATGTGAATAAACAAAATTTCCATTTCCGGGGCACGGAGAATCCACATCCCCTCAAAGTGACTGTTTGGTGCGGTATTTGGACTGGAAAAGTGATTGGCCCTAATTTGTTTGAGGACACCGACGGCACCACCGTAACCGTAACTGGTGAGCGCTACAGACAGATGTTGAACGAGTTTTTTTTACCGTATTGTTGGTTCCAGCAGGACGGATGAACCGCTCACACAGCTCAGTCAACGATAGAGATTTTGAATCACAAATTTCTGGGCCGTGTGATCTCCCGTTTTGGTATTTTTGACTGAATGGCCAGATCGCCAGATCTGACGGTGCCAGACTTCTTCTTTTGGGGCTTTTCGAAATCTCGCTTTTACCACAACAAACCACAAGCCTTGCAAGTCTTCAAAGCCAACATTGAAGAAGAAATCACCAATTTCGAGCCGTAAAACGAGCACAAGTGTGCATCTCCCCAAGAGGTGGTCATTTGACCGATATAATTTGTTCAACTTAATGTCATCAATTTTATGCCTTCAGATAAACTTTTTGTAAAAACAGAGGCCAATTTTTTTTAATTTCTAACAAAATGGCAGACAATTCAAATTATGACATTACTTTTGCCCCCCCTTGTAGTAACAGGCATTCGCATTATCATGTCCTTAAAGTCAAATTTTTTGTCATACATAAGGTATTCCATAATTTTTGTCGTTTATCTTAGTTTAATTAAACTTTTCCAAAGGTCACCATTTGCGCTAATGAACTTCTCAGACAGAATCTAATCTATCACTTCTTCTGTTTCAAATAGCACTCCTCGAAATATACTTGAATTATAAAATCATTCTTCGGTGAAAAAATGACGCGCTTTCAGGTGTATTTTAATGTATAAGGAGAAACTAAAATTATAAGGGACTATATCTGGGTCTAAAAGACTTATGCCTCAAATTATCTAGAGTATGCCCTGCTCTGGGTGCCGGTACCATTTTGTATGTGCCACGGGCGCAGTGCACTGCTGGCCGCAGATTTGTGAGGGCTTCTGAGGAAGACGCTGTTCCGTATATGACTTGGCACTGACCGTCCTTATTTTCAAAGATCCCTGCCATGCTTTGGAACTTTGTTGCAACGACGTAATAATATAGCCAGCCTTCGTAGCCCATCGGATTGAAAAAAATATCCGTGGATTTTCCATACTTAAATTTCTTGATCATGTTCGATGAATATTTCGCTCTGCAGTCCTGTTGTTTGGGCGTAAGGGCATGAGCCAGCCAGGGAGTAGAAAGATGTCTAGTTTTGAGATGATCGGTCACAATTCAATTGGATAGATTAATGCAAAAGTCCCCCCTCATCTACCGATATTTCACTATTCTATACTATCGTGGCCACCATTTTTACGACTGGACACCTCATATGCATAACCGATCTGGTGCTGAATGTCTAGATCAAACCGTTCACTTATATATTCCAAATTCTAAATACCACATCCAAACCGTTCTAAGAGGTGGAGAAGTATCCCCGAGAATAGAAGTCATCTCGTCAAAATACTTTTTTATACGGAGGAAATTTGAAAACATTATTACTCTGAATTCGCGTCGATTTAATTTCTGTCACACTACTGAACATTTCTCACTGAAATATTAATATCTTCGAATGTGTTCTGAGTAGATGAATGAACCATTGAGCGGATATAAGGATGAAATACAACAGAAGGCAGGAACCATATCCAGTCGACCATACCTCATTATGAAACATCCTTTATATCTGTCCTTCATTGGATGCCAAATTTTTAATATTCGCAGTTGATTCGCCTCTATCAGCGTTATATTTTCCGGAACATCCCTCAATAAAGTTCTGGTGAATATGAGTAGTTAATATAAAAAAAAAAAATTTCATTTCATTTCCAGTCGTTCATGTAAAAGCAAATTTTTACCTTTTTCCATCATTTATTTGAATTCTAACCCGAGAATTAATTTCTTTTCAATCAGAGTGCACACTCTAAAAGTTCAAATGCAAGAAGCCATGGAAACCATCATATTGCTTACAAAAACAAAAAAAAAAAAGATTCTCTGAAAACAAATTTCGAAAACAGCAAACTTTCATTACCTTCGGTTTATGTCCATCATTTCCACTGCCTGCGAACAGGAAAAAAGTGCGAAAAACAACCATCCAACATTTAATTTTAATTGCGGATTCCTGTTTCAAACAAAGCAGAGGTAGATCTGCTTCCCTATTCCCTACCACTATACTCGTAGCTGGCTGTGTCAATATAAAGTTAAAATACTCCATGAGCACTGCGTTGATACTATCCAACATTTTATCTGCGGCTACACACTTTTCACTTACCGCGTAAATGGCGAGTATTGGATTCGGGAAAATGTTCAATTTAGAAGCATTGATCAAGCTTGGTCTAGTATTGGGACAATCTATAATATTGCGACGTACAGAAAGGTCCGAATTTATATCCTTACGAGTATTGATAATGTAGGGCTGACAAGAATGTAAGGAGCTAGCTAAAAAAAACCCTAATTGAATGAAGCGTCTTGTTGGTTGACGCCCAGTTCATCGATATTTTAGGTCCAAGGTGTTAGAAGTTCACCCTTTTATAAGTCTCGTATTTTTAAGCCTTGGAAACACCATTTAAATGCAAATGCAAGTAAACTAAACGTAAGTTCATTAGTTCACTCTAGTATTTATATTTAATTCGCTTTTCATTCGAAAACGAACTGTAACACGATACCAGATAAATAATTTTAAATTTAATGACTGAAAAGTCTCTCTTCTCATTCTCTGATCATGAACAACGTTTCAGGAACACCATTAGGACAGACTGGAACAAATTCTCTGTACTTGTTGTGAATATTCCCATTGGGAACCTTACGATCGGAACACAAATTTATGAAGCATTCAACCGTATCACAAAGACAAAAGGTCTCCTTAAAAAAATCCTATCCTGTTAGTCGTCCCCCTGAAACAACCCACGCAGTCTGGTGGTCCAAGGAACTCCAACTACTCAGGACCAAAACAAGGAAACTCCAAGGACTACTGTTGCGAATATCGCAGCGGCTTCAAAGAGTTTAAAAAGAAAAGCAGAACAGCAAAAAGTGCAGCCTGGACAAATTAGTATTCTAACATTGAATCCACAACAGAGGCAGCTAGGCTTGGGAAAGTTCTTGCCAAGAACCCTCCCTCTGCTGAGTGTCTGTGTAAAGAAGGCAATTTGTGGATAGCGAACAACCTAGAGACCCTGGAATTGCTTCTGAAAACTCACTTGTCCATGTCGATAAAATCCATAGCCAGCCATACAACCCTATAGACAACCCCACTTCAAACATACTATCCTAGAAGACCCTAGTTACAGCTACCCTATGGCTCCAGGCAATATACGTAGGATGCCTGACACTAAGCTATACTCGTATCTTAGACAAATATAAGGAAGTACGTGTGGTCTTCATTCCCAAAACAGGAAAACTTGGCCACTCTATAAAGAAAGACTACATCGTTTCTCCTTAAAACTTTGGAAAGACTTGGACTTCCATATGAGGAACATACTCGATAGAAACATAACAGGTGCACTAAAATGTACACCGCAATCGGGTCGGGAAATACTAATGCACCTCCAACCTCTAAGGTTTTACACAAAGAACGTTGCAGCCAAGGGGGCTCTCAGGCTGAGAGAGAACACAATTTGGAAGCCTCGTACACTCGAATATGCGTGAATACAGTATGAATTCAATAAGAGCTTCACGGTCTCTTTACCTGATAGACAGGATTATCACTAAAGGTAAAATCATTTTCACAGACGGCTCTAAGACGGAGATAGGAACAGGAGCAGAAGTTTACGCAGAGACACTGAGTATTAACAAGTCATACAGCTGAGATCTACGCAATTAAAAAGACGGCACAAACTGTCCTAGTAATGGAACTACCATGTATATAACCATTTGTGTATGTAATCATCTAAGCAGCACTTAAAGCGCTGAAATCCAAGGTGTAAAGGGCTGCCTTATGGCACTCTGCTGGGTCCCTAGGCACACAAAAGTAGAAGAGAAAGAAATGGCAGACAAACTGGGCAGCGACGGCTCTGACATGGATATACTACTTGCAGACAGGCAGGTTCTATCGAAATTCAAAGCAACTAAGAACATTATACTCGTATACGACTGTGGAACAATGGCAGCACACTGGTGGCTGTGCGACAACCTTCAGCTTATGGTCCTCAATTGACACAAAAAGATCAGAGTCCCTATTTTCTCACGGTTGAAGCTTAATTTAGATACTTGTCGGTGTAATAACTGGACACTGTATCATTGGAAACATGGCCAGAAGACTAGGTATCTTCAATAACGACTTCGATACAAGCTGTAGGGATGAAGAAGAGATAGAATCCGTAGAACACTTCCTATGTCACTATCCGGCTCTTCAGGAAAGTCCAATAATATGCTTTGGTTCAAGATTCTTCGATAGCCTAGATGACTTGGCAACGTTACCTCTAACTGACCTTAAGAACTTTATTAACAGATCTAAATTGTTTTGTTAGTCACATGTCTTCCATGTACTTTAAGGGTAACCAACTCGTCTTGAACATGCTGCATACAGCCCGCCTAACCTACCAGATAAATGCTTTAAAAGACACAATTTTATTTGGAAACGGTGCTATCTTAAAATAAACAGCTAATATGTGTCATGCGTTCCGCAATTTACGAGTACCCAATTTTGATCAGGGACAGAGGACAAATCCCAAGATTTGCAAGCTGGTATCTGTTGGAAAACAAATGTCGTACTCAGATCTCGGTAGCATGAATTTTAAATTCCATATGTATGTAACTATTTTTCCATTACATGAATGTTCTCAGTGGGGGTCATAGCTCAATGCATAGTTAGTGCATTGAACTACGGAGAATCGGGTTGAAGGTTGAATCACAGAAAAAACAGAAACACAGCAATGCCTCTCCATGGTCCCACCCCTCGCGAACGTCTGATAAATAGCCGAGAATATAAGTAAAACTGTCACAAACAAAGCTTCTCAATTGAATTAAACTGGAGGTCCCTTCCATTCGTGTGTCGCATAGCACGACTGGCGCATATATAAAGCTAGGCTGTATAGTGGGCTATTGCCACCAAATATTTATTTAGTTATTTACGAATGTTAATAGTAATATGGGTGGCTACAATATAATGGGTAGAGTGTTTGCTAGTGACCCGAAAGGTGCAGGTTCAAGTCCCATCGGAAAACAGCAAAACACAACCACCCGAGCATAAAAGACAAACGAATAAAAACTAAAACAGATGGTATACAGGGACCAACCCCTTAGTAAGATACCACCATACCACCACATTTTACTACAGGCTCCATGAAGTATTCGTAATTACGTTTCGGAACTAAGCACGTGGAAACGTAAAAAAAAAAAACGGCTTTGTAAGTTACTTTCAAAATAACACCATCTGCTGGTTTCTTTTTAAATCACATGTCATTTTGACACTGATAGCTCTATCGAGCTCAAAAAAATTACAGAAACACAGTATCATATCCTCCGCGGTACGAAATGAGTCTATTTACGTTTGAACAACGTTGAAAAATATTGAAAATGTATTTTCAAAGTGAGTGCTGTGTTGCCGAAATAGTGCAAATTTTGAAAAGAAATTTCAGTCGAAATAATGCACCAACCGTGCCTGCTTTACGCAAGTTTGTGAAGAAACTTCGTGAGATTGGTATGCTAACACAAGTTATTTCGTGTTCGTCCTGTGCGGCCAGCCAAGAATATTGCTGTTATTGCCGAAAGTGTGGTTTGCGGAATGGCGGTATTATTGACCCATTTATCGTCAAAGATGAAGATTTGAACAACGTTACGGTCAACGGAGAGCGCTACAGAGGCATGAAAACCATTTATTTATTTTTTTTTTGATCAGAAACTGAGGAAATTAATTTGGACTATCTATGGTTCTAGCAAGGTGGTGCTACGCGTCATGGAAGCTGTCCAACAATCGACCTTTTGCGCACTAAGTTTAATAATCGTGTAATCGGCCACTTTGGTGATGTTCCTCCACGGAACAGCGATTTGACACCGTTGGACACTGTTTGTGGTGTGCGGTTAAAGATCGATGTTATGCAGAAACAATTCAAAGTATTGATCAAGCTATTAGTTACAAAGAGCCCAGAACCATCGAAAATGTACTGCAAAATAGGGTTGAGAGGATGGGCTGATACCGAGCCAGCCGTGGCTGTCATTTAACTGAAACTATTTTCCATAAATAATCCGAAAGTATATTAAATGGATTTTTTTTTTTTTGCAATTTTAAAAAAAGAAACCAATAAACGACCCACCCTCTATAACCCAAACTATTTTTGTAAGTTTTCGGAAAACTACCAAAATACTATGACTGAGATAAAATCGCATTTATTGTCAAGGTCAAAGGTCCAAGAATGAAGTTTCCAACTAGCGACCAATCGATAAATTCTCCTGCATACCGAAGCTCTTTGAAACATTGTTTGTGAGAAAATGTTCTTCCATTGCAAATCTATCTTTTCCAACCACCAACTGAACTGAATTCATTTCTAACACTCTGTGTGCATTAGAGGATGGCAAAAAAGTTGATGTAATTGCCACCGACTTTAGGACACGATCTCGCGCGAAATCATTCTTTTTAAACTTAAATCTCTTGGCTTTCAACCCGATTTAATAACATGGACCAAATCTTATCTTAAAGAATGGTAATTCAAAGTGCTCTATATCTGACCCCTTTATAGCTGCATCCGAAGTGCCTCAAGGTAGCCATCTTGGTCCTCTGATTTTCATTTTGTCTATTAACGATGGTGACTATATCATTGAAAACTATTATTTATCTGCCTAGGCTGACGACATGAAAATCTTCAGGCACATTTCATCCCCCGCTAACTCTTGCCCCCTTTATGAACAACTTTTCAACCGGGTGTCAAAAAAATGTCCATGAGATCAATGTCAACATTTTCCCACAAGCGGGTGTGATTTGGGTGCAATCTGTGGCAGAGAGGCATTATTAACAAAGTCAACTTTGCGCTTCGTCTGAGGAATTCTTCTTCCCCCATGTCATGAAATCTCTCTTTTTGACATTTGTTAGACCAATCCTTGAATATTCTAAATAAGCATGGTCATCCTATCACGATACCCATTTCCTTCAAATTGAGGCTGTTCAACGCAGATGCATCCATTTTGCTCTACGGGGTCATCCTTGAGGTGACAGATATACTCGTAACCTAAGTTAGTTTTTAAGTTAGCTTTAAGTCAAGCTTTAAAAATAGCTTGTACTAAGCTTAAATAAAATAAAATAAATAAATAAATAATTTTCAATCTACATAATAAGATGAACTGTTTGGTAACGGCTCATAAAAATCGGGTCATGTAGTTACGTGGACCACATAAATTTTCCTTTAGCTTCCTCGCAGTTCATAAAGCTTGTCTTTTATGAACCAAAAAATATATAACTTCAACCATGTCCCGCTTGGCAAGCAATGTATAGCTGTAACAAATATCAGTTAATCGTTGCTTGTTTGACACCTATTAATACACATAGTTGGTCTGAAACCCTAGGTATCAGCAAACCAATTCATGCTTGACTGTCTTTCTTTCAGTAGGCAACAACCTTTCCATGTAGCTTTCCAGTTTTTTTTAGACGTCAATGGAAAACAGCTGTCTTTGGCTTTAAAAAAACAGACAACCCTAAGTAATGTTAACAACTTTTCAAAATAGGTGATTAAATTTGTCGTCTTTTACAAATAAACAACTCATACGGGCAAACACATGTGACCCAGTGTTGCACTTAATTTATTTAATTCCAACCACCATGCCAACTAAAATATGAAATGAAACTAAATTAAAACAAAATTTAAAAAATAAAAAAATAAAAGTTATATACCAGAGGATATAAAAATAAAAATCATTAGGGATGACTGGTAAAAGTATCATAATCACAAATAACTTTTTTATTCATTCACGCGCTTTGTGATGCATCTCCAATTTCGAATCCTCGTGTGATTTTTTGAGTGTGCTTTGTGAAAATTGTGTATGGATTATTCCAAACAAGGGTGTATGTAGTATAAAACAAAAAAATTTTAAAAAAAATATGCAAATATGTGTCTCACTCGACTGGTTATGTTAGGCATGAGTGAATCTGCGTACTGTACGTTAGCTACGCCTTTAATACAGAGTTAGATTTAAACCAATTATGAAGATAGGATGGTACTTATAAATGATTTTTAAATTTGAGCTTTTTTCTAGGACGTGATTGTACATACCCAACTATTTTGCTCGAAATATAACTTTCGTCAATAAAAGGATATTTTCGTGGCCGTTATTCGCTTGCCAGTGCAAGAGCCGCTTGTATCTTTCAAGCATAATTTACTTTAAATTACGCGTCAATAGATGTCCAGTTGACCGACGAAAGACTTTCATGTTGAGATCATCCCGAATATCCAGCTTATGCGACATAATTTTCTGTCTTCGAATGGGATTTCTTCGAATTCACTACAGTTTTTGCAATCACGCCCATACGGGTAACGTGCGAACGACCACTTCTTGGTCTGTCTTCTAATTGAGATGATTCAAGAAATCGAAATATAGCACGGTACATAAACAATTTTGATATCCCGAGTGGTTTTAGCAATTCAATTCTGATATCCCGAGCGATTTTTGCAATTTGATGCATCCATTGTGACAGGTAGTTAGTTCGTGCATTGCCATTTTACAATATGAGTCGTTTAACCACCGCTAAATGCATTAAAGAATGCACAGAATATACGCCGATGATACGGTGATGGAAAATCGACAAGTTGACTCTGATTTTTCGAACAAAATTTTTTTCACCGATGGGGCCCATTTCTCGCTCGGTGGCAACACAAACAAACAAGACCGCAGTTTTAGGGTTTTCAGAATCTGAATGTGATCGTTGAGAGGCCATTGCATCCACCACGGGTGACGTGATTAGGACGATTTTTTTACCGTTAATTCTCTGTCCCAAATGGTGACCACCTTTTTTTTGGTCTTAGATTGAAGACATCGATTGAGCCTTATGTGGTTCCAACAGAACGGGACTACGTGCCACACAACACAGGCAAATTTGGCTCTATCGCACGAAAAATTCCCCGGCCGTTCAATTTCGAGATTTGACGACATCAATTGACCACAAAGATCGTGTGATAGTAAGTCACTCACAAGTTCTTAACTTCTGTAACAAATATGTACCAAAGAGAGCTACATGTACCCTCTCATGTTAATCACACTGTCTGCTGTTTGATTGCATAACACAGTATCATACTCGTACAACCCTTTCAATATACAAATCCTCACACAACATATCCAGAAATATGTTTGCGAGTGATGAATTCATACAAAAAAAGCCCTAAAAACATGACAGATTCTGCATGGAAAAAACATGATGCCATGAAAAGTTTTCACCGAAAAACAACCTGACAACTACCCACTCTTGTTGCACTCCATACACCCTCTTGATCCATCCATATTTCGAATGTGACTGGAAAATCTGTACTTATTGTGCATACTACAGAGAAATTCATCGATGGGTGGTACATAGAGTTGTGTTTTGAGTTTATAGAACTTCGTACAAAAAAAAAAAAAAAAAAACAAAATCTGAAAAACAGACAAAAAGTATAAAAACCCTCGACAGAGGACTACGACGACGAGAGGAAGGATCAACTCAGCAGCAGCAGTAGCATCAGGATACAATGATGAATGTTGGGCTAGGGTGAGTTCCGCTGCGTAGCAACAGTTTGCCATGGCAATAATTATGATTGAGTTTTATTCGAGAGAAGTACCCTTAATTTGTTTTCTAGGTATGTATAATAAAATACACACAAAGCAAGAGTGGTAGATGTACCCTGCCCATCGTCGAACACACAGATACACAGTAAGGCGGGAAAGGTACGAGACTGCTCTTCACAAAACTGCTACTTTTAGTGATGAGCTGAACGTCTCTCTACTACGATAGAATATTTATATTGAATTACTTTACTTTTTTTTTGTATTGTGTATATATGTAGGAATTTTTTCCGATACTTATCCTGCTGCCACTTATAAACGTTGTTGTCCTCAACGGCTTCTCTAGGATACGTGCGTTTTGGGAAGAGACTCTTTAACAAAAGAGAAAAAAAAATCAAAATAATTGAGAGGACTCTGATTTCCTGTAGAATGGGGAGTTGCCCTGAATCCTGAAATCAGACTTTTTTTTTCCCCAAATTTTTCGATAAACGGTTATGGCGGTTTAATGGAAATTAATGAAGAACGCTTAGCTAACAGAGTAGCCCCCATTCTAGGGATATAGAAGAAATATTTGCTTGGAATGGCAATTAATAATTTTTGGGGGCATTTCCAAGTCAAATTAACAAAAAAAAAAAAGGTTTCTCCTCAATTTAGATCGATGGATGGAATTGTTTTGGAGGCAAATTGGAGAGGACAAAAAAAAAAAAAAAATCAAAAAAAAAAAAGAGAAAAATGTTTCAAGGATATTTGAACAAGAAAATTGCGTATTTAATTAGATTTTAATTTTGTTGGTTACTCGAGAGACCGAAGAGGGCTGTGGATATTCTCATTAAATATCAAAGGAATGGATAGCGTGATTAATTGCTCAAAAGTGGTTTTAACTTGTTGGAGTGTGGCAAGTGTTTATTTTTCTTAATGTGGTGGGAAGTGATTGACGTTCGGCATGTGGTATGACAAAGTTTATATCGAATGAGAACAAATTGGAGAAATGTAAAGAATTTTCTGTCGGCTTATCTATTAATTGAATGAAACCCAACCAGATAAGTAAATACAAAAGCGGATGTAAAATGCCTGAAGATACACACGAATAGTGACAGTGGCGATCGGTACAATGTAGAGAGAATGGGGAAAGTTTTGTCAGAGAAGATATAAAAGGTTAAGAATGATGGGATATGTAACACGGATTCATTGATTTCAAAGTTTGAAACTGATGGACTTCATTAAAAAAACAAAAATCCTGGCAGACGATTAGGAGAACCATAAATCTATAATATTAACTAATGATCAACGTGCGAAGAGCATCGGAAGTTATTATCACTCCTTAGAGTCATTCGTAAACCAAGTAATGGGTACTATCTAGTTCCTCTATCTAGTATATCCTCTTTTTCTGTTAGTAACAGTTGTCATCATGTATATCGTTTGGGAGCAAGTTTGTGAGCTTCCAAGTTTGTGAGCTTCCGGAGTTCAGTTAATGAAAATCTTTTTTGAGTGTTGATACTCGTATTAAATTTCTCAATCAGTTATGCCGCAATCTTTTTTTTTTAATTTCAAAAACTATACGGACTTTTTAAAAACATTCGAAAATTTTTCAAAATTCTCCTTCCTACGGAAAAATATATCCAAATTTTAGGCTTTGAAATTCCTTACAAAATGGGTGACACTTCTTATTCTAGAATTGTCGGAAACTGTAAATTTCGAATTTTTCAAAATGTCCGACATTTGCCCAATGATAATAGAAATCGTTTTCGAATGAAATTAGGTATCTAAAAAACGCACAACCTATACAAAAATTCTCCACAAATTTTCAAAAATTTAAATTAACTGAATTTTCCAAATTGCCCAATTTGTTGATGAATTTAGCGGAAAACCTTTTCGAGTGAAAATATTTCGAAAACAGTTATTCTAAGAAATAAATTATTAGGACAACTATGGATCCACAAGATAAGTTCCGGGTTTCTCAAAATATTTAAAAATTATACCTAAGGAATGTGTGACAAACATTTTTGAGTGTGAATGTCTAAAAAAAAAAAAAAGGGCGTCCTAAAAACAAAAATAAAATGTGGTTGCAGCCAAATTTTTTTAAAAAATTTTGAAGATTGCGCGGAGTTTTCCAAATTGTGTTGGTGTTATTCGAAGTTAATGTAAATAGTTTTGTGTAGAAATATCTTGAAAACGGTGGGTCCTATATGAAATAGATCCTAAATACTGAAATTGTTTTTTTTTTTTTTTTCTTTCAAAAAAAAAGGGTCTGTTTTGAGTGCGACGATCTCGAAGGTAGTGTATCCCATTATACCTACCAGGCTTTGGTATTTTCTATAAATTGGATGCCGAATTTTTGCAAGTTTTCGAGAACTGTAGGTAGTTTAGAAATCAACTATCAACATCGCTACTGGCCATTATCCCCAGAAGTCTAAAAAGCTTTGCCCCACTTTATATGTATTTACAGTCGCGACAAAATAAATAGCACAGTTATATTCGATTAAGGAAAATGTTTTAGGTTTTACAATGTGTGACCTCCCTGTGAAGTAACGGAACATCTTTCTGCTTAAAGTATCCCTGACTAATAAAACTTAGCATAATTTTGTGAAGGCTGACAGGGTGGACAATTTACATAGCACACCCTTAGTTTACCTCAATTTATTCAGCCATTTTAACTCGAATTCCCGATTTATTAAGTTAAATAATGATAAAGGGATCCTTTTGTAGGAAATTGCGCACATTTAATGAATTTGGTATATCAACAACAGTATGGGACGAGAATATCACTCTACGCAGTGTGTACTTGCTTAATGTATTAATGAAGGGCACTCAAATTCAGATATAGCGTCGGAATTGGAGTGCTGGGGAAAAAAAGATAATTAATGCAATCCAACATTGCGAAGAAATGGGGTCGGTCCAAAATAAAGTGCGCAAGGATCGTACGCGAAAGACTACCTCTAAAATCGACCCGACCATTGTTCGTTTGAACAAACTCGATCCATTATTGACAGCTCCTAAAATAAAGCAAACAATTGAAGAAGAACTAGTTTTTCTTTTTAACATGTATATGGCCACGCCCAAATGGCGTTTAAGCACTGCGACCAGAAAGATTGATTGTGCCAGAGGCCACTTTTTAGGGCAGCAATATTTCTACTTTCCTTATGAAAGCTATAATTACGGCTACGTAGGAGTTCTTTAAGTCTAAAGGAGATATGATCTCCTTAAGGAAGAAGCTTCTCCTACTTCTACACAGAGCTACAGACTCATATATTAAGTATTCTGCGGTTTCGTCCTCTTCTAGGCAGAGGAGTGAGAATCCTTGGGAGTTATTCCAGTGGGAAATGCACATTTTGCGTTCCCAACTGTTTAGGGTCAGTTTAAAGGCAGAATCAAATATTCCGCAAAAGCGTTCAGGTCCAATGAACAACTCAGAGGAACCTTTACTGGCTAGCAGATCTGCAGTTTCGGTACCGTCAACGCCTACATGACCCGGTACCTACCACAATTTTACTTTATTGTATCGGGCCAAGTTTTGCAAACTGTCGAAGCAGCATAGAACTGATTTTGAACTGATCAGGTGGGAGATCAGTGCTTTAAGCTCCGCTTGGCTGTCGGTGAGTACGTGGATAGTGGCTCCTTTGATGCCTGAGTGCAAGTTTATATTAGCACAGGTCTCGATAGCATAAAGCTCGGCCTGGGAAATACTAGGACTATTTCCAAGTCATTTCGAAATCTTTTAATTGAGTCCATCCACACCGACGCCAACTCCTGAATTCATTATTGATCCATCGGTATACCAAACGATTCCTTTTGGATCGAGCAACGGTTCGCCATTATTCCATATATCACGGTTTGGGATCTCAATCTCAAACCTTCTACCAAAGTAGAGTGATTTGGGCGTAAAGTCAGAAACCATGCTGAGCATATCTAGCTCGGGAAAGTCGATTAATAGATCCATGAGATCCACATGATTCTATGTACTATTAACACCCGACTTTCGAAGACTAACTATTAAAGACAATATGTAACGGAGTCAGACCGATTATAGCTTCTATGGCTGTTGTGCGACAGGTGTGCATAGTACCTGTAATTCCGAGGCAAGCTAATCTTTGAAGTTTGCTGAGTTTGTTGATGGTTGTGACCTCCTTGGTTTTCGTCCACCAGACAACGGATGAGTATGTAGGGATGAATCTTACCACCGTGGTATATAATTAACCAGAATATGACCTTTGGGGACAGATCCCAGGTTTTGCCATACATACGGTGACAGGCCCACATGGCAGTGGTCGCCTTGGTAATTTTATGCCACCCTGTAGGCCGTGGTCATCGCTTGTCACGCTATTGGTTCACGGTCCAAATCCTGATGTCAAGAATCACCTATTTATTTCGCATGAAATAAATAAAAAAATCGATCAATTGCGAAAGCGAAGTCAACTCTACTGCAAAGGCATAACACTGGCAGTAGAGTGGTCATATGGCTGAAAATGCAACTTCATCGTGATGATATAAGGAAGACGGAAAAAAATATTGTGAATCATGAACAACGACAAAAGCAAAACAAACAAGCTCCCCAGTTATCTGGATGCTACCCTTGGAGTTTACAGAAACTTAATACCATCTGATTTTCAAACCATTACACTAAATCTTTCTTTCTCTCTTCTTCACAACGCCCGTGTCCTGTAATACTATAAGAGTATTCATATCCTCTTTGGCGCGCAAATTATAAAAAAAAAAAAAAAAAAAAAAAAACACAGGAGCTAGTTTAGGTAGATGGGTTGGTCAATATAGACCCATTGCGATGCGCACTTGCGGGGAACCCACTGGTTCGAGACGACAAGGGAGACCGAACCAAGTGATCGTGGACCCAAGAAATCTTGGTCTTGCCAACTGGAAGCAGCGAGCCGGGGACCGTGAAGGATGGATGACAGCAGGTCCGGCTCTGACGCTTCAAGGGTCGTAGACCAATTAATGAATCAATCAATCAATCATAGGCATGCATGGTGCCAAAACGCAATTTATCATGCGTGCCGTTTAGAGTTTCACGCTATTACATTAACAAGGATCCCAACTGGTGGTAAAATATTATGTGGACCAATGAATTGAAGTTTAATGGGTTCGTATAGGATGGGAAACAATATGTAAGACGCGGTGGAGGCAACATCCTTGTATGGGGTTGCTTTTCTTCTGTTTGAGGGCCATATCCCCAAATAAAATATACGGAGATTTTGAACAACATTATACTTCCCTATTCTGAGGAGGAAATGACTCTGAAATGGAAATTTTAGCACGATAATGACCAGAAGCATACAGCTAAATCTGTGAAGCAGTGGTTATTGAATCAGAAAATTGACGTTTTAACTTGGCTTGTCCAGTCCACTGATCTTGAGAACTTGTGGAACGATGTAGACAAAATAATCGACAGATCTGCTGCCAAAAATTTGGATCAATTTTCGGTGGAAATTCAGCGCGTTTGGAGTGCAATACCGGTAGAAAGATGTCAGGCCCTGGTATCATAAGTGTGCCGCCGTTGTATGTATACCAATTTTTTGATTTTCCTTATTATTCTTCTAAATTCAAAGAATTTTATTAAAGTGTTCTGTTTATTTTATCTATCGAAAATTGAACCTAGTAATACTTTTTTTTATTTTTTTTTTTTATAAAGATCAACGAAATGTTTATAGTTTAAGTTTCCTTAAGTTAACTATCCCATATTGAATTTTATTGCATAAGTAAAATTTATTTTTACGCTATATAAATAGAAAAATTTCAAGTTCGAAAAAAAGGAACCTGGGTGTGCTATTTATTTTGTCGCCACTGTATTTGTCTATCAAAATTCACCCAACACATACTATACTGTCGTATATGCAAAAAGGAATTCGAAACTTTTTGCATACCCACGTCAAAACATTGAACCTACTTGACTGTGCCTAACCCTAACATATTCTATTTCTATTCTTCCTAGTTAAAGACAATTCCTGGTGCCACCTCAGAGTAACAAGGAAATCAAATCAATGTCTGCGCCTATAGAAGAGAACAACAACATCTTCTTATAAACCAATTATTTTCAAGGCAATAACACAAAACTTTAAATTCAAAATCTCAATTTTCACAAAATATTCTCATTCTTACCGCATCTCGCACAAACATCAAATTCAGGACGTGCCAGGCTGGATGGAAGAAAAGCAGCTAAACAAAAAAAAAAAAAAAAAAATCAAAAAATCGAAACACCTGCCTTACCATACCATTGCTTGCTCACTCTTTCCTTTGGACCAGGCAACTTCAACAACACATCCATCCATCCATTTATTGAGTATCCTTATTCCATCATATAACTCAGGTCCACCCCATCAACATTTCATTAATCCTGTTGCTAGTGCCAACGGTTGCGAAGTCAACGCTATGGCTAAAAGTTTGGGTTGGAGCCCCACCCACGTACATTACAGTACAGGACTACACTGCCGCTGCTGCTAAAGTTGTATTCACCTCGTTCGGTCTCTCTCACGCTCTAGCTCATCATTATTATTGTTATGCCATTGTAGGGATATTCCATGGGTACAAGGATATCAAAATGGAAAATATATTTTCCAGTCATTGTATAGGTTAGGGTTGGTGAACAAGGTGGGCTTGCTCGTTGGCAGTTGCCTAATTGTATACTCGTGTATGTGTATGTGTGTAGTGTAGTGAATGGAATGTTTTGTGTAACTCGTCTAAGGACACGACACGAGAAACATTACACAAAAGTTGTTGTGCTGCTTATGCTGTTGCTCTCTGGACCTGAAGCCTATGTTGCTAAGGAGGATGATGATGCTCTATTGGTGCTGTTGTTATTGCTTTGTTAGAATACCTTAACTACGATAAAACAATTTCCCTTCAATGAAAGGAATATGAATAAGAACATAAACTATACCTATGAAGCACAGTGGGGGTGAAGCCTATCGAAGGTGTTATGGCATAGGATAATCGGTTAAGCAAATTAAACAAAATCCCAGTTTTCCAGATTTTGATCAGTTTTGTATATCTGTGTACTTAAATTCAAAGCTGCTTTAGGTTTATGGGCCTTTTTAGGGTTCCGAAACGAAAAAAAAAAACAAAAAGATAAGGACGAATTCCTTATAGTACAGTGAGTCAACTGTCTGTCCGCTCTACTGTCTGGCCATCTGAAACGTCTGATGTGCAAATTCGGATAAAGGATGAGTTTTGCAGTTCTAAAGAAAAATTTTGTAAAACATGGACGATAGAATAAAAATTGAGAATTTTTTTTTTTGAATGAACTGAAAATGAAACTCTCAAACAAGAATGTGTTAAGTTAAGATTATAATGGTTAAAATGTGAAGGTAGACGAATATTATAAATATCAATCACAATCACAATCAATCACAGTTTACTTATTTTTAGGTGTTGGTATTATTTATAGATATTAGTCTAATCAGAGCCCTAGGTATCTGACTATACTTCGACACGCAAGTGGCTGTCCGTGAAGTACCACGATTGAGAACTTTCGCCAATTCTTTCTGGTATCCCTAGAGGCCCCAGGCAACGCCGCCCTAAAAAGAATGGTTTCTGATTTGTGGAAGTTGATCTTCAACTTCCAGTCATCGCAATATTGCTCAATCCTATCGAAGTCACCTTTCAAAAGAAGAGCTATGACCTTGATGTACGCGATCAAGTTGTGATCCGCTCATAAATGTTGAAAATGATCGGTGAACCTTGTTGCAGACCGTTTTTAATTTGTAATGTTCCAGTAGAAGCCACATTGCCGTTTTTGACAACGAACTGTCTACTGGTGAGCATGTTATAAAGTATGTACAGCAGTAGTTTGCTTGTACCCAGCCTGTTCAGCTTGTAGAAGAGTCCAACCACACGTAGTCGAAGGACTTCTTCAAGTCAATCAGGCAGGCACACGTGCACTGGTTCTTGCTTTTGTTCCATTGGGTATCTGATACCAGTTTAGTCGCGGCATGTATTGTATTATGCCCCGCCATAAAACTGAATTGGTTATCCGCAATTATTTTGTTGTCCTCAGTCCACTTAATCAAGACTCTATTGATCACTTTTTCGAACACCTTGATGTTCGGAAGGAGACTTATCGACCGGAAATTTTCCGGATTGGAGGTGTCCTTTTGGGGATTAGTTGTATCACTGCCGTTTTCCAATGTGCAGGATAATGTGCATTATTCAGCGCATTATTAAACAGAGTCGTGTAAATGTCCACCGCTTCTAGAGGGAGATGTTCTAGAGGGAGATGTTCACAATGTTCGATACTCCGTCGATTACCACAGATTTCTTCCTCCTCAATGAGTCGAAGATCGCTTGGATCGCACCTTCGATAAATACGGGGGATGTACCCATTCATCCGCGGTGACATTATTTGCCATGATATTGTCATTGAATTTGGCAAAACCTATGTCCTCGGATCGCCAGTGCTTTATATCATTTCGAAGGTAGAAGTTGTGCACAAGTCGCTCCATAGCCTCTACCTTCTCCTGCGGATCTTCGACCACAAAGAAGTTGTCATCCTCTACTGTGTTATCTGGATCTATACCTGCTATTATCAGTATTCGTCCAGTGTTCGTCGTTCGGGGTATCTTAAAACACGGAACATACGGCACTAGTACGAGTATGTACAAGTATGTTTGTACCTATACGATACTCGTATGTAGGTCATTTCGTCTAAAAACTCTCAAAATCGGATCATGCGCGATCGTGTTTTTAGTCGCCTACCTCTAGAATTCCTAAACGGATTTCTCTGAAATTTGGAATGTTAACTCAAACTGATATGATAGTAGTGCCACTTAAAATTAATCGAAATCGAATGGAGTTGGAGTAAGATATGAGAACATTTTCGAATCATTTTTCTCATATGCCGTATATACATATATGTAGGTACATTGTATACAGACATGACATGGTTTTGAGTTTTTTCTTTATGTTCGCGAAACTTTATCAAAGTTCAGCTTTAATTGAATATGTCGCATGATGGGGTGTAAAATTCTTTGGGTATATTATGCCCCTTAAAGTCCCCCCACAAAAATATTTTCGTTTAATTTGTTTCCATGATAGTTTTTGGTCTATCACGTTATATTTTTGTGCAAAACTCAAGCTCTGTAGGTCAAAGTGTTCAAAAGTTACAAGAGTGTGATAGATACATGGATAGATGGATTGCAAACAAGCCTGCAGGCAGGCAACGTGTTGGATCAACTAGTGCTCCAATTATATCATTCTGGTACTTGTTGGTCTTTTACAAAATTTACAACGGCAAGCAAATTAAATTACAAATGTGATAAATTGTATCAAAAATTTAACTTTTTGTGCGCTGTTCAACATTTTGATCCAATAATAATGGGTGGGCCATCTGCCAGTTTTTCTTTAACTACATGTTATTTTGACAGTAACAGCTCTTTCGCGCTCAAACAATTTACAGAAATATAGTACGATATTTCCGCGGTACGAAATGAATCGCTCTACTTTTGAACAGAGTTGGGAAATATTGAATTTTGAATAGATTGGGACCATGCCTGCTGTAGGCAAATTTGTGAAGAAAGTTCATGAGATTGGCCTGCTAATTGATAATACATGTTATCCTCGAATTCGTCCTGTGCGATCTGTCGAGAATATAGCAGCTGTTGCTGAAAGTGTGCACCTAAATCTGAGAACCTCAACTCGCCACATATTTCAATAGGGACGTAACAATTTTAATACAAACGCATTCTTAAACTTTTTGTATGATCTGTCAATGTCAAAACGTGGGTCAAGGTTTACATTTTTATCATGGTCAAGTTCACAAACCAGCAACGTTTGGAAACTATGAAAAATTACTACCGAAACTCTGAGTCGGTGGTCGCAACTTTAAGAGCGCTTAATCCAACTTTCTGTCCTAATAATCGTCCCACCAGACAGGCTGTGCATGCTATACTGAATAAATTCGAGTCAATAGATAATGCCAGTGATACAACGCACCGGTCGAAGTACCTAAAATATCGCAGCCGTAGGTGTTTGTTTGTAAGTTGTTCAGAACGATGGTTTTTCATTGAGGTGAAGTCAGGTGTTCCACAAGGTAGACATTTGGGACCACTTTTGTTCGACTTGTTCGAAGATTATATTCCTGACGTTCTAAAATTTTAGGATTGTCTGATGTTTGCGGGCGACGTTAATTATTTAGCTTAATATCTTCAAATCGCGACTGTCTCAAATTTCAAAACGATATTGATTTATTTTAATTGGTGTAAATACAACCAATTCGAACTAAGTATCTCAGAATGCAACATTTTGAATGCCTTCAGAACGTTGTCGCCCATGGCCTTTTACTTGTAGATTTGGAAATGAACCACTTTCAAAAGTCAGTGAATTCAAAGATCTCGGTATTATCTTCGATTATTCCAAACTAACTTTTTCCGATGTTTATTACATCGAAAGCGAATTCTCTGTTAGTCTTCCTCAAACGAATTTCTGGGGTTTTTTAAGGATGTGTACATATTAAAAACAATTTGTTTGTCTTTGGTACTACCCGTCTTTGAATATTGATGTGCCGTTAGGTCTCCATTTTATGAAAATGTCCGACGAAATGACTGACTATTTTCAAAATGTGCGCTAATAGATTTAAAAGTTCTAGAAAGCTGCAGACAAGCTCAATGCGTTGTCTTTTATAAAAGACATTTTAATCAATAATATTAAATCTGAGGAGTTATAGGGTCAATCAGCAAGAGGTATCATTCAATAGCAAAATGTAATATTTTTATGAAAAGTGGTGATATTTGTATTTTAATCTAAGGTGCAAACTCTGAGGTTGGTAATGGAATACAATATCTGTCAAATGTTCGCCTTGGCTCTGCCTACAAATAGTCATTCTTTTGATGAAATTCTGATATTTTCCTTTTAGTCCCAAAGGAAAAATTCTAATGGTGTTAAATCGCGCGGTCTCTGCGGCCAATTGAAGTCACTCAATAGAGACTCTGTTTCACCAGCTGTGTGGCATATGGAGTCATCCTGCTTAAAATAAGCATTGTCTACGTCCATAGCATCAATATCGGGGAAAAAAAGTCAGTCAACGTCGTTCGGTAATACAATCCACTCATTGAAACAGTCGTATCTGCATCATTTTCGAAAAATATGTCGCAATGACAACGCCAGCCCAAAAACTGCACCATACTGTCACTCGTTGTGGATGGAGAGGTTTGCTCCACTATTTCTCTTGAGTTTTCGGAGCCCCAGATGCGACAGTTTTGTTTGTTTACTTACAGATACTTACAGACAAATGGAAATGAGCCTCATCACTCAGAATGATTTTGTGTAAAAAATCATGATCTTGTTCATTTATTTCCAGCACCAAAGCAGCGAAAGTACGGCGTTGTGCATGGTCTGCTGGCTTCAATTCTTGTGTCAACTAGACCTTAGAAGCATGTAGGCCAAGATCTTTATGCAAAATGCGGTGCAAAGTGTTTGAGGATAATCCCACTTCCTGTGATCGATACACCTGAGTTTTCAGTCTCTTAGCTACGGCGGTAATATTTTCAGTTAACCTTGCCGGATGAACACGAGTTGAAGTCTTCGCATCACTAATCTGTCCGAGACATTCAAATTTATCGATTAAATTCACTATAGCTGTGCGAAAAGGCGCTCGTTGATGACTAAAAGCAGAGTGAACTTTATGAAACGTTTCCGCGATATTTTTACCGTTTTTGTAGTAAATTTTCATTATTCTAACACGTTGCCCGAGTGTGTATTGATCCATATTTAATAACCTCCTAGTTTTTACTTATCAAATGTTATCGCAATGATAGTTGAATTTTCACAGATCAACAATGGCGTGAAATTTAAAATGACACCTCCTGTTGGATGACTCTATACATGGTATGTTCCGGAAAGAAATCTTAGAAATACAAACGATCCTTAATAACTCGTTGCCTATTATTGTACAATCATACAATAGCATTCTGATGAAGAATTCATTGGAAGGTACGATGAACTAAACGCTGTTAGTTTCTGAAGACGCCTGTCAGATCTGCACCCCACTGTGCTGGTTCAAGATAAGCCACACTACTCTAAATAACCATTCTTCGATTTCACCTGCGATACATATCTAGTACCAACTTCCTTATACGTAATCGAAAATTCGAAGAAAATCGTTCGCTTTCTCCCCAGGGGAGCATGAAAACTAGAGTGAGAATCATATTCTCATCGACGACAACGAGTTTGGTATGTGAAATAGTAAAAAGATATCTTTTGTTGTCTCGATAGCAATGTGATATAACAATAAAAATGGAGAAAAACAAATTGAAAAAAAAAAAATGTACCTTTGTACCTACATACGGAAGTACAAATACTCAACGACAAGGTATATGTACTCGTATAATAATAATAATAACGGTTCAGGTTGCGTAAGTACCTCACATGATACACATGTCCAAAAAAATATTCCATAGATACTCACTATACGTAATATGAAATTTTCAAAACGTTTCGTATGATCTAATGAAATTGATATTTCCCTAACGTGTATCCATGGAGAGAATTGAGGAATGTATCTCTCCTTCCACAAATTTACCTACGCAGGTTGCCTAGGACTACACTAAAGTGAAATGGCGCAGAGCAACAACAGCAGCAGCAGCAGCAGCATCAATTCCAGAATAGAATGGTTAGATGGATTCCCCATCCATTTGAATGGGTGTTGCTAATAAGATAGAAATACACATGTGACACAAGTGAGACTTGAAAATGCGGTTCCTTCATTCGCATTGTTAGTTCTTTTTAAGACGATTATTGAAGTATGAATGTGATTTTTGGGATTGGTTTGCATTTGAATACTCGAGAACCTTTTAGTAACGATGTGGTTGTAGATGGTATTATCGCATTGTTGGCAAAAGTCGAGCACTGAATTAATACTTTTTGAAAGCTAATTGGCTGTATGTCTAGTGTGCAATATTTAAAATTGATTTAATCCCTTTAATTATCTTGAAGGGGGTTTCAAAATGATTTTCATTTTCGTTCATGTTCAACATCAACTTATACCTCTACGTAAAAGAAAACACCACAAATGACTGACACTGGAAAATCGTTACCTACTTCGCTACCTATTGGTCCATTGTATTTCCCCTTAGATTAATGGTACCATCTAACGCCGTTGCGTTAAGTCCATCATGTGCATTAAGTACATCAGCGAAGATTGCTCAACCTCACTCAGTTCTACTTGAAAGATGCTGCATTCATTTAGGAGTTTGTATGAGTCCCTAATCTTTAGAGACTTACAGAATTCCAGTATCTATTTCCATTTCAGACCCGTCAGTGAAGAATTGGATATCTTGTTCATTTATTAATGTTTTGGACTCCCATTCTTGTCTTTCGGGAATAAGGATGGAGTATTTCTTATTGAAATCTTGGTATGGATTCTTGTTGGGGTCTATGAAATATACCAAGTTGTAGATGTAACCCGACTTCTACATTGGTCAATGGACAGCAACTTTTCAGCCCAATTGGTTTTCGAACCCCAGCTACCATGTTCGAGACGTTCAGGAAGACCGAATCTTCATTGTATAGACCACGCGATAGCGAATGCCAGAAAGCACTTGGTTTTTGATGAAAAAAAAAGTGGACTGAGATTGAATTTGTAAATCTTCCGAAGATCGTATACAATATTTCCCAGGCCAACAATAGGTAAACCTAGAGTTGTTGACATTTTGTTGATTGATTTAAGACTCTACTCTATAAGATGCAAATGTAAACCAAGAACTTATATCCGTGGAGCACTCCGAATCAACATGGTCGAAGTTGACTTGGAATTGGGTTCAAAGTTATTAGCTGATATCGGCGTATCGGATCCACAGATCGTGAAGCTTCATGATGATCTTTCACGCAGAGAGGCATAAAACTACACTCATTCTTGGATATTTTTGCAAATTTGCATACACACAACTATCAACAACTCAAAATTGGTAGCAGAATCGACAACAGTAGCAGAGGTGAGCAGGACTCTATGATTATAGTTTAAGAACTATCCACGTTCTTTGTTACTAGTAATACGCAGGCAGTACATAACATTTCGTTATTATGATTAGGGCCTGAAAAGTATCCAATAAAACCTCCTTCTTAGACCCCAGATATATCCATTTTGGTCTAACTGATCATCACCCTAACTAACCAGTAATTAGAAATCACAGAAAGACCGATTGGCCTAAATATGGCGATACTCTAAGGGAATCAATACCTTTCAGATCGACAACCTATTCTCACAGATGCCTTTAACAAAACTATGTCAATCTTTTGACTAGGCAAACTTAGACCAACCATGGTGGTGTTCAGAACACTTCGAAAGGCTTGTAGGAAGCTTCTCAAATAATCTAAACATTTAAAAGATGCTACAGGTTAGAATTCATACAAGAAATACTATATTCCCAAAACATTAGGCTAGAATTGAGTATTTTTGGAGCCTATTGACGAATACTCACTTTCCTAACTCACTTTACTTCCTTGTCTGGACGCCGTCCTCAGAGCCTGTTTGCATTTAGTTCACATTTCCAGTATATACACAGATTTTAACGTTAATCCCAAAGACCTCAGAACATTGAGCCTACCACAATTTTTCCCAACAACTTTGCAGATAGATACGAGTATCTATATTCACTGGTGCACTAACCCGAACTTACTGGAGTCATTCCAACATTTGTACAGAAAAATTAGTAGAGACAGCTTTTCACTCACGAGCAAGTACAATTGAGAAATTTTTGAGGTGCATGAAATCTATATGACTTCCTTCACATTGAAGGAGCTTTAGCAACGTCAAATCAAAATTTCCGGACTTTTACTTATATTGTACCCCACTGCATCAATGTTTTGTTGTGTACGACGTGGTGTAAGCTTCGGTGAATCACTTATTGTGTAAAGGTTCTCGAAATTGTGGATAATTTTTTGAATAGTGCTCTTTACAGGCACTCTATGTCGACCGAAAAAAAATAGCCTAATTTACGCTGTTGTGTAATAATTGATGAAACATTTTGATAAAATGTTCTAATCACTAAAACAAATTGTTTTGGCGTCAAAGTTTCCATGATGAAATGGCATTGACAACTGAACACTACTGCCAACTTTCACAAAATAAAACCACAATGGCGCCAGTTTCAAATCGACCACAGCCCCAAAAATCATCCTGTTGCCGCTAAGGCTAATTCACTTATTGGCTTAATAAAAAGAAATGTGAAAGATTATAACAATTATGTTGACTTATCTTATTCTCGTGAAAGTTTCAAAAAACCATATTGTCAGTACTTTATACTCGTATGTAATCGTAATCTTAGTATGACCATATACTCGTACGTATAAGTATTTTACTGCAAATCTTCCTCTGTTTATTTATTTCAGTGCATTTTCTTCATAGGCATATGGTCTTTCTGGAAATATTTGTTATGAATGAGGTTCATCTCAATATGACCGTCGATGACGGTTAAGGACTGCAAGTTTTGCACACATTTTTACTTTCAAAGAGATCCTTACTACACGAAGGATAAACTTATTTCTTTACCCTATTCCTTGCAGTTTGTCAACAAAGATGACATTCAAACGAACATTTCGTTTCACGTTCTCTCATTTCTCATTAAAATAGATCTAAATCATTGATTACGTGGTTTGCACTGTGAAAAAAAAGGAAAAGTAAAATACCAAGGACGCGACCAGACCAACTCTTCAGCTGACACCAATGGCAAACAACAACGTACCCCGTTTCTAGGTCCCTACTCTACACCGAGTTTACCTCTAATTTGATCTGATAAAGTAATTTGTCTTAGTGACAGTGGCAAACATTTTATTGAGAGCTCGCGCACACAGAGATAAAACAAGAAATAAAATTGTCGCCGACGAAAGACGACGACACGACGGTAGTGATACTAGAAAAAAAAAAAAAAAGAAGGAAATTACAATTTTATTCAGTGCATGTAGGATTACACACATATCCTGGCAAAGTGCACTACAGAAATATTTCTATGACTTATGTGCACCAGAATACTCGTACGTTAGATGGGTTCGTGGGTAAGAGAAATCGGGATAGATTGGAAAAGTGTAGTGCGACACTTGACGGTTTGTTTTCCTTTATATTTGCTCTGTGCAGTTCATGTTCTAACCTCCTTTTTTCCGTCGTCTGGTGAATCATTTTTCTATTGGTATGGAGGTTTGTGCTGAAAACCTTTCTAGGTTTATGACCTCGAATAGGAAAATATCGACATAAAACTAAAGTGCACTGTGCTATTTGTTAGGTTTGTGTCATTCGATTGAAATGTGCAGATAGCTTTAGTTTTATGATTCAGAAAGGAACCAACACAGAAAAAGAATAGGGGGAGGTAAAAACTAATGGAAGTGAAGAGAACCGAGCGAAATTCACGGAAAAAGAATGTTTTTGTGTGTGGACCGGGATGAATTTTAGTGGGGGCTATGGGTGGAAATTCACTCCATGTAATGCAGCGCTTAATGAGTTAAATGACTTTTATGGAATGAGGGCAACTCTATATTGAAACGGATACAATAATATTGCATCTTATGGGTGTAGCTACACTTTTTTCTTATTTTGTTTTGTCGCATTCACGACGGAAAAGTTACAAATTATAGTGAAGCAATGAACTTGTTACAGAAAGTTGATTAGGATATAAGGAAACTTTGAAACTGCTTTGTCCTGTGGTCCTTTCCTCCTTATGTGGTGCTTCTCTTGAGATGTTGTTCCATGGACACTGTGCACGTAGAAATTCTTCCTCGACTGTCTTTCGCCACAGTTAAACTGGAGTACCAGGACGTCGGCTACCTTGCGGATTCAAGCACAGAGATTGTCTCGCGATGTAGTTATTTTGTTGCCGTAGTGTAGGAAACCTTTTACGTTTTCTGATTTCCGTGACGGCTCTCTTTTGGGCTGCGCAATTACAAAGTTCCAGATTAGTTATTCTATCTGGCCACCAGATTTTGAGTATTTGACGGAGGCACTTGTTAATAAATATTTGAACTCCAGGATTCGATTTTACTTGAATGTTTACACGTTTCACATCTGTAGTACATTGGAGTTAAAAATAAATTCCTTAGTTGGCTAAACACGAATTTGGGCTTAAAGATACGTGACATGACGTCTTGATCTGCTCCACTAGTATTTGTTACAATACTGTCTAAGTATTTAAAACTTGCTACTCGATGCTTTCATTGCCTAATCTCAAATCAGGGGTTGTTGTATCCGCTACTGATAACTTTAGTTTTCGTGTTTTTATCTCCAACCCAGCGTTGATGGCGTGCCTGTTCAAAAAAACATAGTTTAGTCTGAAGATCATTAAGTCTGCTGCTCAGGAGGCATACTTCCAGTTGTTCAAATATACCCCATTGGATGCTCCTTGATAGATCCTTGTCGCACACCAGATTTGACTTCAGTTAGGTCGACAATTTTTTCTGGAACGCCTTTGCGTAACAGAATATTCCACAAATATGTCCTGTTGAGACATGGTGTTTTAAAGTCGATGAAAGTCACGTAAACAGAAGATTTGAACTCATTATACTGCTGAACTATGATTCTAACTGGGTTAATGAGGTCTAGGCAAGATCGATTCCTTCTGTAGCCGATTTTTTCGCAACGTCCCTTCCATGGCAGTAGATATTCTGATAAACAAAAACAGGTAAGAGTCCGCATTATTGCCTTTCTTTAGAAGTTTAACTAGAATTCATGCACTCTATCGATGAGGAAAAACTTCATCCTCCCAGATTTTCTGCATTATTGGGAGCCGGATTAGACAGGGTAAAATGTTTCTTGCACCGCTTAAGAAAGCATTTTTGGCGACCTCAAATATGTGATTCTTCCATTGAAGATGGTTATTAATACACATACTGAGAATGACAAGTTTTAGCGATGCAAATACCATTCATGGATAATGGTCATGAACATACGTTGCCGTTTCTCTTCTACAGCCTAAGAGCAAGGACATAAGTTAGGGGACGATTGAATTAGAAATTGCAAACAAGAGATCATTTATAAAAATAAGAAAGAGAGTAGGAGACAAAACAGAGCCTTGGGGAATACCAGCATTTATATATACTCTGTCAAATACTTTTGAAATATCAAGCGGAAAAACTTTAGTTTCGCCGAAGTGGTGGAGAGATTGGTTCCACTTCTCGATGACATATGCCATCAAATCACCAGTGTACCTGTTGCTATGAAAACCATACTGTCGATCATTGAGGAGTTTTCGTGAATCAAGACGTCTCCATGACCATGGAAAGATCGGACGTAAGTGTTAGGAATGGGCTAGACAAATGCACTTTTCCATCTACTCAGGAAGAGCCCGACAGTAAAGGTTACTTCACTACTACAGCCCATGTTATGCGCTGATATAGACGATAGACAGTGTGGCCAGAAACTTTTTTTTGCCGAAGGAAGTGGAATATTTATATTTAAACTCCAATCTGTAATTTCTTTATTCCACTTCAATAATCCACTATTGTAATTCTCTTTAGAACAGTTATTGATATACAGAATGAAGGGAGATTGTTCTTTTATTATAATTGATATTTAGCTATCGAATTCCCAATAGATACATTTTTGGCTATTTTTCCTTCCTTCTACCACGCAAGAACTTATAAAGTGGACTACAAGTCAGTTCGCAGTTTAAAAGTATGTCAAGTTTTATTTGTTCTAATACCAGTCGTGTCCTTTATTTGTTGTTGAACTCCGATCAGCCAACTCGTGAATATACTTCTGCCAATTGTAATTAATTTATAAGCTTCAACGTCATTCTAAATTTGCAACTGACCATGTATGGTAAGCAACTCAATGCGAAGAGAACGAAATTGTGCCTTTGTGCCTCTAAACCCCTCCTATTAAACCATAACGTATTGTAATAACTTAATCTCAATGACACGGGCATATACATCTAATTGCCTATACTTAAGCAGATTTAATGAATTCCATTTAACAATGTACAAATATGTACGAGTACCTACAACAATTCTGGATAATGACCCAACCAAGTTGCACATAAATCCAAATGAAGCAATCAAAATAATTTCCGCTGTTCAACTTTCACCAGATACTCATATCTTAACGGCTTCCTCTTTTTGTTTTCTAACGCAAATATCACAAAGAAAATCATTTCATCCAGGTGCGCGAGCAATTACAACATTTACACTTTTTATTACGACAAATTGCAACATTCAGCGAAAAATCCTTTTTTCCTTATTCGTCCATCTCATTCACTCGCTTACTCAGTTAGTCATTCAGGATTTCAATAAAAATCAGGAGAAAAACGTCAGAAAAACTGTCCAATTGAGAGCAGTGTACGAGTAGCAGTAACAGCATTTGCGATAATTATGGTCAATTATTCATTTAACGATCGCTGTCTGTTTGCTAAAGATAGTAAAATGAATTGTTATTGGGTGGTAAAGGTATACTTTACCATTCCAAGGATCTATGTATGTACAATAATGCTGTAGATATGTATATTTGTACGAGTATGTGTGCATTTAAACATTTTTATTGACTATTCAGCAAATAGACTGAGACACAAAACGGAGGGTGTTGAAACAGATTGAAGGTGGTGAATTGAAGGAAGAGAAATATAACACCACGAGCAGGCGTAATTAAGAAAACGGAAATTAAAACAAAGACACCCTTGGATCTGGAAGGGACTGAGTGACGTTGTTTTGTTGGTTTTGTCCTCTCTGATGAGTGTCATAAATTATTTTAAATTTTTAATGGTTTTGTGAATCCACCCCTCTCCTTTGAAGGCCTTTTTCACTGTGGACATAGTAAAATTGTTATAAATTTAACGTTCGAGTGTAATTTCGTGGTATTTCTGCGAAACGGTTTTATTGTTTTGTCGTGGTTTTGTGACAATCCTTGGGGATTGGTATTGTGTCTTTATATGAAGAGTATGACCGTTATTGCGTCATAAAGTCAGTTTCTACGTTTAATGGATTCAAATTTTTTGATTTTAATCGAAGGACGAGAATTTAATGGGCTAAGTATGGTTTACCAATTCGGATGGATGATTTAAATGGTTGTTGTAACGATCCTTAATAAAACTGCAAATCGATAAGTCTCTGCGGTTAGTTTTGGATGTCCAAAGGCATTTAAATGATTTTAGTGTTTATTGTTTATAATTGCATTGGACTCCTGGCGCCCAAGGTACGTTTTCCCATGGGGTTAGAATTTTAGGCATCTTTTAATACGATTTTACATAAGCATTATGTTAACAATTGTGTTTCAAACTCTAGGAGAATAAAGTTAGTCTATCATCAGCCGGTGATTGGCCAAAATGCAATTTCTTATTCCATGGTCTTCCCCGGTATGAATTGTAGCATTTAATCGACTATCGATTTCCCAGGCGCACTACCGCTTTGCGGAAGAGCTAGAAAGAATCTACTTTCACACGAGGGAAAGAAGCGATGCTTCCCTCATGAAGAATAAAAAGAGCTGCTGAAGAAGGAAATGGCATATGACACTCTTAAAGAACTTAAGCAAGTAATAGCAAGCCAGTGCGTCACCAAATAACTGGGCCTTGCGTTAATTTAACCTTTTCGGTCCGAACGGAGTGTGTTCAAAAAGACCTAACTTTAAAAATAAAAGCCAGAAATGGGACTAATACGAGTAAGTCCCAATCCTTAGTTTATACTATTTCCAACGGTATTAATTCGCATTTGTGCGGTTTTGGCTGGTAAGCATATTGTGAAAATAAAGTTGACTAGTGAATTTAGTGAATTGCATTTCCTTATAAGCCGTGGTGTAGTGGTAACATCATCGCTTGTCACGCTACAGGTTCACGGTTCGAATCCCGTTGTCAATAATCGCATGAAATAAATAAAAAGACGATCAATTGCGAAAGCTTATGTCAACTCTACTGCGAAGGCATAATACTGGCAGTAGGGCGGTCATATGGTTAAAATGCAACTTGATCGTGATGATGACATCAGGAGGACGGAAAAAAATACTGTGAATCATGAGCAACGACAAAAGTAAAAACAAACAAGCTCCTCACTTATCTGGACAGCCACCCTTGAAGTTCACTGAAACTTAATACCAGCTGAGTTTTAAACCAACTACACCAATCTGTCTTTCTCTCTGTCTCTTCCCCTTTCCTCAAAAACGCCTGTGTCCCAAAAATTTGTATAAGGGTATTCATAAACCCTTTCACACGTGCAAATTATAAAAAAAAAAAAAAAAAAAATCGACTGAAAATATAGTGAATTTTTCTGTAAGTGTTCTCGTCATAATCTGAAAAAAAAAATCAACAGAAAATATAGTGAATTTTACTTCTTTTTTGTTGTACTTTGGATGTTATTTGCATATTTATGTTATCGTATGACGTATGTATCCGGTTAGTATTCTTCTTTATATATATATATATAAGTGTTCCAGTCAGGTTTCTGCGTACACAAATTATGGAAACATCTTCTAATTAACTTTCCTGCAGACACTTCTCAAAATGTTTCTACGGTTTGGTCTACCCCTAATGTCACTTTTGTACCAAGAGAAACTGTAATTACTAGTAACTATCGATTTCCTAGTGTATGCCTGAGCTTCCAAAGGACTGATAATCCGTTACGGATATTCAAGAAAATTTTCCTTGCAAGTCTTTTCATATATATTACCCAATGTACCAACGAGCGTATTGCAAATTTTGCATTAATTGAAACTAGCGCACAAAGACACAAAGCTAACCGACATTGGAGAGATGGAGATTGTTGTTGGCTATATAATCGTTGGTCAACACACCCTCCTATGGGAAATGCTGCAATCAAGTCAGATATTTCGCGAGATCGTTTCACCTGTTATCATCAAAAATGTACTTTGCTCCTCCCGAAAAGCCAGAAGGAACAACAAAGTTATACTACTCGTATGTTGAAGATATTATTGAATGTTTGAAATCTCGATTTTTGAGAGCCAGGAAGGAAAGCGCATTCCAAAGCATTGACGAAAGTATGACGAAATTCAAGGGACGCTCATCTATGTACATATGAAGCAATACATGCCTTTGAAGCCCACCAAACACGGTATAAAATGTGGCTGAGATGTGATGCTCTTACGGACTACACGTACGATTTCAACATACTCGTGTATTGCGGTAGAGAAAAAGATGTTGTCGAAGGAACTCTTGGTGTTGTTAACCAATTAGCTGCTGCAATACGAGAACCTGATGTCACATTATGCTTCGATCAGTTTTTTTTATCTTCTTGAAACCTTATGATACCCCGCATAAGAAATTGCCAGTAGTTAACGCGAAGCTTAGGAAAGGAGAATGCGTTTTCGGAGAAAGCAACACGGGCCTTATGTTTGTCAAATGGCATGATACTAAGGAAGTCGTCGTAGTAAGCAATTGTCATTTATCTGACATAACAACAGTTGATAAAAAGTTAAAAGACGGCCAAAAAGTCAACATACCATACCAAAAATGATAAAATTTTATAGACAGATAATGGGTGGAGTAGATCGAGCCGACCAAATGGTAGGTCAGTATGAGTTGGATCGAATATCCACTATATGGTTAAAAAAGGTCTTTTATTGGCTACTTATGAGGTCAGTTGCGAATTCTTGGGTAATCAATTTTCAACTGGGATGGAAAAAATCTCCACTTATTGACTTCATGGTAGTTTTGGCTAAAAATTTGATCAAAGAAGGAAAGAAGACAGCAGTTATTCATCGCAGCGGCCTATCTGGGAGAAAAGAAAACTATCTACAGGGCACTTAACAGTACAAATTTTCACGCGAAGGCGTTGTGCAGGGGAACATAAGAAGGAGAACAGGACAAAAACCATCTGTGAAGAATGTCAGATTCCTCTCTGCGCGGATTGTTTTGCATTTTATCACAAATAATAAAAAAAATCTGCGTAAAATTTGTTTCATTTCTCAGTTTTGTGAGAGACCATTGTCCCATTCAAATATACGGTTGAGACAAATATGTCCCGGCCCCTCCCTCCGTCCCTAAATATACTTCGACTTCGGATTGATAAAACATTTCAACTCTTACTACTGTCACGGTACAACATAAGAAACAACTCATTTTTACTTTTCGGATCGAAAGGGTTAAGAGACCTGCGTACACAAACCCCCCTTGAGCTTGACTACAAACTAAGTCCCTCAAAAACGACTGGGTGATCTTCATAGAAAACGATGAAGTAAAGGAGCAAATCTTATTTAAAATTAAAGAACCAAACCCGGAGTTTAAAATTAAAAGTAAATTAAGAAATTTGAATGCAGTTATTGAACTGAACGGTGCTAGTTTTCATTTATGATCCTACAAGGTGTTTCAAATGTCAAGGATATAAACAATCAAAAATAAAATGCCATGCATCAAATGCGGTGGTAAGCGTGAAGCAAAGGTCCGCAAGAGTAGTATTAGATACTATATGAGATCATGACCAAGGATTTGTTTAGTGAGTGTATTGCTACAGTTAATGATGTCTGGGAAACTTATTCCAGGTAAAAAGATTCCAAGGAGACCTAGGGCCCGCATTTGGCTTCCTCGTATGAAGATAAACGGAGACGGAGTAAAGTTTCTCCAATACCATAAATTTCACAACCCGACGGTCCTGATGAGTGACTGGGCAGACTAGGCGAAGGAACCTAGTCATTAGAGAAGGCAGACTATAAGCTGAGATTTTGTACAAGGCTTGTCAAGGCTTTCCAACCTTCCGATCCCGAAGATGATTTATGTAAAGTCGACAAAACCGACAGATAGCCATCGACCCACAAGAAAATACCAATGATGTAAATTATTCAGATTAATCTGCATCACGCTAAGTGTGCTTCAGATAATCTGTTAGTCTTCCTAGGTGAGGAAGATATAGATATCGTCATTGTATATACAAGAACCCTGGGTGAAAATCTCTACCATAATGGCGCTCAGAGACCACGGCTACAACCTTCTAAGACTAGAACTTGCATCTTTGCTAAAAAATACATATTAATGCTTTCTTATGTTCGATTAAACAATTGTAAAATTGGATCAGCACCGCCTGAGGAGATACAAGTTTTAATAGCCAGAATAAATAGGTAATATTGTTTTCTGGGTTGTGATGCGAATACAAGACACACTTTATGAAACATCTAAGAAATCAACGAACGAGGTGATTATTTATTCGATTTGTTGTTGATATCCAGCTTATAAGCATGAAACAAGGTAAGCAATACTCCAACTTTGTTTTTCCGAGCTCGGATAATTTCACAGTTTGGAAAGAAATGCTGGATATTACACTCCAGAGAAACAATAATAACTTTAGGATAGATAACTGGGGAGTATCTAAGAGTGAGTCCTTTTCGGACGACTAATAGATTTTCTATAGTATGGACCTCAAGGTTGATTCTCCTAAGCTCATTAGAAATCCAAAGATAATTGACCGGAAGAAGTTTGCAAAAACTCGTTTTAATGCCACAACTCATGTAACCTATCGGGTGTTGTTGGGAAGATAAACTATAGACCGAGGGGGATAACTTCCCCAAATGCTTTTCTCCAAAATCTCCTTTAGGTTGTCAAAGAAAGATTTGCCTAGTGTGCGCTGTCTGGCCGTACCTTGAGCCGGACACTTGCAGAGGATATGGTAGATAGTTTCTATCTCGTTTGTAGTATTGCAGCTGCGACAATGTGCCTAGTCTGACCGCATGAACCCCAATAGGCCAGTAGCGAGCAATATCTGCCCGGTTTCTGTTTTGTATTTGTAGTTGGCCCACATCTGCCTAGATATGATGCAATTCCGCTATCCATGCAATGGTTATTGAACTTTGAAAGGAAATGCTAGAGGATGCTGCCCTTGAGAGACCCCAGTAGTAGGTGAACCGCTTCCGCAAAGGATTTGACAAGAGCAGATCGCCGCCTCGCTAGCTCGTCCCTCTTTCCACTCAATGTTGCTGTGTCCCGGCACCCAGAGGAGACTGATCCTGAACCGATGACCCAGCGAGGCGAGTTTCTCTTTGCATTGTTCCACCAGCTTGGAGGAAGACGTAGCGGATACAATTGCCTTGATAGAAGCCTGCCTATCAATGAATGGTTCTGAAGGGTGTACTGATGTTTTTCTATAGACAGCAAGTTTCAAGTACAGCTAGAACTTTCGCCTGGAAGACGCTACATTGAGGGTGTCGGAGAAAATCCCCGCCACCGTCTCACAGTTTATTTTTTAATTATCGGTGAAGATTTTGATTTCGTTGTCATTCGTCACTTCGCCTTTTCTGACCATGATGATGTTAGTAAAGTTTACTTTGGGTAGAGTTCCTGATAGATCCCCTAGTAGCATATTTAGAATATTACTGTGATCTTAAGGTTTCGTACACCAGCACAAGCTTATATTGAATTTGAAGGTCAAGTAGTAAAAAATGCAGTATTACAGTCAGGGCTACGGTATGGCAAAACATTTTGCCTTAAGGGTGTCCAGGTCCAATACTGTGTATCTTATCCTGAATTCTCATTTAGTTGTAATTGTGTAAAATATATTTGGGCTATTTCTACAGTGAAATACTCGAGGGTCTGGTATTATAGTATATTATGTGCCAAGAAAAGGACCAATTTATATATGTACTTTCCTTGTATATTGATAGCGCCAAATGTGCATCCCTTATACTAGTTTCTTGTTTGATTTTGCGAATACTATCGACTTCTGCCTTTATGAAACCTTGAACAGATTTAAATAAATGTACACTCTTCATCCCGGCTGGTCTATTCATCTGACATTCTCTTATTCAACCACTCTAAATGCAAATTAATGGAATTAACCCATTTAGTGATATATATCTCTGAAGCAGACATTTACCCAAAAAAACCTATTGACATAAAAGCAAAAACAAAAGTAAGAAAAAAAAAAAAAACTTCCAGACGTCATTCAACGAAAATATTTTCCTTTGACAAATCCACTGTCTGTCGTAGAGCCACACATTCCTCAACTTAATTTAAAGAAATAAAAACCTCAATAATTTCAGCGCTCTTTTGGTATAAAAATAGTCCTTTGGCAAAGCTCAAAACCACTATTTTCCACTATTTTGTGCAAAGTTCTTTTTAATATGTCAAAGCATTATGCAAAGGCGGATATCAAAGGATGACTTTCATTTAAGGACCACAAAACACAAACTCGGCGAAAGAGAAAAGTTATGCAGTATACAAAAAGTTACACGACAGAGTGGTATACTTCATCATATATTCACATTCACATTCACATGAGAGTCTACCTCCATGTCTCTAGGTAGGTATTCTATGCATTTTTCTAAAGTCTCTATGGAGTGTTTCTAGGACCTCCGCCACCACCTGTGTGCTGCGAAAAGGTTCCGGCGCTCTATGGTGTTGTTTGTTAAGAAATTTGTCTCTTCGAATATCATTATAAAAGGCTGACTTACAATACAAGGCGACTCCATTCACCTCATCCCTTAAGAGACTGAGTACCATGTCACTATATTGCTTCCTTCGCCGCGGTTTTCTATTTCTGCCCGTCGTTGTCGTCGACATCCGTTGTTAGGACAAAATATACCTTAGGGAGTAACCTTTTCACCTCATACACACAGTAGTACTCGTATAATGGGATTGCGACACACACAGAAAAAGAGGAAAAGCAAATTTTTAGATACTCAAAGTGCCAGACAATGCACAAACATATTGAATGGTTTCGCGTAGGAGAGGAATTCACTGGAAGAGGTCGCCCGTTGCGTTGTTTGTGTCTGTTTGCATTGTTATTTTGCTTCGTATTTTGTGTAGTTCCTCTTCATCTATAGTCAACCCGTTCGGTATATCCTGTGTATATTGACAAGGCTGTATCCCCATTTCCTCATCCTTCCCGCACCGCCTTTCCTTTCGGGAGTTTACTTTATAAATAAATGCCATACCATTCGAAAGTGATGGGATATGCGAACATGGGAGTGTGAAGTATCCTTATTATAGTGAATGGGCCAACGCTAACTATTTTTCTACTTCTACATTTCCAAAAAATCCATGCTACGAGTATGCCATAGAAATCAAATAAACGAGAATGGGGTGTGCATGTGTCGCCTGCTAGACAGGCTAGAGAAATCAATTTGAATGGGCAAACAAACAATGCAAACTGTACGAGTACTACTACCACTACTGCGATGCAAGCATAGTGTAAAATATCTTAAACTTAATATTTTAACAAGTCTCTTCCTCCGCATAGCTAGCTGGTGTATTGCGTGCTTGAGCTGTGTAAATATTGCATTCCGAAATGCATTTAATATTGGATTACTACTACACGGCAGGCAGATTGGTGGAGTGGTTGATGTTCGAAGGACTTGAAGAAATTTTGCTCCATGTATGTGGAATGCGGTTAGGTGCGGCAAAGACATCTATTAATGCAATTTCTAAGTAATTAATTGTAGCGAAGGGAATTGATAAAAAAAAAATGATTGCATCATCTTTGTAGATATTGGTAGACGATTTCATTAGACGGAGAGGTTCCCTTGAGAAAAGATTGCTGGAAGATTGCATTAGGTAAATGAAATAATTGAGCATAGTAAAGTGAGTGCATATTATGAAATTACTTATTGATTCCGTGCCGCTTGGCACTTTACTTGAATATCTGTTTGAACATTGCTACATATATCTTTTTATTTTTTATTGCTAGTTTGATGGAGTACTGTTTTAAACATGCTAGTAACACTGCCTGGAATACTCAACTCAACGAAGCTGGTTTAGCATAACTTTCTTTTTCCTTAAAACTTTCGAAAGAATCTTGGATCTTTCTATCAATGGCTCCACACTATTCGAATCAAAGCATCTCTAAAAGGAAGAGAAAAAATAAATCTCGTTCTAACGAAGAGCTTACTTTGGTGATCTTTTTTTTATAGAGGAAGCTTCCAAGTGTGTGTTGCACTATTATCGAGCACATATACACAAGAGCAGAGAGATTAGTGCCTTTATGATTTATTTATTTAGGTTTAGGTTAGGAGGTCAATTATTGTGATACCAAGGGATCTATTGCTATTCTAACTACCTGAGGGCTAGTTGAACAAGCCAGATCTTCTTATGCATCTGACGTCAATATTCGCCAGGTCGCAGAGGTCTTCGAAGAATGGAGCTCCTAGATGGACATGGCTGGACAGGGCTGGACAGGTACAAAGGAAATGGAGGATTTTTTTCCTCCTCTTTCACGTCCATGCAGTTTCTGCAGTAATCATTTGAAAAGGGGCCCGGCCTTTTAGCTTCTAGACCGATAGGAGAGCGATGACAGTGCTGATCTGTGATCGTTTTAGCAAAACAAAACTTGTTCCAGAGTCTCCCATCTGTGATTGTCTTTTTTTGATTCAATCCAGTATGAGTAATGTCTACACGTAGCGAGAGGCATACCTAAATGTTGCTTTTGTAGGTTTAACGCAAGCACAAACAAAATTAGAATTAGACTTAATATATAAAGCGATGAAGAACTAAACTGTCTCGGCTGCTTGGGAGCTTTTCCCTGTACACCTGGCTCTGCTCTAGACGCCTTAGTGATATTTATATCATGGGGTGTACACTCAGAGCCATCTTCCGTTTAAAAAGAAGTTGTTTCTGGCACGATTCGCACTGGAGTTTTGATGACGTTGCCCCACGATTATCCTACAACCCCTATCTCATGGATATGCCATCTGATGCAATGACACCTTAATTACGGCTGCGGTACAAATTTGAAGACAACGTTCCCCATGTTCAGGATTGGCTTTGGCCGGAGTCTGAGCCAGGAAAGGAATGTAGTCGCATTTTCACGGACGGCTCTAAAACTGGACAGGGGTGGTACTGGTGTTTTCGTGGAATGCGACAAACATTAGGCTCCACTTCTCATTGGGAAAACACACATCTGTCTTCCAGGCAGAAATATATGCTATCCCAATGGCTGCGGACTATATTGGGAAGAACAGGTGGAAGGGGCGAATTATCTGCGTCTGTAGTGACAGTCAGGCTGCACTTGAAGCCTTGCTCAATCCTTTAACCACTTCCAAAATAGTTAGAGAATGCAAAAAATCCTTGAATTTGGTCGGAAGGCTGAACTCACTGAATCTTGTTCCCAGTCCCAGGACACAAAGTGATAACAGGAAATGAGATCTCTGACGAGCCTTAACCTGAACCCACGTTGGGTTTGCCAGCGTCCTCGGTTAGGGCTTCCATTGACGACTGGGTTTTCAGTGTACGCAATCGAAGGTGGCATGACTCTCCAGGATGCAGGCAGACTAGACTAAATGGTTCCCGTCTTCTGTAAGAAATCCGCGGTTTTCTCTTAGCAGAAAAGACTGCAGACAACTTACTGGCGTTCTTATGGTCCACTTCGCCGTTGCCAAGCACCTTCATGTGCTGCGACACCTGTGAAGAGGGCGATGACACTTCGGAACATTTCCTATGTGATTGTCGTGCCTTTGCTCGGATCAGGTTGCAGATTTTCGATGCTGATGTGGTGAGTGCTGATGACCTAAGCTCTTCATCACTGAAGCGTCTATTCGTCTTTTTATAAAAGACGAAAAAAATACATTAAAATGGGGTTCTCTGCCCGGTTGTACAATGAACCTGTTTTTGAGTCTGAGTACTCTAGTAGGGTGTACCTTCCCCAACAAAAATAAAAATAAAAAATGGAAAACTAAAGCTAAATTATAAACTAAGGGGCGTAGGGAGAGTGGAAGCAAAATTGGTGATTGGTCAAAAGGAAGTTTCTGAGTGAAAATCTGGTCAAGGATGAACCTAACAAATGCGACATAAAGGGATTTCGTGGCATATGGGTACGAGAACTCCTTAGGCTACGTTTCACGAAGCCGAGAGTAGAGTTCACTCTGCTTATAATGTTGTCAATGTGGAAGCGAAAATTGAGTTCTGTGAAAATTGAGTTCCCTCCTCACGTCATTTATTTTATTAAATGACTTGTTTTTCATTGTTCTGAGGGAAAGCTTTTGCCATCTTATACATTTTCTATAAAGGGATGCAGAAGCTCTGACAATATTTATTTGCAGGACCTTCTATAGATGTACATATCCATCAAGGATAGCGATTATAATTCTGTTTTACTGACATTCCGATGTTTGTTGAATGAAGTAGACCATCCAAGTTTAAGGCTTTGTACAACAGCATAATGCAGTTCCACCTTTTGAGCTTATTTTCATCAGAAGTCAGCAAATAATCGCTTGGACTTTACTGAATGTTTTTTTTTAGAATCCTGACCACCTATGAATTCCTTTCTGATTCAATAGATACACGATTCTACAACAGTCAGAAATATCCGGTTTCTTTTCGATTTTATAAGTATAAGATTCTTGGCTACATTTTTATTAGTAAGACAGTTCTGTATACTATAAAAAGTTGATTCGTCAATAAAGTCAACATTAAAGTCATCTGCTATATTTGCTACGCAATAAGTTAATTCGTATCCGAGGTTTCAATCGACCATCTCAAATCAAAATAAAATGATTTTCTCTCTCTTGTCCTCCTCTTTTGCTATCATCTTATGAATGTAATCATCTGTGAAATACAAAGTTGAATAAAATATTTAAATGTGCGGATAATGGATCTCGGTTAACATCAAAAGAATATTTTCTTCGATGCATATTACCCTGAGACGGTCGAATTGCTTTGTATTGACTTGGAAATCTATACAAGTATAAATAGCTATAGATATGTCCTAGTTCTTAAGAATTCTATGCACCGTTAGATTTGTAATAATTTTAATCGGATTGAAGAAGTATTTCTATTTATTTGTATTGCTGTGAAAAGGAAACTTTGATTTATTCTTCTTCACAAAAAGGATTCGAAATCAAAGTGGGTAATTGTTTGATTTATCGTGAAATTAACTAAAGTGATTTTGAAGTTATGGAGGAGGGAGAGCCTCGTACTTCGGTGTAAATTTTGGCTTCAAGTCTCTCATGAATAGAAATAGGTCCACGAATAATTAAGCACTGGAATTTTCCAGGTGTAAAGTAGAAGTAGTAGTGATAGGCTTTAATAACAAACTCTTGGTCAGATATTCATATGTCTTTGCTGAGGGGTATAATTACACAGCCTTTCAGGTACTCTTACTCGTATAATAAGAGAACTTCCTGAGTTGACAATACCAAGAAAAATGGACAAATCATTTCTCTTGAGAAAAGAAAGGATATGGGTATAGCACTCTCAAAATAAATCAGAAGAAAAAGATACATCAGTCCCCTTATTAGTTGTCCAATTCGAAACATGTGTTCATACATAAGCATAAGCTGATTATACAAAATGTCCAAGTACTGTAAAGTTGACAGTTGGTAGAATTCCTGAAGGTATTTCTATTTTCTGATAATTTATTTGCAAATTTGTGTGTCTTATATACGAACATCATCTATCACCATCACCAGTTGAATATCCTTAGCGCAAGCCAGCCACGTGTCTCAGTTTCCCTACTCCCACTTGACCAGAGTGTATAAAAATACTTACATCACTTTTTTCTCATTTATTACATAATAATAACCAGAGGCATACCATAGAGGACATATTCATAAAAATATCACAAGAAATAAATGACACACAAAAAAGGGAATTATTGAAATTCCATCATCATTACTATGGCATTAGTGATGTGCTTTGTTCGTTCTTTGCGCCATTCCATTCAAAATAATTATTCGTAATTTCGTTTTAATTCCACAGAATTTATACACATACACGCACACCTATTCACTTATACCGTCACGCATTAACAAAGCGCAACGCTACCTACAGATACCGGAATGTACATTCAAGGAATCAATAATCCTCTTTTCCTAATTACTCTGTTCTTGTGTAAATAAGTCTATTGACATTTAATAAATAGAGATAGGTGCGGAGGATATACTACTGTACACCTCCTCTGAGCGCTCTAGAGACAAAGCTTAAGGGTCCTAAGGCAAGCAACACGGTCCCTTCATACATCCGCTTAAGGATACGAGAAAGATAAATGGAGACTAGCATACACTGAACCGAAAAATAAAGTTAAAACATCTCAATATAGCAGGAGAGGCACACATGTAGTACTCGTATATTTAGGACGCCGTCTATAATACCATATCACACATATTATTATGAAAACTAGCCCCGGGGCAGAATAACATCCGAAACTCTCCTTAAAACGTAGAGGAGACCATGCATAATCCTATGAAGTAGCGCTGCTACGCTGCCGGAGACAGAGACGATGATTATACACGTACATTACATTAAATACTCGTTTATCCGAAAAAGAGATCGATCCTGGAGTCGCAGCAAGAGTATAACAAGGATAAGAACTGAACCGCACACACAGTTTGGAGAAACATTTAAGAAAATGTTCCTCCCATCTGCGGAAACTCACTTAAGCGCACTATACTCTCGTATGTGGCAAGGGATGCATGATATGGTTAAACAAAAGAAAAAAAAAAAAAAAAAAAGGAAAGAAAAAATGACCAACAATCTCTGGCGTATACGTAATCTGTCTGAGGGTGATTTCCTGAAAGCATTTCCATCTCTCGGATTTCCGACGTTATTAAAACAGAGACCCCCAAATGAATATTGTAAAAGTTTATTTTATTAGTAATGTGCACTAGTTTATGCGGGGGTGGCACAAGGACGAGGACGATGATCATGAGGGGTGCTATGGCGATGATGTAGCTAAATACTTGTCGTTCGTTGTGTGTCATGTGATACTTGTACCATGTTTGGTGGTATATCATCATGGCTGGATCATCTTCCGGAAGAAAATTGCCCTACGGGTGTTTGGTATATAAATACGGACAGTCTAAGGGAATTTTTTTTTTTTTTTTTTTGTTCCTCTGCTTTTTGTTTGAGAGTTTAATATTCTTAGGGGGAAGTGAGCGTAGAGATTTTAAAATCATAGCCTAAAGGCTGAGGATGTTAAATTGACGTAAATAGGAGTGGGTTTTATTTTCATTACTTGTTCGATAGAGTAGAGGCATATGTCTAAAGCTTCGTCCTTGATTTGTTTTGTTATAATTCTCAAGCTTTTAATTTTTCAGGAACCAAAATTAAGCCTTAATATTAAGTCCCTCATCAAACATATTAGAGAGATATGGTTGTCAGAATTACTTTCTAATTTACTGTCTTTATTTAAGAAAAATCTGGATTTGGCAGTACCAGTAACTGACTCAAATATATTAATAAATTGGCTTACCAAAAATCTTAAAGTTTGACTCACCTGGAAATAAAAATAAAATGAAAAAAAATATTAGTAAACATGTCTCTTATAATAGCATATAATTTATTTATAAAATAGGTACTAAGTTTTAAACAATCGTCAGATACAAAAATTTCATCATCACCTAGCAAAAAGTAGAATGGTAGCGGGGCTACATTTGAAATACGAGGCTCTCAGTGGAAATTAGAAGGAACATCTAGCTTCGGTAACATTATATATAATTTCGAAAAAATACGTAGTGGGTTTTTGTGGTCAAATTATATCGAACACAAGCGACCGAATGAACAAATGAATGAGAAAATTGCGAAATTATTTGTTGGCTATTTCTACACAAATCATATTGAGCGCTATCGATGATCCGATCAATTTGGAACTAGGGATGGCAGTCATTGGAAATAACCAGCAATAGGCTAAGTTTTAATTACCCAGTTGTTTCTTCCCCATCACTCATAATCCACAGGATATAACTCACTAGATTCACTTGTGTAACCGTCTGAAACAGAATATTGGGAATTTTGAAAAACCATAGATACTGACTTGAGAAGCTTGACACCAGATAAAGAATCCAATTATTCACTTTGGAAAACTGTAAAATGCACTAAAAGACCTAAAATGTCGGCGTTGATTCAGGGGGGCTATCTAAAAAGAAATTATGACGAATGGGTGGAGGGAGACTATGAGAAAGCAGATGGTTGGATGGTTCGATGGTCAAGTGCCTAGAAAAGTATAAAGTCCCGAGTGACAATGGTACAAAAACCAGAAAAATCACCGAGTGACGGGAAGTCGTATTTTTTGAGAGAATATTACTTAAGCGCTTACAGGCGGTTATTGAGGAAAAAATCTTATCCCTGATCACCAGTTTGGATTCAGAAGCAAGCATTCAACTATTGACCAGGTACATAGAATTACTAAAGTAATAGAGAAAGCTCTCGAAGAAAAAGATTTGTAGGTGTGGCAAGAAAGCCTGAAGTTCAAATTACGACATGTTCTAACTATGCGTCTATATAACATACTGACAACATTCTGGCTGGAGTACCGCAAGGAAGCGTTTTTGGACCACTTCTGCATCTCCTACATATATTCCCGCGATGTACCGCAAGAAGAAGGCACTATCTTAACTACATTTTCCGATGACACCGCTAGCCTAGCAATAGGTAAACGGTCGAGGAAATAACTGTTAAACTGCAAAGAACAACTGTGAAACTGCCGAATCCTCAGGACTGCACGAAATAACTTCTTTAAGCATACTTCATACATTTGCCATTGGTAAACTAGCCGAACCCTTTAAGCCGAAGTAGTTTTGCATACTCTACCAAGAAAATTGTGCACAGTTTTTAACACAAAAAAAAATAATAGAGATACACCCTGTAAAGTACAGTGGACACTAAATTAACCAGGAATGTTAGGGACCGAGATCATACGGGATAATCGAAAATTCAGGTTAAAGGAATAAAAAAGTTTCTTATTAAAAGCAAACATTTTAAATAAAATACAACATGTAGAGATCAAGTATTTCAAATTCATTCAAAATTGTAGTACTTTAAGAGGAATTAAAATTATTTTTCTATTCTGAGTGTACCAGAACTACGCCCAACTTCAGGTTGATCGCAGACATAGCCCGATCTACGACTAACTTCAAATTGGATTCGAATATTCTTTTTTTTAAATTTTCTTGAAAAAATTCTGAGTGTACCAGAACTACGCCCAACTTCAGGTTGATCGTAGACATAGCCCGATCTACGACTAACTTCAAGTTGGATTTGGGCATTCTTTTTTTTTAAATTTTCTAGAAAAAATTCACAAGAAGTAAGACTCAGAGGTTATAACTTGGAATTTTGTAATATAATACAAAGAAAAACTAATAAACAAGAGATACTAAATCATCATACATAAGGAAAAACCTGGTGTAGATGACCCAATATTTCGGTGATAACCTGGGAAACCGCGGGTGTGGAAGTGCCATCTTCCGCTTCTGTGGTACAGCTGCGCTCATTGTGCGAGCAGGAACTCTGTTCGACGCTGAGAAACACACTTCTGTGGCACCGGCTAGCTCCGTCATTGCTGCTACTTTTGACGCAACTTCTGAAGTTAATGCAACCTCCGTAGCTTCCGAGACTTCCGGAAATGCTGTAACTGCCGAAGTCCGTGCCATTCCTGGACTTTCTGCCACATTGGGTACGCCAACCACTTCGTCTTCTGCCAATTCTGCTGACGAACATGAGTGTGTTCCTTGTGAAACCATAACAACAGATTCTGATGCTGTTCATCCTCAGCTGATATCTGGCGTATAGTGGCCGAATCTGAGCCTAAAACCTCACCTGGAATAAAAAATAGATTTTACGGACTTCGAAAATGCGGTTCCGTCCTTTTCCGGTGAAGAATCTTATGGGATATGCAGTTTGGAGTGTGGCGATAGATTCGAGTACATATGTGCACTCAGGCTAGTATAGGGAATGGCGAAGATGTTTTTATGAACTGTCAACTGTTCTAGATTTGGCCACATCCTCATCGACATCCGAAAGAGACCCCCCGAGTTATGCTTCGGCTGTGCAGATCAGGACTATGGTAATAAGCAGTGTCCTAAGGCACCGAAGGGACAGGTCGGTGCTATTGGAAGGGCCCCTAGGGTCAATGATGAGGAGTACGAGGATGATGAGCTAGGAGTTGTTCTTTGATAAATGTAATACATTTCTTGATACCGCCAGTCCGGTTAGTGTCATTTACCAGTCGATATTTTGCCTGAAGAAATCTCAGTCGGTGATCTGTCATATTTGCACTACAAAGGGTTAGGAGACGTCAAGATCTATACTTAAGGTACTATATTTTGCTACATTAAACTTGCTTAACAAATACATAAAGACTCGAATATAATAGGTATTTGAGTCTTAAATTTTTAACTGGGCAAATTAAACTTGGTATTATGCATACTATCATACGTTCTGTGGGTTTTCATTTATTACAGTGTTTGATTTTGCTTAAGTCGTAAAAGAATATCATTTGAAATTGGCACTATCGGCACAGAAAATGTAGTTTATTGCAAAATCTCACACAGTTTTTACTTTATTTCTTTAATACCAATACTTTAATACTTTTCCCATACTTATATATAATTACTCCTGTTCTAGTGACACGTAATATTCTAATGCCAAAAATACTTGCAAATAATTGAAAATGGATTGAAGCAAGTGCCCCCGATTACTCACCCAAAAAGCGATATCTATCACACAATCAAGGGGTTATATCGTCGTTATTTTATAGGTAAGTTTTATTATCCCAAATCTTTTTGCCATTGGGTTATTATTGGAACCATTACTTATTATTAATCTTTTAGGGAATCTTTTCATAAAACAAAGCATGTTTTGTAGTGACACTTCCCCCACTAGCTCCTGTGATGAAAAAGAAGCAAAGCTCAATCACTTAGTCAGCAAAAATGTAAGGGGGGTTTAATTATTTGTACTAAAAGAATTTTACCGAACAGACTATTGGGGCTAAACCCATCGCGCAATGTTCTTACAGCAATTTGAAGAAAAAAAAAGATTGATATCGTCTACATAAGTTCCCTTTTTGTAGGGGATAAAATGATCAAATATATAAAAAGGTACAAGCGTGTTTAGATACACTATCAGACAGGCAAAATCCATTGTGTTTCACCATTCACCCTATAGCAACCACTAAAAATTATTTTCACAGCACAGAATAATTTTTCATTCAAGTTGTATACACCTTATTAGAAATAGGTTCTACTGTAGCTTCCAAACATAAAAGTTTCCACGAACAAATATTTTCTGTTTAGATTAAGGCGTTTTCATTTCCCTGGGTTTTCACAATGTCGGGGTTCCAGAGAAAAAATAGAGCTATACCGAGAGCTCGCGATTTGAAATGTGCACGAAAAAAATAAAAAATATTATATACTCACAAAATTCGAATTCGAAATTTCATTATTGCAAAAAAATAAAAAGTTTGCAAAACATAATTATAATTTTTTAAATATAAATATGTTTACGCAGATCGAGAAGCTCAATAAAAACTAAATACCTATGTCGAGGCTCTTCCAAGACTCGTCTTCTGCTATTGCGTCACCCTCCTGCTTCGAGATAGTTATGCTCTTCGCGTTGAACTAAGCAACCTCTCAACTGTCACCACAACTATAGAAGGAATCGTCCAGGACCACCAACGTGAGTCTCCGACAAAAAGAAGGATACCAACGAATTTTGCCCAGTGATGATATGGTAAAAAGATACTGCGTCGACAGGAAATTCAGCTCAAAGCTAAGTAGTAAAAGAGAATGGAACCAGCGAATCAGAGAAGTACCAAATCAAACAAAACACCATAAAATGGTACACGAATGTATCCAAATCATCCACGGGAACTGGAGCAGGTATATACAAGCCTAGAACCAAGTACTCGGAAGCCATAGGAACTTCCCCCAGGTACATGCAATTGAAAGCAATTGAAGCAGCTGATGAACTAGCACCTTTGTCGGACTAGAACCATTCTGCGGACTGGGACCGAACAGAATATGAGAAAAACTAAGAAGAGAAGAAAACCCCAAGAGAGCCAAACATTGGGAGGTATTTCCGAAGCTATGACAGACCAAAGAATTTCTCGGTAACTACAACTGGAAAAAAAGTAAGTAACCAGATCCGTTGAGGAAACCCCAGGGTATCTACTTAAAGAATGTGAAGGATTGATCCACAAAAGAAGGATCCACCTAGATGTCTGCCAACTATCAAAAGAAGATCTAATATCATTTGATCCACTCAAGACAATCCTGTCTGCTCTACGTTGAGTAGACTTGAGCCCTAGAACTATAAAGACCGCAGTGCGCGTACACCCTTATAGCTAATCTACAATCTACAATAGGCTCCTTGGAGTTGTCGTAACTACGTTTCGGAGTTTGGTTAACGAGCCGATTCCAAAGGGTGTTTTTTTTTTTAAATCGAAATGAAACACATTTTATTTGATTGAAAAATTGTTGGGATTTAATGTTTGAATACAATTTTGGACATATGACCACATACATGAAGGCTTGAAATATAAATTACGACAAGTTCTGCCGGAACACTTATATAATATTCTAGAAAAATACTTGACGAATCGACTTTTCCGAGTCAAACACGGAAACGAATATTCGGAATTTAAAGAAATAAGGGCTGGGGTGCCGCAGGGAAGTGTCCTTGGACCGCTTTTGTACCTATTATATACTCGCGATATACCGCAAGAAGAAGGCACCGTCTTAGCTACATTTGCCGACGACACTGCCATCCTGGCAACGGGTAAAACGATCGAAGAATCGACTGAAAAATTGCAAGAATCATTGAATAAAGTAAATGAATGGACAAAGATTTGGCGACTAGCTCTAAACGAAAACAAATCTGTTCATGTCAATTTTACTTATAAGAAAATAAATAATTTGCCCATCTTTTCAAACTCGGTTCAAATTCCGTTTGCAAACGAAGCTAAGTATCTTGGAATGACACTTGATGCTAAGCTGAAATGGAAATCGCACGTGAAGAAAAAACGTAAAGAACTCGAAACCAAATACAGAGAAATGTACTGGTTACTTGGAAAACATTCCAAGCTTAATGTAGAGAACAAACTGCTTTTATACAAGCAAGTGCTAAAGCCGATATGGACATATGGAATACAACTTTGGGGTTGTACCAAAATAAGTAATGTCAATATTTTACAAACTTTTGAAAATAAAGTGCTAAGATCAATAGTTAATGCACCGTGGTTTATTAGAAATAGCGATATCCATAGAGATTTAGGAATTGCGACAGTCGAATATGAAATCAAAAACTTCGCGCGTAAGCATAAAGACAGATTACAAGGACACGTTAACAATGAAGTCCTTCGAATTCTAGATGAGAGGAATCTACTGCGTCGTCTACAAAGGACTAAACCTTTCGATTTAACGCGATAGCAAGAAACCGCGCCTAATTTGCGGAACAAGCAGGAACTTTCAATGGAAAGGGACCTGCCAAACGATCTCAATACGTGAAAGAAAAACTGCTGGATAAGTCAAAACTTAGTTGTAGTATGTAATCAAAGAAATTTATCACGAAGGGAGGTTTTTTTAGTGAGTAAAAATCTCACACTACTATGAGCACGCGCTACCGATCCTCATAGTGTCTTCATGAAGATTTTTTACCTACCCTCGGAAAAAAAAAAAAAAAAAAAAAAAAAAAATATGACCACATCGACTACGTTTTACAAAAGTCATCCTGTCAGTCTAATTTCTGACTACTTTTTCGAGTAAATCGGCCTGTACATTGTGAATAGCAATCATAATATTAGTTTACAAGTGGTCAATAGTTGCTGGTTTATCTTTTTCTTTGGGGCCTTCAGGTGCCCCGAAAGAAAGTAGTTGAGAGGTGCCAAACCGCATGATCTCAGAGGCCAATTGACAGGTCCATTGCGATTTAAATAAATCGATGGTTTGAGTTGTTGTATAGTAGGTAGCGCCATGCTATTGAAACCACATCCCGACCGGATCAATGTCATGCATATTTTGAAAGAAATATTCATTGAGCATGGTCCGGTAATGATCTCCATTGAGAGTAACGTGAGCTCCGGTCTCACTTTTGAAAAAATAAGGACCAATGATGCCACTAGCGTATAAACTGCACCAAACTGTGCATTTTTTTTGGATGTAGTGGAGTTTCAAGTACTTTTTCAGGATTCTGTTCACTCCAAATGCGGCAATTTTGTATATTAACATACCGCGTTAAGCTTCATCACTGAATGCCATTTATCAAAAAATGATCGAAGAGCTCTATAAGTTTGGGAGACAGACTATGAATTATTGAAATAAATTTCCGCGGGCGTTTTTGAGGGTGAGTCTTGATGATTTGCCAAAGTAAACTGAACAAAAATATAATACATCACCGGAAAAGAAGTAAGGTCTGTATAAATATCAATAAAAACTGGCTCCGCATTTTAACAGGCTTCCTATACTATAGGTTTAAGGAACATCTCAGGAAACTATTCTGCATCTATTTAAAGCGTGTGGAGCATTAATCCTCAAAAGAAGAAACCACTTGGATGCCTACCAACTATCGGAAGAAGATCTACCATCGTTGTATCCACCCAAGATAGTCCGGTTCATTAATGCAATTGGATTGGAGGAGGTGCTCTAAGTCGAGTATGTCATCGACTTGAGCTTCAATAGATCTGTAAAGGTCGCAGTGTACGTACACCAATTTACAATCTACAACGAATCGAAATTGGGTTTAGCAGCAGAGTGCCGTAAACTCCATTTACTTACCTGGACACCATTAAACGAACACGAAGATCAATTTCTTGGTGATTATCCTATTAGTCCACGGACTCTAGACATCAATAGTCCATCCGAACCCCAGCATATCAATTGTTGCAACACAAAAAAAAAAACACCGCATGCAATTTTATAATTCGAGTCATCACTTTTGACATGAAACTCGTCAATGACATGCAGTATGGTAGTTTCGTAGCAATAGGTCGCACTAGTGATTTTATGGTATATCCCACTGAAAAGTGGAACAAATCTCTCAGACAGTTACTAAAAACTGAACACAAACCGCAACTCATTTGAGTCCTATTACTATGGTATCGCGGGGTCCTGGGTTTCCAGAATGGCGTTTGAGAAAATCCAATCAGTACTTGACAGTCGACAGGTAGTCATCGATAAAAGTTTGTTCTTAAGTGGATACTAAATACCGTCTTTATACTTTTCTTTCTTGATAGATATTATATGTGTTAATATCTCTAAAGTCTATTTACATTGTGAAGTAAATCACAAACTGTTAAGTATTCAACTTCTTACATACCTAACCCAACCAACTTTGTATTCTTTTTATTTAATTCACGTCTATTAGCAATCCTCTTAAAATCTGAAGTGAAATACAACAATTTAAATTTAAACTTCCAGTCCGATCGATATTTCATTCGAAAAAGCAAACTTAATTTCATTTTAGTTTAACTATTGTTCAAAACATTTCAAACTATCTTCTACTCCCTCTGTCATCCATTTTTGCATTCATTCACATCATCCCTCTCCCTAAGCACACACTGAAATTCACCAAAAAATCCAGCAATGCAATGTCGCCAATGCAGTACTGCATAGCAAAAAATAATAAAAAAAAAAAAAAAAACACCAAGCATCGCGCATCAAAAAAAGGACATTGGCCCCGAAAAAGGAGCGGTTTTGTAACTACGCTATCTAAGAACCCTTCTACTGGAGAGAACAAGAAACAAATAAAAACGAAAAAAAAAGAAGAACCAATTCAAGTACTAGGCCTAAAGAAAGCATGTGCCAGCGCTGAGCCAATGCATTTCAAGATTTTCACCAACTTAGCATCCTATACTATCGGCTATAACTTTGTATGCCAAAATGGGTTGTTTGTAGGGCGCGGTTTGGCAACTAGCCAAAACTGCACAATGAATTTTCGGATTGTATGAATCCCGAACGTTTTAGTTTGCTTGGGGTAAAAGATAGTTTCCACGGAGAGAGTGTATGTGTTTTTCAGTTGGTGATTGCATCAGAACAGTGAATTGCACCAACGGAAAACTATTACGATGATGACTACGTTAAAATTGTTGAAGGAGAAACACCGACACGGCGATGGCAGTGTCAGAGAAACTACAGATGATGGTGTGATGAATAAAGAGATGATGATATTCCAGTTGGGGAGCGCTCCCTCTAACACCCCCCCTGGAAAGAGGAAAATGTGCAATTTTCTCTCCAACTCTCAATCTCTCTGTATGTACCATACATTTCTGCCTCTCCCCTATGTTACCGAGTACATAGAATAGAGAATCTGTGTCAACAGGTTGCTTGTAAATAGAACGGAACATCGAGTCCTGTGACTTCAGACAATTTGTTGGGGGTGGGTTTTTCTATGTGCATTGTCGAATGGCGGTGGAGCTTTATTGGCTTTTGCCTCGTGTCCAGCAATAAGAAGAAAACTATGCAGAATTATGTCACAAGTCCGCTGTCATGGATAAACAGTTCTGTTTTTTATTTTTTTTATTTTTTTTGGTCTTCAAAACATTTAAGTTGATTGATTTTTTGACATGAAAACTATTAGGGAAGAGAAATTTGTGTTCAATTACCATAGTAGTGTGGGATTTTAACTCCACTAAAAGAACCTTTTTACCATGGCCAATCTATGGAAAGATCGACTAATGATTTTCATTTCTTTTGCTATCAATTATTATTTTTGGCAATTATTAATATTCGAAATAAATTCCCATAGCTTTTCTTGCATAAGCTCGAGCGGCTTGATTCTTCTCAACCGTCTAGTATTATTTCGTAGCAATACATAATCTTTTGGTAATACACAATTGACTCTACACTCTTTAAAACTTCACACACCGCTAATTTTGAGTTGATTTGTGTCAAAATAAGTATGTCTGGGCGCAACATCTACATCTTCTGCTGCTGCATTTGCCCTTCCCACCCCACCCAATCCTGTCAGCTTGCGATTGATTCTTTGTTTAATGCTGTGGACACTCACAACGCTGTCATAATCTTAGAAGATTTAAATTTTCCCGATCTTTGCTCTGTCTGATGACGAGTCCCACTTCAGACAAGGAGATTCCTTTCATTGACTGTCTCTCTGATTCTGGCCTTTATCAGTTAAGTGTTATTACTAACAACTTAGGTAGACAGATCTATCAGACGCCGAAAACTGTGTTGTTTCAGCGATCATTTTTTACATTTTTTTACAACAACATGAAAACACCGTGTGCAACATAATATAATCTCTGACCAAATTATTTTTGCACTTCATCAACGCTAATTTGTCTAATACTTCCTCGAGTGATCCTAAATTTATTGCAAATGTAGTTGCACATTACTTTAGCCAATAGTTTAACAAATACGACCTCGAAGTCTTTTTTCATTACTTCTTCTACATGAGAAGCAGTGCCCAAACTGCATTAAACTCTATTTATGTATCCGTGTCTGTCGTAGTAGAAAAGATAAAAAAAACTCAAGTGCCCTCTATAGTTCTGAAAAATTGTGTGAACTCTTTGGCCCAAGCCCTCACGGCACTCTTCCAAATTTCTATATCGTAGACCAATGCTGTGGAAGATCCGAAAAACGAAATTTCCAACTAGCTAAACTCCCCTGCATACCGAAGCTCTTTGAAAGCATTGTTTATGATACAATGATCTTCCATTGCAAATCTGTCTTTTGCCCAAACCAACATGGATTTCTTAAGGGAAGTTCAAACTTTACAAACTTAACTGAATTCGTTTCTAACCCTCTGTGCGCATTAAAAGATGGCAAAAAAGTCAATGTAATTACCATCGACTTTAAGAAAGTCTTCGATAAGATCTCTCACAGAATCATCCTTTTGAAAGTTAAAGCTCTTGGCTTTCAATCCGGTTTAAGCGTGAATCAAATCCTATCTTAAAGAACGGCAATACAAAGTCCTCTTTAGACACTCTGTATCCGACTGTAGCCACATCCGGAGTGCCTCAAGGTAGCCATTTTGGTCCTCTGCCATTTCATTTCCCTCATGTCCGTTGTGTCGTGGCACCCAAATGAGATGAACTCTCTTTGTACTGGATAGCGTTATGAGTAGAGAAGGCAGTCCCATACTGGTTTGGATGTTATTTCGTAAGCCTTTATTGCTAAAAGAGCAGGCTTGCTATCTGATAAGATATAAATGTTCTTCTTGGTTAAAGATCTGTTCATATTTTCTCTTACGCATATTTCTATGGTAAATCCACTCGAGTGGATAAAAGTCTTTGTAGTAACATCGTATACCTCAGCCCCAACTCATTCATCTGTGTTGCGTACCATACATGAGAATCATTGGCAAATGCAGATTTGTTCTGTTCCCAGTTATTGCGATGTGAGACATGATATCTACGATATCTTCATTTCTCGTGACAAGATTTTCTGCTTTCGCAGCTGTTTCCGATTAATCCTGGCTTTAAAAGGTTTGATCGCCTGTAGAATTCTGACAGTGTGAGGGTGTCTGGATCTTTGAGGGTCAGTTGCTCCACCAGTGTCTTCAAATAAATTAATTTAAATGTCACTTATTGAATACCTGTCAATAGAGAATAGATGTATTCAATACTAGTTTTACGATGAATGCGTTTACACTTGTACCAATATTTATGGCATAACTATATACAATTTAGCTTCAGTAGTCCACCTAGAGCTTCATGGAAAAAAAGGAATACGCATTCAGAGCAGCGTTTGATAAAATTACCCAGCATAGGAATATCAACCAAAGTAGTACACCTCATTGAAAATAGGATGCCTTTTGCCCACTTAGGTGGAGGAATTTACTTTGGCGAAGTTAGTATAAGATTATTGTTATACGCGGATGATATTGTTAGAAGAATATTGGAGCGTTTGGAATATGGAAGTTAATATGGAGAAGTCAGTATGGTCTTTAGAAATGGTTCATAAATAAAAAAACAAACAAACAGTGTGCTTATGCGATAAACGGCTTTTCTGATTTTGCTTTTAATGAAAAGCTTTAGACGAAAGGAAGTCCTTTTCCTTGAGCCAGTAATACTAACTCGTGCAAGGTGGTGAAGTTTACTTAGTGTTTTTGCCTTAGGAATATCGCGTTCAACCACCATATATCACCTTTTTCATCGACAGCCAGATGGTTACAAAATCCATTTCTGCTATAGAGGTGAAATGAAAACTTCCGAAGTGTTCTTACGAAGAGCTTAAAGTCCTTGCCACACAGCATAAAGTAATACTATACTGGATTCCTGGACATGAGTGTATACCAGGGAATGAGAAAGCTGACGAACTGATTAGAAAAGGGTCTGCGCTGGACCTAGAGCAAGTTGATTACTCAGTAAAAGTCCCGATTTGTAAGCTTAAATACGAAGCAGCGAGTAGGGCTCTCGAACAATCAAACAACAGATGGAGCACCTGTCAAATAAAGAGAAAACTATGGCCAACGCACAACAAGGGCAAGATCTAGTGCAATATGGCAGAAAGACAGAATCATATTGGAGTGATTACAAGGCATAATACTTTGCGACATAATATGAAAAAAGCTAAGCTAAGTGAGGATGAACTCTGTAGGGGCTGCGGAGATGAGGAAGTCAGACATAAGTTCTTACAAGACACTTCTTCTACAATATCGAAAACTATGTGGCATGCCTATCAAACTAGGTTAATAAAGGCTTCAATGTGGTTCGAAACCCGAAAGAAAGGAAAGTGCTTTAGGGATTACTCCGCGAGCAAGGGATTTTTTTTTTAACGGGAGTGTGGTCGCGCCTAAATGGCATATAGGCACTGCGACCAGAAAGATCTATTGTGCCAGAGACCACTTTTTGGGGCAACAGTACTTCAACTTTCCTTATGAAAACTATAATTACAGCTGCGGAGGAGTTCCTTAGGTCTAATGGAGATATTATCTCCTTAAGAAAGAAGTTTCTCCTAATTCTACATAGAGGTACACACTGGCATAGTATTTATTCTACAGTTTCGTCCTCTTCTAGGCAGAGGTGGCAGGTGATATCCTCTTAAATTCTTATTTTATTTAGGTGGTAGAGTAATTGGCAGTAACCAGCAAGGAAGCTCACAAGCCTTCGTATGTCATTTCTGCTATATTTTAGCATATTAGCTGCCTTTTTTGGAAGTGTTGGACAGCTCTCTTAGCTTGTCTGACGCCTTGGGAGTTATTCCAATGGGAGCAAGGGATACTTCCATCCCAAGTGGGCATCACAACGGATCTACATATATTGGCCTGAGATCTATTCCCCTCGCCAACCGTAACTTACTTAAATTAAAAAAAATGTTTGCCTAACCCTCTAAGGAGTGACAACACTTCCACATCAATCTTTTTTCAAATGGATACAATATACTGGGAAATGCAGGCAAAAAAAAAAAACGGGTATGAGGATATTTCACTGAGGATTTGCAAAAAAAGCGCCACAAAGCTGACGGCCAAGGGTTTTATTATCCAAGCTTTTCATACAATATTTTATTTCTTTGAAAGCTTTGAGTTTTTGTGACATTGGTTGATGCATTTTCTGAGTTTATACCATTTATACCAGTTGTATTATAAAACCTTTAGATACATCAATATAGTTCGAAGTATCCGAAACCACATCCTATTCTCTGACACTTTCAAACTGTTTTATGGGCCACATCAAGAAATATTCTATTCTACTACTACTTCTATGGTTTACTTCTTTGATATTGGCTAATTGGGCAAATAATATCTCCGGTTCAGGAATAAACTAAATACAACCACCGATTCTTGAATATACTACTAGAAAGCCCAGCCTTGCTCGCAGGAAGTGGATGAAAGCTCTTTCTATTTCTTCCAAACCTTAAGGGTGGTTAAGTTTACCATCCGGAAAACTTTGGCAAAAGTCTCCTTTAACTTTCCAGCTTATTGAACTTTGCACCGGAAACTTCGAAATGAAAGTTATCCAGAACTTTTAAAAAATACGCCTGAGCTTTGACGTAGAAGTAGAAAGTTTTGGTTTGTGCCTAAGCTAAAAATGAAACATTTTTGCAGTAGAAAAACTTTTCAAACTTCGATGTATTTAGTGGTCCTTAAAGTATCCCGCTCTTCAAACTGTCTGCTCAACTAACATTTACTTAACAGCCATCTGTTATATGACATTTTGAATAAAATACTCCCCCTGCATGACTTTCAACAAAGCATTCCTCATAGTCCTTTAATTCTACGCCACCAAACCTCACCCCATTCTAATTTTCAAATACCTAGCAGCCCCTGGCCACCATAAATGCAAAAGATACATATATGCTTCCATAGTTGAAACACTGCTTTGCACTCTTCAATGATAAAATGTTTCACATATCCCGTTCCTAGACGACTGCACATAATTATTTTCCAGAATGTTGCTTCCATTCGTCGGTATCAATGTATTTCGAGAAAGCGGACGCCAATTCACTCTGAAACTGGTAAATTTATAGTTGGAAGGCAAATTGTGCTGTCTTCTATCATCAGGATGCGTGAATCCTGATACTTGGTACTTTCTGGTCCTGGTTTTGGTTTTGTCCACACAGATATACTCGTGTTCATACTCGTACCCTGCTCGGACTAATGGAAACCATTAGCAGAACAAGTTGTAGTTTCACATTAATGAATGTGTGTGCTGCGTAGCCCACCACCACCGCTGGTGTATAGTAAAACTTTAGGCCAATTTCTGTGTTAAGAAGAGAACAAAGCTTCATCCGTATGAATTGCATTCTACACACAAGAGTAGCAATGCCCAGAGGCCCATTTAATTTAGTTCGTCCTATGCACTATCCAAACCGATGATGATGACGATGACGAAACAAAATAACAAAAGAAGAACATGCAAAAAATGATTTCAAGCTATGAACAACAACAACATGAACGTTATAATGTAAAGCATTCTATGCAACAATGGTATCAACAAACTGCGGCCGCCATCGAGGATGTCGTACAAAAACCAAACTCACACTGAATGAATCTCAATTAGATTTATGTTCTACTTTGGGGTGCATTGGGTGTTTGAAAGAAGTTGTGTGTGTGCAATTGGATAAAATGTATCTGTCTGTATTTTGTATATCTGCTGGGCAAATTGAGATTATTTGTCCAAAAACAAGTGTAGTCCAAACAGGGTGCGAAAATGGGTACGGCTGCGGAGAAAATTTTCAGGTTGATGTAAGCTGCAGTGTGTTTGTAAAGAAAGGGTGGGTGAACATTTTCCCCTTTAGTTCTCATTGTGGGCGCCCGCTGGCAATGGTTAACCGCAGTCCATTGGAATAGTGTCAGCTAAGACTTACACGCATGTAGTTGCTTAAAAGTGCGCATTGGTCATTAAGAATGAAAGGTTAGGTTGGATAAATGGGTGCCCACAGATATCAACGGTGCACTTAGACCAGATAGAGTCCATTGTGCCGAATTTGTTTGAAACCTAAAGTTTTAGACTGCTAATGAAACCATCAATACGCCTCAATGAATCTGGGAAGTTTGTTTGTTCCAATATTACGTAGGTCCACCAGAACTGAGAAGAGTGACTGCTTAGAGTTGTGCTTCTTCTAAGGGCAGTGTAGGACAGTCTCACAGTAGATAACGAATAGACTCCATTTCGTCCTCGTCCCTACAGCTTTTACAATAGTCATTGTATGGAAGACCTAGTCATGCTGCATTATTGCCCACCGAGCAGTGCCTGACGACCGTTCGAATTTAACTACGACTACACTTTATTAGATTAATAGATTTCTTCTTATCGAATACTGGCCATATCGATCTAGCTGTATTACATGCGTCTAATTATGAGTCTTCTCAATGGATTTTATGTTCACTTTACTATATAGTGCGCTAAGAGGTGTGCTAGCATCAATTACGGCCTGTAAAGAATTTAGACCGGACCCGTTTCTATCCAGCTCATCCGCATTTTCGTTTCCGGAGAAACCTATATGTCCCGGCATCCAGTAGAGTGTCACTATATTGATAGTTGATATCTCATTTATCTTATCTTATCGTCTTTGATTGGAACGCCTTAATGGATGCGTGACTATAAATTGTCCTCTATAATTATTTCTACTGCCTGCTTTATTCCAGTGACTTCAGCTTGAATAACGCTTGAGCCATCTTTCAGTCTAAAAGAGCGATTAGAATTTCGAGATTCACAGTAGAACCCAGCCCATGTACCAACATCCATTTGGTCTTTGGTGTCGATCCTATCCTCATCCCATTCCTCCCTCATCTCCGGTTGCATTCTGAAATTGGGATGATGCAGTCCATATCTATCTGGACTTTCGAGACACTCCATCAAGTTAGGACTGAAGGGTGAACATAGGGACTCGCCGTCGAGAAACCGCCTTCCCCGATTTTTAGCATAGTACTGGTTGCCGAACTTTTGCAATAAATGTCTAGTGGGAGACAGCTTCCCCTCACTTTGGGAGACTTTGGGAAGCGGGAGTAAAATCCGTGAAACATCACCTAAAACGAACGGATGGTAAGGAAAAGTTTGCGTTTGAGGAACTCTGCACACTGCTGGCACAGATAGAGGCATGTCTTAATTCCAGACCTCCGTGCCCTCTTTCAGATAATTCAGACGAGTTGGAAATTATAACCCCAGGGCACTTTCTTATCGGCGAATCGCTACATACGGTACGACAAAAAGACGCATTATCCGGAAATGTAAATTATATTGATCGATGGAAACGAATCCAATGTTTGACCGACGGCTTTTAGCATAAGTGGTACAATGTATATCTTTTGCGCTTACAACAGCGGTAAAATCTTTGAAAAGGGAGCAGACACGGAGGGAGGAACGATTACCACCATCCCAATGGATGCTTGCAAGCATTAGAGAAAACCAAAACCGAAGAGCTCAAATGTCCAATAACAAAAATCTGCTACCTTACAATCCAACAAAAACAATGAAAACAACACATTAATTTAATCAATTTTCTTTATTTAAATCAATGAAACTTAAATCCTATTACAATTTGATCAATTTCCTTTAGTTAAACCTACAAAACTTAAATAATATTAACCTATTATATCGTACACTGATAAAATCTAACACGGTCAATCGATTGACATCAATCACTTACATGTGTTTGTGAAAATGTATCCGTATGCGTCACGCACATTAGGCGAAGACTGATTGACAAAAATCAAAACATTTTTGATTTTGCATGACCAGTGTCATGCTGATTGATGTGTGGAAGGGTTGGATTGACCTAATTACTTCATTGTGTGTTGTGTTGCGGAAGAGGAAACATGTCTAGTGCTAGCGCGAAATTGAGGGATGATGAAGACCGAGCATATTGCGGTTGTAAATTTTAAATCCTCAAATGAATTCCCTGTGGCAAGACATCGCAACGTTGTGCTGGTTTACGTAAATCGCTTCACGCATGAACGTATCTTTTTTCACAATCAAAGGAGAAATTATTTTAAGCAATACCTCAAAGTGGTGGTATCTATTCTCATCAAATTTGTATAATCGCCTGTTGCAGATATTTTCAATTCATTCAAAAGATATTGATGTGTGAATTGATTCCTTTTTTTTAACCACTCCTTCATCTAAATTAACTTTTTTTCTCGACATTTGTTTCTTTGTCCTCTTTATGCAAAGTACCAGAGCAATATAAGCAACACAATCGTCCGTTCGCACATCCGTACACCACGGAAATTCACAAAAAAAAAAAAAAAAAAATTGACATCAATCGATTGCCCGTGTAACACAACACAAGGTTCTATGCTCTCTATATCCACAGCTGTCTTGTCAACGAAATGGCAAGTTCATCGACACTCTTCACACCTGATCATCACCCATCACCACCCATCACTATTCTTCAGCCATCGAACAGCGCCGTTATCCGTGAACCGAATTAAAAAACCGCACTTACAAAACGCATGAAAATCAAAACAAATACATCCGCATGCGCACACTCAAAATTTATTTGCACTACTAAATTATACACACATATTTCTTTTGTTTTTTATTATTTTTTTTAATTTTGTTTTCACGCAAAACTTACCTACTTAACATACCTACACCCAAATACCGAAAAAAAAAAAAAAAAAGATAACCGCCGCGATGCCTCCCACTCAATGCACCGTAACTTGTACATGAACCGGTACAAGTTCGTTAATAAAAAAAATATATACATCGTATAATACTCTAATAAAACATAATACATAAATGAATAATAATAAACAAACTCACCTGGATACATGCAATTCTCCCATGTCGTTCAAATAACACCAAACACTAAAAAATTACAAAATAAAAAAAAAAAACACCACAAAAGAAAAAAAAAGCGACAAAACACCGCACTACGACACCACATCACTGAATGAACTACAATCACTACAATTTACAAACCAAAACAACGCCTGCTGGAACAAGGAAGATGTATTACGAAAATCGCATAAGACAGTGCAAGTAAGAGAAGGACACATACATATCTCAAGAAAGATCGTCATAAGTCAATAAATCAATGACATCGACCATCAATGTGCTTTGTCTTTTCACTCCATATATGTCCCTATACGGTGGCGCAATGTGCTGTCCCATTCATGTTTCAATTCCATTTTATTAATCACCTTCCTCTTCTTTGCATGTACCTTTTGCAATCAACATGGAGTACGAGTAGATCAGCTCGACCACAAGGGCATACTCGTACAGAGCGGTCCGGAACTGAAGGATGAACTTTTCAAGTTAGTGGACAATAATTTGTGAAGTCCGTTTCACAGAAGGGGAGAATGTTGGCGAATAAAAACATTGTATAGGGTGACCAGATAAGAATGATAGGAAAAGAAATTTAAATAAAACAATAATGGTGTGAGATATCAAATTGATTCTGGCTTTATTTTGAAGCTGCATCCATGCCATTATGTATCGAATAGCACATCATTTAAATAGTTACCTCGGCTTCGCTAGCAGTGCTTCAAGCGGTCGGTCCAATTTTTAATGACTCGGTCCAATATGTGCGGCATTATTCCGGCAATAGCGTCTCGAATGTTGGCCTAGAGCTCATCCAAAGTGGTTGGCTTGTTAGCGTAGGCTAAGGACTTAACATAGCCCCAGAGAAAATAATAGAGGGGTGTCAAGTCGCATGATCGCGGCGGCCAACTGATGAACTCTCGCAGTGAGATGACCCAGTCGCCAAATTTCTCCTTCACCACTTCGAGCATTGCGTTGCTTGTATGGCATGTAGCGCCATCTTGTTTTAACTACAGCTCGGATATATCGATGTTGTCGGGCTCTGGCCATAGAAAGTCGATTAACATCGCTCTATACCGATCTCCTTCCTCATTTCGAAAGAAATAAGGTCCGATGATGCCTCCGTGTCATAAACCGCACCAAACAGTCAATCTCAGTGGATGCATTGATGCTTGGTCGAACAGCTGTGGATTATAGTCCCTCCAATAATGGCAATTTTGCTTGTTAAAATGGGCCTCCTCCGAGGAGATAATTTGTTGGCCGAAATGCGGATCTCTGGTCAACATTTCCAGCACCCAATTAGCGCACTCAAGGCATTGTCTATGGTCGCAGCATCATTGGTAATAAGTGGAAGAATGAAGAGGTGAAACTCGCGACCAACTTTTTGCATGGCCTACGGGACATCCCGTTCTTGCACCCTCCTGCCGGGACGGTGACTGGTATCAGAGGCATGCCAAAATCATAAGTTGCGCAGATTAAATGTCGAAAGAGCTCTACAAAATTGTTTGACTCGGAGCCCGAATCCAGATTTCTCGTCACGGATTCGGTGACGAGTGCTATTGTTCCTTTTGACGCACATCAAAATACGCGTCATAGGTCTGGTGAAGCACGTCATTGGCCAGAATATCGTTCGTCATGAAGATAATGATTTGCGTCATCTGTGTCAATTTGACGCCATGACTGAGTAAGTACCACGAATAAAACTGAGAGCAGGAAGGTTGCCAGCCAGGCGTGATTTGCGGCCATTCTAAAACGACGGCAAAGGTAAGTAGATGCTACAATTCGGCCTTAGCGAAGTATAGTCTATGGCTGACTACCAGGGCATAGATGTTGAGTTGTATGCAAAAAGAAGTTCATAGTACCATTCTACTAACAGTCCGGTGTTCGCTCCGAACTTTCATGCTATGCTCTACAAAACTATATAAATGCCGCTTGGCATTCGATTGGACAAACGTACTATAGCGCTTGTGTCTAATCTACTATGCTTTTGCGAACATTTTCTGTACAATTTCAATTCTATTGTAATGATGTTGGGTTAGGGTGGCTGTCTGTACCTGTGTACAGACATACTTAGACCAAAGGTGGTCCATTGTGATAAGTCCCCTCTATTGTAATTATGTTGGTAAAATTCGTAACTAAGAACCAAATCAGTACGATTAAATGCCTAGCCTAACAGAAAAACGAGGTGAAAGCAGCAGGTTGAAAGTTGTGTAAGTGATTATATCACTTTAGTGTGCAAAATCGTTCTATCGGCCGACCGGCCGACCGACCGCTTCTCAGCAGGAGTCACATAATGTTGAATTTCATTTTTGTTCTTTTTTGTGAAAAGCAGCAGGACAGAGATGAAGAGAAATACTCGTACTACCATCATCATCATCATGCTGAGAGAGAATACTGGTGGCCAAAGGTCCTTTTGTGTGGTAATTCTGTGAAATTGTAAAATGCATTTAAAGCATTTTCTATGGCGCTGCTTTTGGATTGCATTTGAATACCGTTGATGTAAGTGGAGCATGTAAGTGAAATATGCGATGCAGCCGAAAAACCAAACCACCCAGGAGAGTTGTGTGCCGGACAGTGTGTGGTCAGCGAAGAGGCCTGATGAATAGTTCCACTTCCAGTCTATTCATAAAGTGAGTTATTTCGATGAGTTGAAATGTTTTTCGAATTAAATAAGTGTTCCAGGAAAGAGCGTACATTTTGGGCAAATGCGGTTAAATCAGTCAGCCATTAAAATGATTCCGAAAGTAAGTGCCAGTGAAGTGAGTGTAATGAACAATTTCATGTAAATTTGGGAAGTAGTAAATAGTTTACTTTTATCGACCTAAAAATCGATAGTCTACGCAAAAAAAAACTTTACTTGTGACGTGACATTCCTTTTTGGTTATTAAAATGCGCATGAGAAGGTTGGTTTTTGATAAGTTTCACTCGCAAATAATGTGTAGGTCCAACAATACACCTATGTAATGGAAATCTCCCTTTATCTACCATTTGTTTCGAAAAACTAAAACAAATTTGTTTCCAGCTTCAAGACCATTCGCAATTTTTATTTTATCTCTCTGGCTGGCAGTAGCCAATTTGGCAGCAATATTTGGTAGAAGAACATTTGTATTTGTCAAATACTTGTTGGCGTTGGGCTTTTGTTTCGTTTGCGAAATTTGTGTGACTTTTATGGGTGGAAAAATGCATTCAGACAGCCAGAGACAGGATGAATGTTTGCCAGTTTTTCCAGTTTTCCCCCCCAATCTATCGGACTATGTATACGAAAACTAGCTACGGTTGTTTGACAGTCATGTCCTTAGTGGAGTATAAAAATCAACAAGTTAAGCATGACATGATCTAATGTGTGTGCTCTATTTCACTCTTCGCGTATCGCAATTTTTGGTTACGAAACCAGGATACGACGAATTTGTGCAGCAAGTACGAGTACACTTGAGTCCTTGGCAGCACAAATAATGTTGTGATTTGCATTGCGGATGTGAAAACATGAAACAGTGTTGGAGAGGATTTTTATTAAGTGGCCGAATGATTGATGATAGTGCTTTTCGCTATGATAGTGGTGGTTCATTTTGTTTTTCCAATGGGTGGGCATTCAGTTTGATTGTAGGATTTTTCTGGTAGAAAATGTCTTGTGGAGTCGCTAGTTCTCGTCTTTAAGGAGTCGTATTTAATGGAAGTTTCACCTAGAATTACTTTCAGATATAAGAAAATCGTTTGCCGTTTCGGTATCAAAAACAATTCAATGAGGTTTAGTAGCTCTGAAAACTGAGTCAGACTAGGTGTCACATAGTGCAGCGAAGGGCAGCAAACCATTACACTTCCTGAAATCAATCCTTTATTGCTTACAACCTTCAAAAAACCGGGCATCCTCCTGCTTGTATGTTGCCTTACCTAAATAATCCAGATCATTGGGTGGATTGATTGTCCATCTACTATCTGCGGAGAGCTGAGTGAAAAACACGCAAAAAACAGTCAAAGAGTCTGGAAGGTGAAAACTAAGAGCGATGACTTGGTGGCGACAGTGTAGTAGGTAGTGTGTTTGCTTCCGACCTGAAGAATGCAGGTTCGAGCCCGGACGGGGAACAGCAAACACATGCACCCGATAAAAAGGAAACGAATAAAATCCAAGTTTCTCCAATCACTACACCAAATGAAGTTCTGTCTCTTAGTACACTGGACTTCGGGTAAGTTTGAGTGCTCCGAATTTGGAAATTAAAAAAAAGAAAGGACGAAGACTTTCTTTTCAGTCTGAGGGGCACATGATATTCGGCGCTAACCAGTCGATCTCTGAGAATGTAGAATCGATCTATTTTTGTAAGGAGAACCTCCCCTATGATGATTGAGAGCGGTTCATCGAACACCGAAGGAGTCACGTATAATCGGTTGAGGACGGTTTTTGGGCAGTATGGTAGATCACAAGATAGCTGAATAATCTGACAATCTTCCCGGGTGCTCCGAAAACTGGGACTCATCCGTTCTGCCTCCAACCAAAACCAACAAAGCTATGTAAGCCATATTAATTTCGAAACTGATTATTGTTGATGGTTAACCGGCCGAAACGGCCAAGACCAACATGTGACACAAACACCCAAAGAGGCAATTTTCAGGCGGCTCATCCTGGGGATTGCTCTAAAAGAGCCGCTATTGCAGCACAGACAGCGAGTGCCAAGCACACTAATTCCAGAGTTTGAGTGGAAAATATCATGACCCTGTAGAACTGAAGTGGATCTAGTCCCATAAAAGGAACCTGCATCAAAAATCATTGCCTGACCTGCAATTTTTAAGGAACGACTGCTCTTCATCTTTAGCCAAGAGATTACTAATCACAAATATTCACTGAAGATAGAAATAGGCCTTATTAAAATCAAGCAACTAATACGTCACACAGCTTAGAAATCAACGCCAAGAAAAAGATCGATCCTCAAAGTTCCTTGTTTATCGAAGAAAAAGGAGTGGGTAATGCCCAATCTTCAATCACTTTGGCTTACCAAAAAAGGGCTTTCGTAACTTCCATGAACTCAATGTACCAAAGAGCATTCATGAAATGTCCATTAATCGAAATAATGCTCATTGTCTGGCCCTAGCTATTGCCAGACAGGCGCATATATAGTGGATGAAGTTTTCTTTTTCAATTGCGACATTGCAGCTGTATTAGTGTGCATTATGTGGGATACCTAGTCTGGATGCATGGTCTCCTGTCGGCCAATATTCCGTGGTGATCGCTGTAGTGCTGGTGACGTCTTTACTCATTCTGAAGTCATTTCTTTTTGCCATGTTGTACTTTGCCCACATCTTTCTCGATGTGACACACTTTGTTACCCCAGTCCATCTGAGTTTAACTTTGATAAGAAAGTTGGGGAAATTTTTGCCTTGACTGCTTTCAGTGAGATATAGAATAGTTCTGCGAGTGAACAGTGAATGACTGAGCCCTGATAAGCTAGTCCGTCAGCTTGTTCGTTTCCATAAACGTTACTGCGCCCTGGAACCAAAATTAGCGTCATTTCAGCATTGTTATACTAGTTTAGAGGATATAGTAACTGAGGCAATGGCTTTGATAGCTAGCTAAGCATCTTAGCTATCAATGAATATGGCGATCTTTTGCCTCGGCTTTATATTTGTCTCTAGTTTGATCTGATGACAGATTTCGTGGATATCGAGCAATTCCGCCTGGAAAACATTGACGGAATCCGGAAGTCTATACGATTTTGAGATGTTCGAGGATTCAGAAAACACTCCCGCACCTACTCCAGAGTCCATCTTTGAATCGCCTGAGTAGATTGTTACATCGAAAACCTCAATCACTTGTCCATCTTACCATTCTGTGCTTGTGGGGAATTATACGTCGAAACGTTCTGTGAAAACTCTTTGGGGATAATGTAATCTGTTGCAGTTGATACCAGTTTTCTCCTTAGAGAATCAAGCAGCCCAGGACTCAGGACTGCTCTCTTTACCTTGTTAAGTTTGGTTATGTTATTGCCTTTTCTTAGAGCCGGCTACTATTGACTTATATGTGAAGACTGCTGTGTACGAGTACATCCATAGTGTCAATTTTGGTTGCAGGCCCCTTATTTTGCCGAAGGTTCTGTTACAAGTAACAAAACATGCTTTCTTTAACCCGTTGTTCTGTGATATATTTAGTTTCCAGTTAAGTATAGGATCTAGGATAACTCCTAGCAGTGGACGATAGGGAGAGTGTTTCCTTACGCAGATCATGATTTCACTTATCACGGAAGGAAACATTTCTGACACTAGTATCACCATGTTGTCCGCATACCTTGATTCGTTCTCTGTCTAGTTTTGAAAGGACTTCATTCATAACTATGAGCCATAGTAGAGGTGAAATGAAACCGCCCTGAGGTGTTCCCGTAACTAACCATAGAGACAACCCAATGGCTTAGATCGTTTCCTATCCCTAGCTCGGTGAAGGACTCAAAAAATCCTTCTTTATAGTGTATGGATTTTTCTATTGTTCATACTACTTCGTGGAGAGCTGTAGATCTTCCCATAGGAAGATATGTGTGCTGAGACTTATAGAGAGATGTTTCTTCTATTGTACCTCGCAGATGGTTATCTAGGACGCGTTCGAGGAGGTTAAGCTGATTGCCCTGAAATCTATTTGCATTTGCATGACCACGCCCTACGGAGCTTTTGAGGATCTTAACGGATTGGTAGTATCCAGAACTGCTTCTTTAACGCAGTCTCTCTCTAAGGCTGACAATATTTACACCTTTACCGGATATTGAAGTTCTCTCTGGTCAACTTTCTAAAGATAGAGAGTTCATCGTTCCACCAACGAGTTTGACTAAATACAAAACTTTGTACGCTATGTTGAAGTCTTTACTTTTGTGTCGAGTTCTGCAGTTGAAGTGATTTTTGAGCTTTGATTTAATAACTTGGCCAAACGTCTAGTCAATTTTGTTGGGGTTTCTGAAATGTTTAGTCGATCCAACACAACAAGATTTCTCAATCTACGTTTGCCAGTCAACCCACCACTAAGCAACAGTACAAATAAAATTGAAATATGAAGTTTCAATTTTACTTTGCCAAGCAGAGGTACCGACTTTAAGCAGGCAGAACAATTTTCAAAATATTTGGGTGCCAGTCAATAGCCACTACATTAGGAAGGACAAATCGTTCTCTAATATTGGATACAAATTGAAAGATGGGAACAAGGCTAAGACTTTCGAATTTTAAAGAGGATTATCGATATCTCTAGAGTCGAAGGTGATAAAAGGACACAAAGTACTAGAAAATCATTCGGGGTGGAGGGGAGGAGAATCACAAATGAACATAGGCAATGGTGGACACAGCGAAAAACACCTTCCACTTCTTGTGTCATAACCGAGTTTAAGTATACGGAATCTTTTGATTTGATTTGAAATCATGTGCAAGTTTTGGGGAACGTTTTGATCATGCAGAATCATAACCCTCCTCTTCCTCTCTTATCTTCCAACTTAAGGTTTACCTGAATCACCCTTTAGGTCAGTATGTATAGTAATTCTCTTGACTGACATAATTAACTCTCAGATATTCTTAGAATCCACCATGTTTGGTTTAATGTAACTTTATGTCAAAGTAAACCATTCCTTGATCATAAAATGAACTTTATTATGCAACCCTATTACTTATAATTTCCTAATCTTATCCCAGCATTCCTAACCTTCCCAATATCCCACCCTCATATATTTTAAATTAACACAAAACCCACCTTCTTCCGCAATTGTTTACACAAACATATCGTGCATGCCATCCGTATGTGTGTAAAACAAAAGGACATTATTTGTTCTTCTCATCCTGACCCCTAGGACATATCAATATAAAACCAAAGTCAATAGTAAATTTCTTGTTTACTTAAAATTGTTCAGTTCTGTTCTATTGGATGGGATAAATCCCAAACTAAGTCGCTGAGACAAAAAGATACACAAACCAAACAAACAAAACATTTCGATTCCTTGAAACCGCCAACGAGACCACACCGCCAGCACCACCATCAATACCACTACCACGTTGACTATGGGACCAGAAGCAGTAACATTTGTCCCGCAGAAGAGCAAAAATTTCGTAGAGTTTCGAAAGTTTTGTCCCGATCAACAAACTACTTACAAGTCCTTGTACAGAAAACATGACCAAATCGCATCGAAGTTGTTCTGTGCGGTACAAGTGATGTTGGTAATGGTGGGAATACAGTTGCCCCGAGTCATATCAACATGGGGTGTGCGAGGCCTTCTGATACCGCAACCCATAAGTTTCTCTCAGGTCGGTGGCGGTCCAGCGCCAATGGCAAATGAAATGCATAGTCCTGGCCTTGGAAATACACCAAAAGATATACTTTACGTGAAGATGTTTTCGCTTAGTGAAAACCCCCAAAAAGTTTTCGTTGTTGCTGGTTGGACCGTATGCTTGTTTATGGACCTTTGCAAGTCTTTTTTTCTTTTCCTAGCTGTTTGAGGGTTTACTCTATACAAGGGACGGGGTTTATATGGTTTCTCATAAACTTTCGCAATGAGTTTCTTAATTGACAGCCTCTTTTGCTGGGGCTACATTTCGAGAGGGAAAGTTTCCATGCCACAGAACAAAAATGAGAAGAAAATGGGAAACCGGATACAGAAATGATGAAAATAATTGAAAAGAAAATTGAAATAACTTCACATTGAGTACTACAACTTGGAGGAGATCCCTTTATGCTATTGCGGATGCATCTTATTTCTCAGTACTGTCGATGTGAGATGCGCTAACTGGACAAAGTTATTTCAATCTTCTTACCGCCAACATGGGTATCGTCGGAAGAGAACATGAAATTGTTATGAACATTAATTGACAGTGCTTTGATAAGGGAATGCTTATGCGTGACGGTGGTGGGTGGGTGTAAAAACTTTGTATCTTCAACTGGAGGTCATTTTAATTTTCAGTTTATAAGAGGGAGTCACTGGTTTTACTTATTTGTGGACGTTATTCATTTCAAATGCACACAAGTTGTATGGTGAATGAGCAAGAAGTTGGTTAAGGAACAGGAAAAGATGGACTTTGAATTAGAATTTGCATTTAGAATCATAATTATAAAAGTTGACACGCAGGCTTGAATAGTTAAGACTGTAAGATTTAATTAAATTGTATTTATATACAGATCAGTGGCGTATGTAAATAATCTAAGTTTACATAGTAAAGCTAATAGCTTTAATCGAACAAAGCTTACAAACTCAATTCATACTTCTTTGAGAGAACTGCAGAGTAGGGAAAAGGTTACTTTTAGTTGCTGGTACTTAAAAATGGATTTCCGGCACCCGGCACTTCCTAAAAGAAAATAAGAATGAGTAACCGTTGCAGTGTTAACCCTTTTCTGCTCTGCATCTATTTGTAAAAATATCAAGCCGGGCTAAGTCGTTAGAATCTTCATAGAAGTATTCCCCTAGGGTTTACCTTGTCAACATTGATAAGGTAGGACATGCACACAAAAGGTGAGTAATAGTTTTCGCCTCGTCTTCGCCTCTACAGATTCTACAAAAGTCTTTGGAGGGGACCTATACTAATATCTTGCCTATGTTTGCCTATCAAGTAATGCCCCGTAAGGGCTCCTATTATTGTACTAATGTATTTCCCGTTTATGGGCAGAAGTCTTTCTCTTCAGATCTAGGTTAGGCCAGATCTGTTTCGACGAAACACAAGTACTGATACTATTCCACCTTCTGTTTACCATTTTTCTGGCTTCAGTATCCTTGATACTTTATCAATTCTAAGGGAGGGGACGGTTTCTCTCTAGTTTCAGAGAAGTTCTGATCCGCGCCCTCTTTTGTTGGCTCATCCGGTCTGCAGTTGCCTGGAAAGTCGCTGTGTTCTCCAGCACAGAGAAATGTTGCAACTGTCAGTGATCTCGTTAAGAAACCTTGGCATTGTATTGCCAACTTGGATCTTATTGTCGGCGATTCCAAAGCTTTTATCGATGCCTAACTATCCACATATAGAACAATAGCGCTACCCTTAACCGCATTAATTAAAAGCCAAGCCGCAGCTTCACGGATTGCCATAATTTTCGCTTAAAATATACTACAGTGATCCGGTAGTCATCTGGTAATATTCACATCAGGCACACTGGAGAAGAATCCTGCACCAGAACCTAACGGCAGTCCAGCTAGAAGAGTGGTTCGAAGTGTGCAGAGTGTGGCTTTGTACGTAGGCAAATTCCTAGCCTCGAAGTTTGTGAATCGTGCATGCCAGTACCCCGGGCTACTGGTATCTATGAAGATTACACATCCTTTGGCGCAACCACAAAGAAATCCATCTCTGTGTATCTCTATCGTAGAGCCATTGAAGATTCCTCCAGATTACTAAGCAGTTTTGCTAGAAATTCTGGTATTGTATCTGACAGCAAAGTTAATGTAAGGGACAATACGAGTATAGTCCGTCTTACTAGGAATAGTATTCTTACCGATTAGGATCCTGGAGTGGACCTTATTAGCGTTAACCAACTGTGAGGATTCCCTAAGCTTTATTGCTGCTTTAGCCGCCATTTGCTTCCCAAATATATCAACATTAAGCAAGTGAAGCAATCTCTAACATACAGACGAATTTGTTTTCTTGTGCAGTGCTGTCCACTTGGCTAGTACTCCGTACATCAGCATAGGCCTCACTATTGCCGTATGGACTATTTTAGGCCGAAGACCCCATTTTGAGCCTGAGGTCCTTCGATGGGAATAATGGCCAACTGAGACCTTCTTGGCACGGTATTGTATATTCAGTTTTCAACTGAGTTTGAGTTGAATAACCTCCCATCGTGCCATTTAGTTTTGAAGGGTCGACTCATGGTTCCTCGTACCTTCTTATGAACAGAATAAGTACGATCTTTCCGCAGTTAACTGAGAGACCAACCTTTTCCGTCCATTTTACAAGTTTAGTAAGAGCTGATTATATCAGGTTATGGCACAGTACCCATATTTTTCTTGCAGAAAACCCCTACACACCGACTTTCTTGTTAGACAACACCCAGCTCAGCATGAAAAAGCCTGCTTTTAAGCAATTCTTCGATCCAATGCAAAGACAGATATCTACCTCCAGGCTGATAAGTTTTTAGTTAGGTCCTCCGACCCGTCGTGATGCATAGAGCGTCAACAACGTCTGCGCGATATCGTGTTCGGAGATCTGCAACGCGTTTGAGTTCCCTCCAAGTCATCTATAATGACCTGGGTTCCTCCTCGACTGTTCTCCTCCATGTCTGAGTGGGTAAGTGGGATTCCAATGCATGGCACACTTGGCAATGGAACTGTTTTCGTGTCGTAATGTGTGACCAATCCACTATTGATACTTTTCCTGTTTTCGCGTGTAGTTGGTCGTTCGATGTACGGTTCGCCCAGAAGATCCTTAAGATTTTGCGAAGAAATATATTTGTGAAGGTTTGCAGCGGTGTTGATCACTTTTCAGGTACTACAGCCACAAACTAGCTTTGTTCCCACGTTTGATCGGACAGCCTGAGCTTAGTTTTTGTGCTGAAAACATTGTCTCTCCAGATTTTAGACAGCATACCAAATTCAGGTTTTACTTTGAGAATTTTGCTGGTCACATCCAGTTCAATACCACCGACTTCTGAGGCCATACTTCCTACATATAGAAAGCTGCTTACTTTCCCAACTTGCTGCCCGGCTATGTTGAGTTGAGCGGCGCCTGGTGTTAAGTTGACAAATTGAACTTTTTGCCGTATTTATTTTGAGCCCTACTTTATTGGCCTCTGACTCCAAGTTATGAGCAATCTGAAAACGTTATCAGCATAGTCAATATGTTTGAGATACGATATCCAAGTCCATCGCAGCCCCATGTTTCTTCCAGACAGAACTGCCCGGATCACATCACTAATTAGTACAAAGAATAGTGGCGAACGAATGCAACCTTGTGGTAATCAGCTGTGTACCTCAAATTCCTCTTACACCTTACCGTTGTTTAAGACATGATATATCTCTCCTGCGCAAGGCTCGCCATATAGCATCTCGAGTCAAGCTATCGAAGGCCTTCTCGAAATCGATGAACAAAAAATGTAGATCTGTACTGGACGCATTGTTCAGTAATGATCCGCAAGGTGTTGATGTGATCGCTGCAGGGGGATGCAGCTCGAAAGCCTGCCTGTTCATTGTCGAGCATCGAAACGAGATATTCTATTAGTTTAGCCACAGTTGGAAGAACGAATATACCTTGTTTTTCTTCAGGGCCTTTATCGTCGACATTATTTCAGCGTTACTTTTAGGGGAGATTCGGATATGGGTATATGTTGCTGCGAAAGGCTCACCTAGGCTTGGGTCGAAATCTCTGTTGCCTAAGTGGTTAAGCAATGCTACAAAATATTCCCAACATCTGAAAAGCTGTTCCTCATCCGAAGTCTGCAGATTATTATTTCGAACTATTTTGAAGTACAGTAGTTTATAGTATAACAACAAAAAAAAATCTGCAAGAAAATTGAAATACATGCCTTCTGTCATCAGTAGTAATACCTACAGCTTCTGGTGTAATAGACTTAATTTAAGCAGGGTTAACTAAGAATCTGTTACCTATAGTCATGGAATTTATTTTCTTTGTCTCTGTACTAAAGCCGGGTGACAAAATGCATTAATTTGCCCAACACTTTTTGATATTTCACTCGGCCTAATTTGCTGTGTCTGGGTCTGCCAAATAAAAGTCTACATCCGTCGAGTGTATCTAAATTATTGTCCACCATAATCCTTTACTCTCCGACAAAAATTAGCATTCTTAATGTTTTTTAATAAAACCATTAATGCTTGCCATTTTTCTGTCCACAAAGGTACTCATTCTATTCCCACCTTCCTGTCATGTTTTATTAATGTCACTTCCTTCAATCTTCCACTTGTTCTTCTTTTTCACTGTTCTGCAACACCAAACAAAGCCTCTGGCAACCCGAAGAAACACAAAAATACGAAGCTCGAGAGAAGAACAGCTCAGATTGGAGCGGAAAAAAAAAAATAATGACAATTAACCAAGAGGAAAACAGGACAATTAAAAATTCTTTTGATACTTCTTCGTCGGTAGGATGTGCCACACAGAAAAAAAAAAAGGACGAAACAACAACCCCAAACAGAAACGTCACTCGCTAACACATTATCACATCATAAAGTAAGGTGAGGCTCAACAGTATAGCAGGCTACGAGGATGACAACGACGACAATGGTGTTGATGTTGTGTGATGGAACTGTGAACACGTGTACACTCTTGGAGATTTGCCATCATCAGCATCATCATCATCATCGTCGTTGGCAGTCCTGCTTCGTCTTTTTCTTCTATTCATTTAAAGGGAGAATCCTTGACAATAACAGCCCACAAGGATCAGAATTCAAAAACTTCATTTAATTAAAGTCTTATGTGAAGTTGTTCATTTCCTTTGTGTATGTCCTTTTTATGCTTTCACCTTCATCATCACCTCTTTTATGTCAGAGTTTTCCTCTTTTTTTTTCTATTGTAAGGGCTGAACCCTTAGTTTGAAGAAAATACTTTAGAAGTATGTGTGCGTTAGGTTTGTTATTATCGTCCACTGTGTACTTGGAAGTAGCCCTGAGTGATTTTGACACTGCATTCTAGCCCCCAAAACTGATACCAGGGAAGGGAGATGACAACAAGTCACTCAGTCAGTGAGAGACTATGTGCACAGTGTGTAGCCCCTAGAGAGCAAATAAAACAATGGAAATGTGAAGGAACATTTCACAGGACTACACTAGTACTTTATATGTGTATATGTAAAATCAACAACTTGGAATTTAATTCTTCGTCCTTTGTTTTATCGAAATCGTTTTTTTTATTCTCTTCTTTTGTTTTGTTCTGTCTTCGGTCTTTGGTTGGAGGAATTTCACCGCAAGGACTGTTTCAAGTGGCAGAACAATACTGATGGTATTTTAGAACTAAACAAGGATATAAAAGGGTGTACAGCCGTGTATGCTGGCATTTTTTTTTTCTCTGCTCGATTTGCAGACTAGTTCATATTCACCCGTGCAAATACAATTAACTTGTGTGGGCACTTGAGATTTTTGAGAGTATTCTAGAAGATTTCTCGATTTATTGAACTGAGCTTGGATCTAGAGGTATAGGTACTCACTGAGAGTCAATTTAGAGCAAATTGAAGGATTTCACTTTAAATTGGATTCGAAATCGGAAACACTACATAATTGTATGACAGAGGATCTAAACAATTGCTTGGTACCTGTAGGTGAACAACGTATATAGGTCTTTGGGTATATAATAGATTTACGAAAATATAACCCCAATACATTAGAGAAGACCAAACCAACATTCTGGAGAAAGTGATTCCCTATTTAGATTACATGTTTTTCGGTGCTGCAGAACAGAGGGTAAGTGAAATTGTAAAAGCAACGAAGGCCAAAGATTCGAATTACAATCTTGAAGAACCTTTAGAAAACGCGTTGCAGTTCAATACTAGAAAATATGCAAAAAGAAAAAACCTTCAAGTCTGAAAAAGTTCGGTCAAAATTTGCACTTGGATAGACGAAGGATGTGAACTAATCAATAAGGTTAAATTAAATCCTATAGAAAGGCCTGTGTAGGAAAAATATTGACTGTCAGAAATATGCATTGTGCAAGTACATGTTTTACCACCTCGTGGTGATCTAGGTGTTATGAGTGCATCCGTAGATATGAATTCTTTTTTTTTTTTTTTAGTATTCTGCATCACTTAAGACTATTGTGTTTTAAAGTGATGGAGAAAATGCAGAGGAAATAGAAGAGAAGCATAGATTAAAGGGAAAGGCATAGATTTTGTTAGATTAAAAACGCAGTGCTGGTCCTACTTTTGACGAGTTAGTAACTTCAGCAACTCCTAGTACAAAATCTGGTTTCTAAATCTTCGGAACATTATTCATACCTAGAAAGGCGACTCGTTAACAAATTTTGAATATCATTCCAAGCCAAAGCTTGGGTTTTGAGCTGCTTGACTCCGGCATAGAAGATTCCCAAGACAGAAGATTTCTCCAATGTGACAAAGGGTTTATGTGGAATGTTTATGTACATATAACTTTGAGAAAAATATTCGGAAGGAAGTATGCCTGATCGTGGTTTAGACTACTTCAAACTCTAAACTAGACGCACACAGGAAATTTTTTTTTACGACAAATGTAAAGAACATTAGCATATATAATGATCTGAAGCACTTAATGAAGATATTTGGATTGTGTTGTGGAAATCCAATTGCAAGTTAGGCAATAAAAATGAAGGTCTCAGATATATAAAATATCCCGTCTTGGCGAACATATAGTTGACTACTATAAAATAAGTTGATTTCTCCTAGACAAAAGTTAAGTACCCACGAAATTGACCATATGACGATTCCCAGGTTTTGAATTACGATTAGCTAAGAAGATTTTTATTTAATTTTATAATAGCTACACCCAAAAGGAAATACAGGAAAAAGGAACCTATTTCTCAGCCTCAGGATAATGTAGAATATGGTTAATATGCAGCTTAAAAGACTCACTCACTAATAGCCTAATTGATAAATTTCATTCAAATGGGACAAGTCAGAGAGAAGCGTGATGTTTATCTATCCACAAATATTTTCGAAGAATTTGCCTAATCAATAAAGCAAACGGCAACTAAATCGATACAGATATTCTAAAGTTACACGACTACAATGCAATTAAAATATGAAGTATATGTTATGAGAAATTTATATTAAATACCGTTTCTTTGTAGTTTGTAACAAGTATAAGTTATCATTTTACCTACATATATATTGTAATATTTGTAAATGACTGTACGTGTGCATCGTTTCATTCAAGTGCACTAAGAAGAACAAAAGGACATCTCTGACCATCAAATGTTTCTTTGCGCCAACAAGTGTATAGCACACTGTTGTATGTATGTGCGACGAGTTCATTGATGCTTTGGTTTTAGATACCTTGGTAACAATTATCCGTAACCAATTTTGTTTTGTATAAAAAAAACTTGTATAACGATTCTTCTTCTATTCTTTTTATTGAAATTCATATCCTCGTTGTCACCGATTTGCAATCAGTAGAATCCTTTGAGATTTAGACTCCTTTGAGTAGGTAATGTCTGAGTACCTTGATAGCTTCTAAATTTATTTGTAAATTTTGTATTTTTTTAAAAAAAAAGTTTGCAATATTTCAATATTTAAGGCATTCAAATTAAATAAATCAAGTCAGTTCATTTCGAGCACGCAGCTTTTTCATATTTATCTTTAAAGACCCCTCAAGCGGTAAGGGGTCTTTGGTTATTACAATATTCCAGCTGCTATGACACACCTTTTCAAAATAATCTCCATAATGAGTTGGGCAATTTTCAAGGGCAAACATTTTGTAACCAATCCCTTAGGCTAAAAACAAACAAGAAATACAAAAATCCTTACAACCTTCAAGTTACTCGCACCTTCCAGAGAGACATTATTTTCCATCAGTCTAGTCCTCAAATGAAGTTCGCTTATTTCCCGTCCACCCTCTGTAATGGCACTCAACTTTCTCAAAGGATTTGTCCTTTCTAAAACATACGGAATGAGAATTTAAAAATAAATTGACCCTAGACCACGTTTTTTGCCTTCCAGAAATAGTGTTAAATGTCAGCCACAGACGACACCGTGTCACTAGCGATTTCGATTTCAATACACAAAGGAGGCTTTACAAAAAAAAAAAAAAAAACAATGAACACAGATACCCAACAACCAACGACGATGAACGGCGAACTACTTGCATTCCATTTTTTTCCAAGTAAAGAGATGCAATAATAAAAAAAAATATATATTATTCGAGGACTTGAAAACGTTCCACAAACGATGATTGTTGATTCATGGTGATGATTCCCAGTGAAAATAACTCCAACCGAGAGGCGAATATTTATACACAAAATATTCCCGACATCACAATGATAGCATCTCCTGTATTATTATATTTTTTTCTTTAATTTTATTTTACAAAGCAACTACAAAAACGGTTCTATTTCTATATTTCAGTCAAAAAGAGGTCTGTCCTCTGAGTTGTCCTTTAGCTGAGGAACAGACAAAGTCATCATTCCTTTCTTGTTGTTCCCTTTGAAGAAGAGGGCATAACACTTTTTTATTTGTTTGCCAACAAACAAATCTTAAGATTTGTGATGACAGCCAAAGGATGCTTTGCGCGGAATGGGGTGTCGCATGCACGGTATCCTTTTTTGTACCAAAATAAGCGGAAAAATGAGGGGGCGCTGTGGCAGTAGTTGTGGTGGATGGCAACAACTGAGCAGTGAAGTACAGAACGATGTTCATTGTTAAGGTTATGGTTTCATCAGGGCATGATGCATGGTCTGGTACTTGATTTGAAGTGTGGTTGGTTAATTTTTGAGAAGTCCCCAATGGGGGAGTTTGGTGGGCGAGACTGCTAGCTGATTGTCTGATGGTGTGTCTGTGTATGCGGTTGGGTAATGGAAATCGCATGTTTGTTTGTAATTAAATTGTTTATGTCCATGATTTTCATATTATTTAATAATGGCTTTGTATGTTTTTTTTTTTTTAATCCTTTGAAGGACTAAATGGGTATATCCACTTGATACCGCTAAAAGGTTAAATTTGGCGTGTCGAATTGTCTAGAATTAAATAATTTTTCCCCGTTCTTCGATAGATATAGCCTCGTTTTTGAAATTTTAAATTTAAGCCAATATACACCATATTCCTTCAAACAAAGGTGGCATTTCACCATAGTATTCGTTCTCATGCTCCTGTACTTCCTACCTCATGCGCTATATACGAGTATTAGTGACACCGTATCGTTTTGCCCTACGGTCATAGTAACATTTTAGATTCGTTACCACACCAGAAGATATAGCAACGTCTCCGGCTGACTACACAGTGAATTCCATGAAATATTCCCCACCAGAGCGGAAAGGAAAAATAATGAAGTGGTAAATAAGTTCACATCAACAATCTTCACCGATGGTTCAAAGATGAATATAGGGTCGATGCGGGAAAGTTCTCAGAAACACTGCAAATATTCAATTCTTATTGCATCGCGGGGGCATTTCTTGTCTTTCAGATCAAATTACTGACCTAGATACAATCTAGCACCGCTGTAATGTTGAATCTGTGCTGGTATATGGATATAGCAAATTGGGACAACGTATTTCAAGAAATCTGCTAGCGAAGGTGGATGAAGAGGTCATTTCAAAAATTGCCCATGGGTTTTTCGCTCCTCATGTCCATCTATTCTGATTGTTCACAGCTCCACTCAATTCAAAATGTGCCTCGTCCCTCATAATTAATTTTTTAAAAAATTCAGGGCCATCTCTATTCAATTGGTAAGTTTTTGCACTCCAATCTTGTGGTCCCTGGTGGTCATTTTCTTGAAGTTTTTCAGTCACTTGAATTTTGCATGGAAAAAAATTCAGATAGCGATGCAACATTCGAGTAGACGTTGAAGAAATCCCAATTTGTTGAGCACGATGACGAATTGAACTTTCCTGACTTTCACTCACATTATCCCTCACTGCATCAATGTTTTCTCGTGTACGTGCTGTCCAGGACCTCGGCAAATCAATTACTGTGTAAAAGTTCTCGAAGTTATGGATTATTTTTTGAATATTGCTCTTTTCAGGCACTCCATGTCTACCACTAAAATCACGTAATTTACGCTGTGTTGAATAATTGATGAACCAATTTGATAAAATGTTCTAATCACTAAAACACGTTGTTGTGACGTCAAACTCCCCGTGATGAAATGGCATTGACAACTGGACACTACTGCCAACTTTCACATAATAAAACCATACGAGTATCTGTGACAAATGTCGTCAATTTCAAATCGGCCGCAGTCCCAAAAATCATCAATTTTATACTTCAAGGTGCTGCCCTTCAACGCAAAAATGTTCCGCGGACGTAAACCCGAAACCGAAAAGTTGATACCTATACCTAGTAAGGACAATAGTACTATTACACACATTTATTACTATAAAACAAAGACCTCGAAAGATAATTTAATGAAAATTTCAGGACTTATTCAGATATATATTCTGAATATAACAATCGAAACTATAAAAAAAAGGACTTCTCCTGGCCGTAATGCAAGTCTTTAGTCCTTTTGGCCACTCATCAATTAGAATACGCATCTCATTGAGGGTGGTCGTGGTGTAGTGGTAACATCATCGCTTGTCACGCTACAGGTTCACGGTTCGAATCCTGATGTCAATAATCATCTATTTATTTCGCACGGAATAAATAAAAAGTCGATCAATTGCGAAAGCTTATGTCAACTCTACTGTGAAGGCATAACACTGGCAGTAGGGCGGTCATATGGCTAAAATGCAACTTGATTGTGGTGATGACATCAGGATGACGGAAAAAAATACTGTGAATCATGAGCAACGACAAAAGCAAAAACAAACAAACTCCCCAGTTATCTGGACAGCCACCCTTGGAGTTCACTGAAACTTAATAACAGCTGAGCTTCAAACCAATTGCACCAATCTGTCTTTCTCTCTGTCTCTTCCCCTTTCCTCAAAAACGCCCGTGTCCTAAAAAAAGTAGTATAAGGGTATTCATAACCCCTTTCACACGTGCAAATTATAAAAAAAAAAAAAAAAAAATTAATTGGGAAATTGGCCACAGCTTCGGTCAGAGCTCGCTTTAAGAGTTCCATGTTAGGGTATCCTTTAAAACAATCTACAATTTGTGATCAAGTGGATTGAGGTCTAGGGTGGTGGAAAGCTAGTCTTTGTACCTATAAAACGGGGTACATTTCTCTGGAGCCAGGTATGGGTAGTTTTCGTCTTATGAGCTGGCGCACGATCTTGCTGGAATGTTCCTTCCTTTTTTTTTTGGTATAGAGTATGGTTTAGAGGTTTCACAAAGGGCCCTTAAATGGTTTGCTGGTATACTTTGGCTTATGTTTCCATGCTTTTTTTTTTGCAAAAATGCACGTTAGTGACCGCGTCTGAGGGGTATCCTTTACAGACCCTTGAGACTGTCTCGAACACTCCCTTAGATGATCGTGCATATACCCTATCACATTTGTTTAATTTCTTCTGCACTGTGAAGATTTTCTCATCGGTAAACAGAATTTTTCTGTACAGAACAGCAGCGTATTCCATCAAGAGTCGCTTTAATTTTTGGACCCAATTTTTGTAAAAGCCACAGTCAGCATTTTTCTAGTATGGCGTTTGAAGGCCTCCATCCTCAAACCTATCTTGATATGTGAATCATTGACTTTTGTGTTACATTCATCTCGCGTACAAGTGTTTTCTGCTTTTCGGGACCTTTTTGAGCCTTAAAGGTTTTGATGACTTGTGACGTTCTTACCGTGCGAGGAGGACCAGATCGCAGGCGGTCTTTAATATCGCCCGTATCCCCGAAGAATTTTATACACCGATAAACAAACATTAGGGTAATATCTAGCTGCTGCAGTGTCTTGAAAATAGAACCGTACTTATGAAGCGCTACGACAGAGATGCTATTCACTTTCTCAATTCATTCTGGAGCGAAAATGTAAGCAAATTTGAAATGTTTTTATAAAGAAACTGCTACAAATGTTATGTCAATTTTCTTGGCCGCGCAATGGGTGCAACAAATGTAATAATAGTATTTTTGTCCCTACTAGATATGCATACAAATTTAGACCACCCTAACCTATACCAGTTAATCATTCAGTCTGTCCAGCCTTTCATATTAGTTATCGTATACGTAAAACTTTCAGCGGAAATTTCTTTCTGTCACCCTGTATGCCCAGTTTGATACAAAATATCACTTTATGTAAATAGAAATATTTGTCATGTCAAAATCCATAAATTACCATTTTCCCTTAACCACATCTCTCTTGAAGTTCAAGAGGTTTGCATAGCCGTGACTCACTCGTCGGTCATTCTTTAGATAGGGTTTGCTGGTCATTCTTTGATTTTCATTTTTTTTTTTTTTTTGTCCACCTCCACATAAGTAGTAGTCGTCGTCAGCCGGGTGGATGACGATGAATACGGCGAAAGGACATTGATTGATATTAATGACCGTGAAGGAAATTAATTAGTTTTGGTTACCTGTGTTGCAAATCAATTGGGAACACCAATTATTCTTTTTAACTGGTAGCCATTACTTAAAGTCATTGAGCTTGGCTATTTCTATAAGGGTCGTGAATGCCCTCCATCGCCCTTTGTGGCGCGTTTAATGGGCTCTAACTATATTGAGCCGTTTGCATGTGCAATTGTTGTTGAGGGTGGTGTTGGTGGTCCTGGTCATGGGAAATACAATATGTTGTTAATAAATGTTGTTTTTCCGGTTTTTGTAAGTTCGTTGGGTCTTAGAAACTTTTATAAGGGTTGTCCTATCACACTCGTATGTACATGTGGTGCGGCAAAAGACATTGTTGGAGAAAAGTTTCCGACTTGTTGGCGAGTTTTATTTAATTGTTATTTTCTCTTCGTTGTTGGTGAACATAATGTGCTGAAGTTGGAGTTAGTAAAAATCAAATGTTGATTTAGATAATGGAAAATCAATTTAATGAGATTATTTGGAATTTGGAGATACGAGTATTATTAAGTAGTGACAGATATTCAAGTCGAGACAACCATTTCAAAGAACTTGTAATTTTCCAGAGCATTGGTGGTTGTAGAACTATGTACGTCTCATTTAATTTTAATTTATTATGGTTTTTACAATGGCAGAAAACGGCAATGGTACACAACTTGGTCCATCTTGTAGTTCGTAATCCTTTCAATAGTTGGTGAGTTCGTAAACTTTAAATTTTACAATTTTACTATATGTAGCTTACTCGAATAGTGTATAATTTAATTATGTACATTTTGCCTGTGTTACTAATTTTTTGATTTCGTATGTCCCGCATAAATGAACATATTCCCCGTTTAGCTTCTTTCGTCCCGTAGAAATTTAATTATACACGTCGAAGGCTTCGTATGTCCCGTACAAATGAGCACAATGTATCTAGCAAATCATATTTTTCCACAATAGGTACACCTTTCCCCAATTTAATGAAAGCAAAAAAAAGTTTATCATGATCTTTTAGACAGTGGTAACGAAAACAAAGGTCTACGTGTTTACCCATGTAAAGGGATTGGATTACGTAAGGGTTGGAGAATTCGTTGGACGACCGTTTGACAAAACAAAGTGATGAGTTGGCTTTAAGGATTATCTCGATTTGGGTATGGAAAATACGCTCCCTGTTGTACAATATGACAATGTTGTGAAGAGATTTAACGGGGATATAGATATGAAGATTGGCGTTTGACGATATTGAGCTCTAGGCAATTTTTGAAGCACCAAATAGAGGTAATATTGAAGGAGACAAGAGTCTCGGGGTGAAAAAATGGCTTTGCAAAATTTGGTATCGTTAGCATAGAGAGAGAGGAAGAAGTATTTAATGATCTTTTATAGTTAGGATAAAGATAAATGGACCTAGATGGCTGCCTTGCGGAATACTAGAGGTGGCCGAGAAGGGAGCTGAGCGGGCAGTCCTAAAATGAATAGTATAAGAATGGTTTTTCAGGTAACAAGATATATATTTTAATAATATGGGTTCAAAGCCGAGGACAGACGGTTTGAAAAGGATTAATTAATGAGATTTCTTATCAAAAACTTTTCTCAAATCGTTCGCAATAACATCGACTTTGTTGCCATTCTCTAAGGCAGAGATGGAAAAGGAGACGAGTTCCACAAGATATGAAGTAGTTGATCTGCCTTATAAGAGATAAGAGACTTACACTGAAAGCTAAAGGCTTCGTACAAAATACTTTCGAAGATTTTGGGTGTATGAGAAAGTTTGGCAATTCTTCCCTGTGAGGTAATTCTCGATGATTTTTCGGCTTATTTCTTGCGACATTGCATCCATAACTTCACGAATGCTGGTTTTTAAGTGTTCTAAAGTTTATGGATTATCTGATAAGACTCGATCTAAGAAATCCAACGTTGTTCCGTACATACAACCTTGAAGGACAATTGAGCCAAATTTGCCTGTGTTGTGTGAGATGTAGCTGATTTCTGTTGGAACCACATATCGCTCACATCAATTTCTTCAATCACAGGCCAAAAAAACTAAGTTCTCATTTGACTATAGCACAGAGAATTTACCGCAACAATGGCGCCTTTGTCGTTTTCAAAGAAATACGGCCTGATCTCGCCGTCTGCGCCGGTCCGCAGCACTCACCAAACTGCTACCCGTGGGGGATGCAATGGCCTCTCAACGATCACATTTGTTTGGTCACATTCTCAGAATCCCAAATTCTGCAAATTTTATTTATTTACGTAGCCGCTGATCAAGAAATGGGCCTCATCAAAAATCAGCGTCAACATGTTGATTTTCCAGCACCCAATTGGGGTATGTTCTGCGCGTTCTATAGTCAGCAGGCTTTAGTTGTCATTTAAGCTGGACATTGTAGGGATGAAAATGTAAATCCAAGAGCAAAATACGCCGCTTGGAATTGACAATTCCAGGTTTTCGGCCACTGAGGCAATCACAGCGGCTATGTTTTCAATTGATCGAGCCCTACGATGTGATGTTCAGGCCTACTACAAACACTATCTACAAACACTACGACTTTGTTTGAATTTAGTGATTGAGTTTCGAATTGTTTACACAGTTGAGCGATTATGACGACCATAATCTGTCCTTAAATAGTGATACAAAGATATTACAGAACTGTTATTTTTGTAGTGAGATGCAACATTTATGGTTAAACGATCCATATTTTAAGATGTCAAAACAAAAACTAACTACCTGTCACGGATGACAAATGGATTTGACAGATGTCATATGGAAGCGATGTGAAATTCCAACCTCGAAATGAATAACCCTTTACCTACTCCTACGTATACAAAACGTGTCAAATTGAAGGCGAGTAATGCCTGGTGCCATGGATTATATACTAATCTGAAATATTTTGAAATTGGTTCAAATTTAAACAGATTATAATGTAGAACGCAACTTAAGTCCTATAATTATTCCGAAAGAATACCTAATTTACGAGTACAAAACCACGAAAACCGCATGAAAATCAGTTCTGTAGTTTTCGAGTTCACAAGATATATTTGCAGGTACTTAAAAACAGACTAATCAGTATTTGAAATACACAGTTACCACATGTGCTAGAAGATCCTTTAATTCACATGTTTTTCTTAATCCCTTTGTTGAGTGACATAATTCACGACAACTTTTTCTGTAGAAAGGTCCACAAAGCTGGCAATGCTGTTAAATTCTGGAAAACAGAACAAAAATTGTATAGAAAATACGACAATAACTTTAGGAATTAGAATAAATATCTCATGGCTACTCGTTTTCCAATCAAAGGCCATCCGGCGTTGATGGATCGTAAATCGATTCACCCACTCCACACACTCACATATGACTAATCAAGGTTGGAGTAAGTATTTTTTATAAAATCCATCATAAATCGTTTGGATGTCAGTACAAATATTGTATAAACTTCCCATCACACTGTGATGTCGATTTCTCTCTGATAAAAAAGTCAATTTCGATATCTAACTGAATTTCAAATAAAAACCTACCAGCAACCAACACCAGGCGCTTGGTCTACATAACAATGCACTTGCTGGACAAATACAATACATATATGTTGTTTTCTGTCCTGTGGCAACATTTTATTTTTGTTTTGTTTTGTATTAAATTACTCGTCAATGTCAAATGCAGACGATGTCAGTTCTATTCAAGAATAGTGCACAGGCTTGCCACTGCCTGACTAGCCACTACAGCAAATGAAAGCCTTTGGTCATTGCAATCCATGCACACTGCACACAGCTTCATATGAATATTCTGTCTACAGTGAATTTTGCCACCGCGTGAAGACATGTATCTCAACGTTTCAACACAAAAGCCTCACACACCGGACTTATACTACTTAATATTGTTGACATTTGTTAGATTGCCCATCAGGATGATGACTATAGTCCGGACACTGCTGACAGGACGAAAATATCAACACTAACAGAGGATGGTATGTGCAAATCCGTTTTGTGAGGGAAGGTTGGAACTATTGCTCGACACTATGACCTCGTCATCTGTACTTAAGTCAATATGCAATGGAGGTAGGTCCAGTCCACTCCGCCTTATCACATTGGTACGAGTACATCGGTCTTTCCATTTTCTAATTGTGATCTTCGTCTGAAAGTTTAATTTTGCTTTGCCAAAGCCAAAAGCAAAATTATCCTCTATCAACCCCAAAAACCAGGTTTCACTCAGAGTCTCGTATACTATCATATATATATGTGTATATGTAGTAACATAGAACGAATCCTTGCATTTTATTCAACATCAATTACAGAGCTGTCATTCTTCCTTTCGTGTATTCTAGAAGCGGTAGTCAGCCTCAACATTTGTTCGTGGCAGTGGATGGCAGTAGCACCAGCAGCCGAGTTCAGTGTTAATCGAGAGGCGACTGAATTCAAATTTACATCCCTTTTGTAAAAGGATTCGTAGGCTAGCTAGGGTGTATATGGAAATGTAAGCGAGTAGACATGCAATAATCTCGTCGACAATGGGATGTAGTAGTGCATAGTACCTAAAATGTCCAGGTTTGAGATTTTTTAATTAGTGAAGGTTGGACATTTATTGTTCGAAACAAACAGCAATTTCATTTTCGGAAGAACATACATCCCAGGATGAGTTTCTCTGACTAGCGTGCAGAAAACGAATGCATTGTGTACAAAAGGTGAACGTAAGTCTGGAATTGAGTGGTATCTACAGAAAAAAGAAAAGGATTTTGATTAGTTGTTGGGAAGGATAACAATCGATTTTTGTTTTAAATCAACTTAAGTTTACTTTTTTTTTTTATTTTTAGCATTCGGGTTGGTCGGTTGGAATTTAAGGTCTTCTTTGGAAAGACACGCAAAACCGCATTTTTTTATTTTTTAACATGGGACCAACAATTGGCGCCCAATGAAGGACTCAAATTTGTCTCAATTCGAACACAAAGGTTAGATTAGGTAGAAGTGGCTTCCAGCTGAGAGCCAACAGACTTAGACCAATAATAGGTGCATTGAAATACTACATGGGTTTGGGGAAACGGCCACTTGACTTCTCATTGAGCCATTTCGAGCCTCTGATCAAGCGTACGAGTTTTCTATGTCTGCCTTTCTCAGATCGTTTAGGTCGTTGAACCCGAAGGCTCCTAAGTGGAGTTTCTTTCCTTGGGAGAGAGCTGAGAATAGTCTCCTCCTCTTTGTCCATTCAGCTTCTACAGAAATCATTCGATATTACGCCAAGCCTTGTTGCATGTTTTTCTAATAGAGAGTGCCCGGTTATGATACCAATTACAGCGCTGATATGCAATTTATTGAGTGAAATCAAATTCTTAGCCAAATCAGTTTTGTCGCTAGACACATTGTACCACTTGTCCACCTAGAACTTGTCCTCTCAGCAGGATCAACCCAGTAAACTTTTGTCTGGTTGAATGGGTATTGTTGTTCCATGTATGGCAAGTTCGTCAGAAAAATGGCAAACAGCATTTCTGTCTATAAATAGGAAACGGCACTGCTTGATAGGTAGGCATTCTATTAGAATGCATGTCTCCTCCAACGGTTTGTTTAGAAGCTATATAGACGAGGAGGAGGAGGAAACTTTTGTGCACCTGTACTGCCTTATTAATGTTGAGAAGGAAAACTCTAGGGGAATATTTCTATGGACATCTTAATGACTTGGCTAGGCTTGATGATATTTACAAAATACCTTATCTTTGGATCCAGATGGTTCTGCACAATAGATGCGGAGCAGAAAAGGCTTAACACCACAATGGTTAAACTTTTTTATCTTCTTTTGGGAAGAAACTAATCTAATCTAACCTACAGGAGAGTTGGTGAAAATCGTTTTTGTGTGCGTCATTCCAAAAAATGGTTTAAATTTAAGGCTTTAAAAATTAAAAGAAAATAAAAATAAAAATCAGACTAACTTTAGAATTATAAAACTTGCACTTCCGGTTTTTTTTTTTTACTTTAAAATAAACAAATCAGATGCATTACATTTAAAAATCCCTTCGTGTGTTCATTTATGAAATGTTGAAAACTTTCCAGTATTTTCAAAGTTTCAAGTTGATGCGAATTATAACAGCAAACAGATGCTGATGACTTTGGCCTCAGCCAACAAATTTAGACCAAAAGATTTCGGTTTTAACTAAACTGCCCTTCTTCTGAAAAGCTCAATTTTTCGACATTTTAATTCATATACTGATTTGGGTTCAGCATACAAACAAAAATCTAACTGCATTCAAATTATTTTAATCGGTACTAGGTCGAAAATCCCAATTTTGAACTGGCCATACTCCGAGAAAACGCAATTTCTCGAAAACTGCTCTTTGAAAATCGAACTCTATTTCATATTTTGAGTCTCGTATTATTGTACTCGCCGTTAGTTCAAAAGACCGAGTTTTGACCACAGAAAGATAAGTCTTAGCACATTCGAAAATTTCGACCTTGCTTCTAGAGCATCATACTCCTAATATTGTCTAAACAAACTTTTGTTCTAAACCAACCAGCCTCACGTTACTAAATTCACAGTTGCTGGAGGGTTCCCTTTAAATTACTTTAATTAAAAATCCAAAGCGATTAAGTTAAATCGGCCTTTTTCTGCTCCCTCTAGGAAATACATAAAATTTCTGTGAAGAATGCCATTAAAAACTGCAAACGAATAAATCATTGGTTGATTGCGTTCTAAGGCTCATCCTGACCCCTTTTCACTGCTTCCACTAAAATTCTTTTGTTTTCAGAGTATCCTTTTTTTTTTTTTTTTCTTTTATCCCACTGCTCATCATCCTTTTACCCTCAATCCAAAGACATTACGTTTGAGGTTGAAGAGCTTCGAATTTTTTTTAAGTTTTATCCCATTTCTTCTGTCTTACCACCGGTATAACCGCTGTTCCGCCAGAGTGGCAACTTTGGCTCATTTCCAAATCACTGGCAAATAGCAAATCGAAACCAAAAAGATTGTCTTTTTTTTTTTTTTTGTTTTTGGAATCGAAAACAGGAAAAGAAGGCGCGCAATGCTTTCAACGCCGATAGACGGGTGAACTCTCAGCCATCGACTGAAATAACAAATTGACGAGAACAGTTCGAGTAATGGCACATTTCCGGTAGGTGGGCGTCTGCCACCATCCATTGAGTGGGAAGGAAACAATTTCTCTGCCAAAGGTGAACAATTGTTATTGTCAACGATAAAATTTATTAAAATTTTATTCATGACGCTTGTGAAAGTCGAAATATGAAATCGAAAATGTATAATTTGCGCAGCACAAGCTTGTTACACTTTTCGGGACGTTTTATGAGCGAAAGTCCTTCTGATAATAACTGAATTTTGCAAGGATATTTCCAAATCACCCACATGGTTTCGAATAGAGTTGTTTCTTCCCTCTTCCTCTCTGGTTTTGGGGAAAATGTTAAGCAATAGAGGGATAAAATGAAGAAAGCAAAGAGACAAAGAAGATATAAAACATTTTTTCCCCTGGGGCGAATTGTAAGGGCGGCAGAGTACACCATGGAAAGACAGTGTATTTGCACAGATTTGTATATCAAATTGCGGCTACTTAATGGACCAGAAAAATAAAGTTTGGCTCGTTCCGTTTCTTTAAAACTTTCTCCGACGGTTCTGTCTTTTGACTGTGGAGTGGTAGAGGGCAAGAAGGTTTTGTACTAGAAGTAATCTAGAGCAGTGGTGAAATCGTAAAATATAATTGCGAAACGTTTTGCAAATATACTCCTCCAATTCGTTTTTATTCCTCTTTTTTGAGGGATTTTGAGGAAATGAGATTTCCGCTTAGGAGATTGAGAGTAAATTTGGTTTAATTTGGTTAATGGCTAACGTATTTTCTCATTTTAAATGAAATAGACACTTAAGGAGTTTCCGTGCGTAGAATATTTGCGTAGAAATGAATTTCGAGGCATTATGGGGAATATTACGCTCGATCGAAATTTTAAAGCATGGCATACAATTAACATGGCTGTAGAAAGAAAGTGATGATGTTTGAATTGAACGGGAAACATAGATAAATTTGTTGTCATAGATGCCACCATATATTACCACACAACTTTCATAAAGTCAGTTGAATTTCGATTGAACAGCTTCCAAGTGAAATTTATCATATGGCGATAACCTGGCGACTAAAAATGCTTCTTTGGAAAGAATTTAGGAACTGACATCGTAAGTCGTATCTACGTCCGCAGCAACGAAAATGCAACGCTTTCTGGAACCAGGTTGAATATCAATAGACGAACGTTTTACACATCCGCTTGCTACAAAAGGACGAACAGCAGACAATATATGTACAGGGTGTCCGGTGACTGATTTATGTTTTAAAATGTCAATATCAAGTTATAAATGGTAAGTGGGGAGTTTGGCTTCATTTGAATCACCTAGAGTGCGGGATTGTCAGTCACAATACCACAGTGGTCGGAAGATTATCGTGCGTTCGCTATCGAAGCGCTTTTTTTTAAAAGTGGTGATTCTTTCTTGAGTACGCGCCAATAAGTTTGTTCACGCTACAATATTCGGCGATTGAGTGATGGGCCAAGTGTAAATTTAATTCGTTCGTGGGTGCAAAGGTTCCGCGAAATTTCTTCAGCTTTGAAGCCAGGGTCCAGTAGAACATCAAGGACCACCGAAAACATTCGGAAGGTGGAACGAAGCTTGCGTGAAAATCCGAGTGTGGGTAAGAGCGGCCGCTTTGGGATTCCCAATTGTTCATGAAATTCTACAACTCAATTGGTGCAAGAACTTAAGTAAAATGACTTTAATTTACGCAAAAACTTTTGTGAAACAATGTTGGGGAGATTTCGCACGAATTGCATCTTCTGGAACGACGAGGCCCACTAAACTAATAACATCGGTAGTATATTTGGTAGTACTCGTACAATTGACCAAATAGAGTCGGAGTATTCCGGGGCTTAAAGTCCAGGAATATTAGGCGAAATTCGAATCAGTTTCGGTATGTCCAAAATTAAAAAAATCAATTTTCTTCTGAAATGATGTAATAATGCGCGATAAAGACATACTATTTTTTTACAAACTTCTGTCAAAAAAAGCAAACCAATAACGCTGTTCAAACGAACCGAACTGCCTGCAGTACATTCCCTAGTGCCAAGCTCCGAAAAGTAGTCATGACTACTTCACAAAGAAGGAAGTGGGTCTCTCTCTACCATCTATGTGTGAAACTGCTGCACTCCTGAAGGTAATCGCTGAGCAGTATACCGCACATTATTTGTCCTTGATTTTACCCCTAATTTTGCATCTTATCTATGACCTTGCCTAGGGGGACCATTTCAGGAACCAGGGTCACGGACTGCTTTGCTAACATCAGCATCAACAAGGTTACTTTCTCTCGGTGGAGTATTCAATTCTGCAATTTTCACTTGTGAGATTGAATTTCAGTTTTCCTTAGAAGTTGTGGAATGTTAGTGCTTCTTATCGTTATCTCAGAAAGCTAAGGGATAACTTAAACAGTTTTAACTTTGTGTACACGTAGTAAGACTCACAAAACAAAAAAAAGAGACCTGATGTAGCCGAATTTAACATATATGACAATTTAACACCGAACACCTCTAGAAGCCTCCAGATGATCTAAAAAGTTGAAACTTTGCAGACTTATAGGAATAATTATTGAAAAGGATAAAATATAGCCAAATTTAAAATTTACGAAGCACTTTCGGTCAAAGAGAAAATCTATAATATCGCCTCGGTTGTATAGAACTCTCCTATTTGTATTTGTCTTCTCATAAATCGCTGGAAGTGCTAGGACAATCTGAAAAGCTGAAACTTCGCATAATTTAAGTCCCGATGACAAAAAAGGACATAATGCTGTCAAATTTTAGATCTTCAGAACTTCTTAGTATTCCCACAGCCTTCAAAGAGTTCTCGGATGACTTAAAAATCGGAAGCTTGGCAACCCTATAGCATGGATAAGTCAAAAGAACATAACAGCTACTTACTAAACTTCAGAAAACAGGGTGTTCCCAGAACTTTTTTTTTTTTCTTCTGATGTGTATACAAATTAAATGCTATTGGTTCAGATGGTATCTCTTCTGAATTTCTTAAGCTTTTTTTACCTATGGTCCTAAGATATATGCTACATATATTCAATGCTTGTATTTACAGTTGTCAGTTTCCTGAACAGTGGCCCGTCATGGCCTAGTCTGGTCTTTTGGGTTTTCAACCAAAAATTTTTGAAAAAATAATCTCCAAACAGATACAAAATTATCTTATTTCGAATAAGTTAATATCTGATTGGCAGTCTGGTTTTCGAAATAATCACAGCTGTGAATCGGCTGTCTTGAAAGTCATTTCAGATCTTCGTTTCGCCCTAAATTTCGGTGAGTTTGCTATAATGGTACTTTTAGATTTTACCAAAACATTTGACAGCATTGATCATCCAATCTTGCTGAGGGAACTAATTTTAATATTTCATCTATTCCTGTCAAACTGCTGCGAGAGTGTTTTCAAAATATTTTGCAGATGATAGAAACTGTTTGCGGAACATCTTTGCCTACACTAGTCAATTCGGGGGTTCCACAAGGCTCAATTCTGGGCCCTCTGTTGTTTTATCTTTTCATCAACGACCTTTCAGAATCAATTATACATTGCAAGGTGCTAATGCATGCAGATGGTGCCTCCATAAACTTTACCCGTCGTATAGGTCTAATGGATGATTGTGTTGATTGGCTAAATGAAGATTTAATGAGGATTCAACCAGGGCTTCAACCATTACGTACGAGTATCTCCAGTTAGCGCGGTCTTTGGCTAACTTCATCCCCTTCCACATGCGCGCTAAGGCGGGGTCTTCCTCTACTGCGTCATCCCTCCGGGTTGTATTCGAAGACTCTTCGGGCCGAAACGTTAGTTTCCATTCGGTCTACATGTCCTATCCATGTTAGACGACTTATGCGCACTTTTCCGACCAGGTCGATGTCACTGCATAGCTCGTAGACTTTGCTGTTAGATCTCTTCCTCCAAGGTCCGTCAACACAAAGGAGACCGACAATTACTCAAAGAAGTTAAAACCACCAAGGATACTACCTTCACCCGCCTTTGGTAACGTCCATGCTTCTGCACCTTAGAGAAGAACTGGGATAATCAGGATCTTATATAGAGTCTTCTTAGTGTTTCTTGACAGGGCTTTACCACTTAATTTCCTTTTTCTAAAGAAACAGCGATTGGCAGTCATCCTACGAGTATACAGACGAACGAGATTGATAGGGATGCCAAAACTACACATGGCTCGCAACCGGTTTTGAAATCGATGAAAAGATGGTGAGTATCGATTTAAACTTCTTTGGTTTTTTCCAATATCTGTCTAAGTGTGAAAATTTTATCGACGGCGGACTTTCCTGGCCTAAATCCGCACTGATAAAGGCCAATCAGGTTGTTAACGAATGGTTTCAGGCATATAAGATCTTCCTCCGTAGATGGCATAGTTGATGTGGTCTCCTTACTTGTGGATCAAAAATACAAAATTAAGAATTAGGATGATAACTAACTCCATTTGTAAATTTTCAGCTAAACTTTTTTTTTTTTTGGAGGTGAGAAACTACAATTCCTGGCGATGATAAAAGAAAAGTCCCACGACCCAATAACGTCGCCAGACAATTTGCAGAAAGTTAAGTAAGCGACAGGAATGATTGTCAGGCTGCCAAAGGATTGCTCGAAATGTCAACTTCTGCATAGGATATGAGTAAGAGTATTAGAAAAATTCAAAAATTAAAACGATTAGCTGTCATTAGTGATGTGCTTCCTAGACAGCAGTGTAATTATGTGAAGTTCTATATTTTATTTGGCAACAGGTTGAAAGAGTACAGGATTTCCGGAAATATTGTTCTATGATCCGAAAATAGTGGCACCGGATTGTATGTTAACTTAGGAATCAATAAGTATAAAATTTTATCTGCGGATCAGCAACGTTTTCTAAGGCACTGAACTCATCAAATATCGGCTTCCTGCAGCATCGAACAGGATGTTATTTCGAAATTTGGAGGGCTATGTCATTCCTCCTAGTATGAACTGTAGATATTTATTTTTTCAGGATGCAGAGGTTTATTCTGGTTAATATAAGATAGTTTTCATCTAGATGAACCGAGAGAGTGGACTTTTTATTCAAGATCGTCTGGTTATATTTTATAGTCATGCACTGAAAAGTTTAAGCAAACTTCATTAAGTAGAAATAAGATCACTTGATGTCTCTTGTATATACCTAATGACTTTTGCTTATAGCCCAGAAAGGTCGACAAAAACCCTTTTAGATGACTACGAGTGTATCCTTTTAAGAGTTTCTTACTTCAGTGCATTCCTTATTGCGTACTTATTCCATTATCATTAATATGATCTGCTAATTTCATCACATATCTTCAAACGGGAAAACGACACCATGACTCTGTAATATCTCTCCTTGTTCGGACCATTAGTTCTCTAATTTCCTATTATGGGAAATGTCATAAACCTCGAAAATGCCTCATCTCTTATCAACCCATGCAGCAGCTCTATTCATTTATTTAATCACTTACTTGCTTGTGTGTTAATTTTCCACACGATTAACTTCTCGTTTCTTCCTCTATCTCTCTGCGGACAATTAACTCACCAACTTTTCCCATCCCAAAGTAAACACTTCACATTAGCACAACAACGAAATGAAAAAGCCTACACCATACCCATCAGGCTAACCACTCTCAAATTATACTTTTAAATACCTAATAAAAGAAAACCCTAGTCTTAGCAAGGACATACAATAAAAATTGTTATCCTACGGGATACCAGAAAAAAAACTAAAACAGCAACCAACAGTAGTAGAGCAGCACACTCTAAACATAAACTACATACTTCTGGCGTCCCTATTCCCAATGGTTACAACCGCCATTTGACATATCACTCTGTGTACAGAGTCCTTGGTTATCATTTTTACCTCTGTGTGTGTTATGTCTCTGGGTAGGCCTGGCATTAAGTTCCACTTGAGTAAAAACCTCACAGTACCCAGGACCATTTCCATAATATGTATGTGAACAATGTAAAGTGCACTTACAGTAAATGAAAACTATCCAAAAAGCCAAACAGCACTCACATATCCCTGAACTGGGCGAAGCGAACGGTTGGGGGGTGGGGTGGCAAGGACTTATTTCTTTCTGCCACCCACTCGACTATGCGGCATATCTTTCAGCAATTTTACGTTCACAAAACCGTAACAGACTAATAAAATGGTCTGGGAACGCGTTCTTTTCGTCAGTGGTATGTCCTTTTTTTTCCGTTTTCCTTGTTCGCTTCTGTTAATTTTCACATAATGTGCTCTTGACAATTTATGCACTCTGCATGCCATACGTACGAATGAGTGCCAACTATTCGCGTATCCTGTATGCGGTTACATTGCACATTATTATTATTATTTTTATTGTCCTGTGTGTTATCCGAATGAGTAGTGGTAGATGATTGTGATGTGATGCTGATGACAATATTCAGCACCAGAACTTGAATGTGAACAATCGGAAACCAATCTTTTGGCCTGCCTATCTCTGCCTGTCTGCCACCAACTTGATTATTATTGTGAAATTCGTTGAATCGCGAATGCAACAGCAGACATCGTGTCAAGTATGATTCACAAACGTGTAGACACGGGGGTATCATCGAAAAATTTTCCATTCGATGAGATACTTATCGACAAGAGTGATTATAATTGTCCCTTGGGCGTCACATCGAGTGGGCATTATACCACACATACCCCTCTGTGCAATTGATGTAGGCCGCTTTTGTCTGATGGTTTCGATTGGGGTCGATGTGCAGCACCTCTATGTGTGGACCAAAGCAAATTGCTTCGATGAATATCGCAGATATCGTTCTGAAATTCACCCTCTGGTTTTGTGAAACCAAAACCGAGAATCTCATCATCGTCATCATTGACAGCATCATCGACATCTGAATCGTACAGTCATCCTCGTCATCGATGGTATGACATCACTGTATGTATTGCTTTGGGTAATTTGAATCAATTATCCATCGATGAAGAACTGTTGATGTTATAGTGTTAAGGTGGTATTCCACAGAATTTCTAACAATAAGAGGAAAGGATGCCGTCACATACAAATTTTTAGAACATCAGCGGTAACCTAGATGACATTATTTACACTCGTATAAAACTCGTATAAAGCTAGGATAAATCACATGATCGCACATGAAACGATTGCTATCTGGAAACTTACCTTTATCCGGGTACTGCTTTGCATTAAACCTGGGGGCTGTGGAATCAAAGAATCCTGTCTGAGATAAAATAGCTTGCCAATCATTGTCAAACACCTAAGGAAATACCTAGTGAAATTTAAACTCAGACTTTTGACTACATTAAGTGAACTGATCCCATTCCTATATCAGTTGACAGATGCAATTATTGCTCTTGGACTTGAACTCAGAAGAGTAGTGTTTCCATCGTTCGCGAAATATTTTATTGCTCAGAATTCCCATGTAACCAGTTACTCAAATACGACTAACTCTATTTCGCTTGGTGTAGACAATCAAATCTAAAGAGGCATTAAAATACTTAGGAGCAATGCTTGACAACAGGCTGAACTTTAAAACTCATATCGAGTATTCAAGTAAATAGGCGTCACAGATGCAAGCAGCGCTTTCCCGTATGCAGCCAAACATCGGCGGGCCTAGATACGCCAGGAGGAAATTGCTATCCAAGTTGATAAGCTCAATATTTCTATACGCTTCCCCAGGTCTACGGGGCAACTCACAACGAAGAAAATAAGCGGTTTCCGAACAATTTCGGACGAAGCAGCCTATGTTGTAGCCGGTATCATCCACATCGACATTCTCGTCAATGAGATGCAAAGGGTTTACCTTAAGTGAATCACGAACCGTCAAGAAGGCTAGCCTTACCAGGAGGGTAAAACAAGAAGAATGTGTTACATCTGTGGCACTGTGGCAAGCTAAGTGGGATAGCATAGCAAAAGGCAGATGGACCCACAAGCTGATCCCCACCATGAGAAGATCTCTTCACCACGCTATAGAGTACGCAGATGACTTGATTGAGTACAGATCGGGACCAAAGATAGAAGTCATTACAATACTCTTGCAACGTTAATTCGATTAAGATTCAGTGATATTACGACGACTGGTAGCTGAAGATCAATTTCCAGAAATCGGAAACCACACTGTTCAGGACGCCGTTGTCTGGGGCCTCTAGGAACACCAGAAAGAATAGGCGAAAGTTCGCAATTGTGGGACCGCACGAGCAGTCACAGACATGTCGAAGTGTAGACCAAGTGTAGACCAATATCTGCATTTTAATAAACATATAGATGCTGTCCTGGCCAGAGCTAAATGTGTGTTTGCCCTTACAAAGAAACTTTTTTTTATAGCAACCAATTCAAAGCAGGGGTAATTATAATCTTCTACAAGGCCCTCATATGGCCAATGATCGCATTTAGATGTCGGGTGTTTGAGAGAGCTTGTCTTAGAGCTTGCCTTCATTTATATAGAACACTAAAGTGCCAGTATTCTATCCCAGTGAGGTCCTGTAAAATAGGGTGAACTTGATCAGGGTGGACAATTTCCACTCAGGAATCAGGGTGGATTAGGAAGGCATATTGCAAGAGCTACATATGAACTCTATGAATAACCTGATGTAGGGTGCACCTTGACAGCTTTGTCCCCACAGAGGCGTTCCTATATTTCAACCAAGAAAAGATCAGCGATGCCACTAATTTTTCATGTTGCCTGGACAACTGTGGATAGACGACTCAACTACGACTGAGACATCGCACATAGCACTGAGGAGCATCTCCGATTTAGTAGGGCGGTATCGGGGCGCGATGTGAAAGATGTAGAACGTCAGAGAACAGAGAAGTTCTTTCGTCTTTCTCTTTCAACGCGGTCTAGCCGGGAAAAGTTTAACACAGCACTTGGACATACACAAAAAAAAAAAAAAAAAAACATTTTCAGGATACTAATACTTTCCCTTATAGGTTCAACTAATAAAGGACACACATATTTGCTCCATATTTCCTGTTCGTTCGTTCAGATTTTAAATTTATGCAAAGTCATAAAGAGGTGACAAAATTTAAAATTTCGATAATATTTTCGAAAGCCGCACGATTTAGTTTTCTCTTCGTTCAACATTTTGATTTTTAAGTATCGATCCTATCAAATGCATGAAAAAAATCTTCCTTATCATTCTCAAACCCTCTACTGTTCAAATGATTTGATTTTATGTGATTTCATCCGATTTCATTGCCTGCCAAACGGAAAAAAAAAACACCGAATCAAGGGACAAATTTGTACCTCATCTCGTGATTATGCTACTAAGAGATCCCCAGATTGTTGCCCCATCTACTTTGGCATCCTTGCGAAACTTGAATGCGTTTCTTTGTTGTACAGAATACTCTCTTTCATTCCTTTCGGCAATTGCTTGTAATATCCTTTTCAATATTTTATGCTGCCTATTATTGTTGGTGCATATTTTCCTCAATTTTTTAGTGCGCACCCATTCGAGCACTTCCGTTTGGCATATTCTTTTATTAAAGGAGCCAGAGATAAAATGGCAGAGCTACACCCCCACCAGTGTCCTACAGTACAATTGTTGAGTTGGCATATAGCCAACGAATTAAAATAAATTGAAGGGTGTTCTGTTCAGGATCCCTGTTGAGCATAGTATTTCTGCGGAAAGGATGATAAACATATTACATGTTGCAATATGCGTGTAATAATGAGATAAATGTGATGTTTTTTAAGCTGATGATTGGAAATGATTAGATTTATTGCATGATAAAGTACATGCTGCCATTCATGAAATATTGAAAACGATTTGAGATGAAATTAGGTAGTTTTTCGTAAGAATCATTTGGGGAATATGTACTTGCAACTTCTTCAAGCTATACAAGGAAGAAATATCCAATACAATTTTCCAGAACAGGACGAAGAGCGCTGTTTTTGGGGGATTATTGAACTAAAAGAGGAAACGTTTTTTGAATTCTTTTCGAAACTTACCAAAGTGTTCCTTTAGAGCTGTCTGCGGATTAGTAAAACTCACACCTGGTCCAAATTCCAACCTCCTACTTGTAATGATTCAAGATCAGGTAAGTGACTGAAACTATAATAGTTTCGTACCTATACTTCATTACCTCCTAAGCACCGGAAGAAATTAAGCAAAGTCCAACGTTCAGCTTGTCTGTGCATTAGCGGAGCACTGCGAATGACACCTTCTACAGCTATGGACACTCTATTTCACACGACTCCGCTGGACATTTTTGGTAGACAAGTAGCAACTAGTTCAGCTAATCGCCATAAAGCTACTTCACAGTGGTCCAGCAAAGTATATAACCATTTTAAGTAACTGCAAAATCTTCCCTGAAAATAGTGACTATACCACACACAAGATCAATTTTGACAAAAATTTATAAGTCACCATTCCTTCCAGACCATTCTGGGAGGAAGATGGATTTACGGAAGATAAGTTGATTCATCTTTGCACCGTGTGTCTTCTCTGATAGGCTTAGCCTAAACATTTCCTTCCGTCTTCCAAATCATTGTAACGTGTTCCAGGTGGAAATAATAGTAATAAAAGAAGTCTTATCTTGGCTAAAGAAAAACGTGATATCAACCGTTGACATCAGTATTTTTTTTTAGACAGCAAAGCAGCAATCAAGTCCTTGGATTCGTCTTTTCTAAATTAAAAAAAATAACTCTAAATTTGCCGATCATCTCTTATAGAGATGGGGGAGCAGTTCAATAGTTTTCTATGTTAGGTGCCGGGGCACAGAATTAATTGTAAGGATGTCGAACGTGCCAGGCATGGAACAACCATATCCATTCTACCAGTCAAAAGTTCACTTGGTATACCGATCATTACATGCAAACTCAAATTAAAGCTGGATGCTATTGAGAGAACAAATTCTAGCTGGACAAGTGGTACAACATATCCAGCGACAAAACATATTTGGCCTAAGCTGGATCTAAAGGTTAGGTTAGGTTTGATTCAAGTCCCTGCCCGCGCTCTAAGCACAGACACACCTAGACCAGAGTAGGCCCATAGTGATACCACCGGATCAGGAAATTTTTCCCGTCCTACCTTAGAACAAATTGGAGCTTCTAATGAATCAATGGAGGTTCCTAACATTCGTGTTAGCCTGTTCACAGAGGCTGTAGTAGAAGTAAGCTCCCAAGCGAAACTTTCTTCTGACAGCGAGAAAGAATTGGACAAGTGCAGAGGAGATGGAGAGTTGACTCCTCCTCTTTCTTGTCCCTACAGCTTCTACAAAAGTCATTAGAGAAAAGACGAAGCCTTTTGGAGTGCCTTCCGATGTAACATTGTTTGGCGCCAAACTTAATTTCTTTGATAGGCTCGAACGATAGAGAATTTTGGTGATTGGTGAATTCAAGATTACCTGGATTTTCTCCTGTGTCTTCGAAGTACAAGTGAAATGTTTACTTAGGTTTCATACTTTGGGTTGTCCGGGACCAACACGAGGACGTGAAGAGACAACAGCTCCATAATTTTCACTATTTTTTTTTTCATTTTGATTTTATATTTTTTTAATTTTTTTTATCAATCAATCTCTATGAAGCAATGAACGGCAAATTGCCTACGCTACTGTCATTAACAAGCAATGGTCTGTGGGCATAAAATGGAAATTTTGTGTTTGGGGGATTTTTTGTATTTTGTACATTTTTCAAAAGTTGGGTATTTGTTAGTTTGGGGATTTGAATTTTGGACATTTAGTAGGTCTCCCGTTGTGCTGATATGCTTCCTGCTAAGAGAGATCCACCTCTTCGAGCGTTTCTGATCCAGCTTAGGCAAAATCTGTCTAGTGACATGATATTTAATTCCAGTTTGCTTACATGCAGCGGAGGGTATGCCGAGATTCTAGTTTTCCGGTAGAATCTGCAAATATGTGCTCTGTTTGGCTAGATCATCAGACCTACAGTTCCCTGGAATATCTTTATGTCCCGGCTAATGTTGAATTGCTCTGCCATCTCGTTAAGAGACGTGCGGCAATCTAGAGTGACCTTTGATATGGAAGAGATCGATTTCAGAGATTTTATACCGGCTTGACTGTTAGTGAAGATGTTAATATCCTTAGCAGATATTACATTCCATCTCAGCCAAGATAGACCACCTTTCATTGCCATTAGCTCCGCCTGGAAAACGCTACAGTGATCTGGGAAGCGAAAAGAGATGCTAACGTTTAGCCTATCTGAGAAAACCCTGCCACCCACCCCATAGAAATGTAATGAATCCGGGGTAACGTCTCCCTCGTAGTCTAGTCTAGATGGAATCTGGGGAGAGTGTAGTCGGTGTTTTCTGGAATGAATTCTAGGTTCTGAAGAATTGTGGAGTAGCCTGTGGATATGCTGGACCACTGTGAGGTACCATTGAGTCGAATGGCTGCACAGACTGCCGATTGTTTGCAAAGAGGTCTAGCGATATCAGATGGAACAGAATATCTAGTGCATCCGTAGAATAAGTTCTAAGTACACCACTAATGCACAGACAAGCTGATTTCTCTATTTTCATTAAATGGTTGTAGTGTATAGCTTTGGAGAGAGCCAAAACGATCACGCCGTATATAAGTGGGGCTGTTAATGAATACATAGAGCCAATAAGTTATGCGAGGGTGCATTCTCCACTTCTTACCAATAGCCTTCTTGCACGAGTATAAATTTAAGGTAGCCTTCTTAACGCGTTTCTGGATGTTGAGCTTCCAGATAAGTTTCCTATCCAAAATGAGACCCAGATATTTTGCTTTGTCTTTAAAAACGAGGCTGGTTCCATTCAATTTAGGAGGTGCTAACTAAGGAATTTTATATTTACTGGTGAAGAGAACCATTTCAGTTTTTTGGTGGTCTACCCCTAGTCGAAGTTTTGGCAAGGGGATTCTACAGCAAATCCCTTAAGGTACCTCCCGAGATAGCTATAGCAATGTCTTCTGCATAAGCGATCACCCTGCAGCCCTCCCCTTCCAGGGTTAGTCGTAGCTCATTCTTCACAAGAAGGAGGAACAAGACACCTCGCGGTGTTCCTCTTCTGATAAACCTCTAGCGGAGGAGCTTGATCTGAAACGCGCTGTACTTGGTGTCATTACCGGATACTGTCTTATAGGCAAGCATACTACAATGCTTGGAGTAGAAGCTGCATGGACGAGGAGGAGAATGAGACTATTGTTCACCTTCTTTGTACCTGCCCATTTGTACGGTACACGCTGTGTACGAAATTTTTCACGATAATTTAAATTTATAAATATGGTGGGTCTGGTTATAGGCTGCAAAGCCACTCAAGATAGGAAAATAACTTATGGAAGACCTCACGTCAGAAGCAAAGACACCTCAACCTAAGGTCTGACTGGAGAAGCATATTGATTGGGTTTCGCATCCACCTGGACTGTAGCGTGATATAAACAAATTGCCTGTCGCCTTCAAATATCTCAGATCCTCAAGAAAGTTTATTATTTTGCATTTTTCATTTCATTTATCAATTTGAATAACATCATTTTCCTTTCAGTTCTTTTCAGAAAACAATTTATATTGAAACTCATTTAAAATGATCAGAAACCAATTTGTGTTCCCATATTTCATACATGATAATCGGATTCTCACAAATTACTCGAAACAAATCTGGTCGGTCCCTTCTCTATCTTAACCGCACTACAAAACAGAGGCATACAAAAAAAAAAAAAAAAAAACACTCTAAAGAAATCCCTATACAAGGACGCATGATACCCGAGAAAGACTTAAATTTCACCTGAGAACCTTTTTAAAGATAGGCGGTAGAAGGATGAGTGTACAATATTGTGAATCGATGGGCATGATGACGATAACGACGATGATGACGATGATAACCTCGAGGCTACATTAAACTAATCCAAGTGAATGAACGACAAACTAACTATACAAGGATGAAAATCCCTTCTATCCTTCGGATATACTCAAAGAGATACAAACAATATACAACTTACATACTCGTATGTATAATACATATGTGCATGAGCAGATGTATATATATAGTATATTCACATTTAGATGGAGTGCAAGCAATAAAGGATCAAAAGGAAACCAGAGGCAAAATCGATAAACTAAATAATATACGAGGGCAAAAGTTTTCCCCCAATACAGGACCTAGTGTATCACCATCGCACAACAGATCCCTTCTCTCAGGCCCTTCACTATTACAAGCGGTAGTAGTAGTGGGTGAACAAAAACAAGGCAGATGACTTCACGTGCAAATAATAAAACATTGAGTATGAGCCTTGATTGATGCGATTGTCAGTGGTAAGAGCTTACGAAACCATATAGTGGGAGAAGGCAGAAAAGGATGTTTGTGTCTCTTTTTTATTTTTTTTTTTTTTTTGTATCTTTGGTAGGTAGGTGATTTTTAAAGGTTAATTTTTTTTTTCTATCTCCAGAAATCTTTATAAAATATTTAAACTTTAGGCTATACACTTTCATGATGTAGTTATTTTTAAAGTTCTCTTTTTCCATTGTCATTTTTTTGTTCCATTTTCAAACTCAATGAAGTTCGACAGTTGAATTTTTTATAAGTTTTTGACATATTTAGTTACCTCGAGCTGAGAAAATGTAATCCAATCATTGTTGATGGTACTCACCTAAAAAGTGAATGAAGAGAAAGAATAACTTTAGAGATTTTCCATTTGATAAAATTGAAATTAGAAATTTAAAACACATGCTGATATCTAATTCATTAAAATTAATAAAAAATAAAAAATAAATAATTCTTGTGGGCAACAATATTTAGCAGTTGCTACAACAGCGTCAATAATAGAATGTGGATGTTTCTCCGTTCTTTCGAAATTTAGTTTAGTTTTCAAATGCAACTACAGAGTGTTTTTTCGAACGAATTTGAAATTAGAATAAGAAACAATCACTGGGTTTAATTATAAAGGTATTATGTATTCAATGTCATTAATGATGCAAAATAATGGCAGCCAAATGGCCACCACTAGCACTGGCACAAACTCGTGCCCTTTCAATCACATTTTTCATCTCATTCTGCAGCATATCATCCGGAATATCTGCAATTACGTTGCATATATTGGCTTTCAATTGTTTCAATGCACCCACCAGCCAAAATCGCACACCAAACAGTCACACTACGAGGATGAAGAACCATTTTGATAAAATATTTTAAGACACGTTGTTCTGACGTCAAACTCTTCATGGTGAAATATCATTGACAGCTGAACACTACTGCCAACTTTAATACAAAAAAAAAAAAAACATGTCTGTGAGAATTGGCGCCAATTTCAAATCAGCCGCAGTCCCGAAAAACACCCTGTATTTATTTACTTTTTCGAAAATAGAAGATTTCTTGAGAAATTTCGAAAAGAGCATAATTGTATTTGAATAGGTTTTTTTTGTTGGGATATTTATATGCATTAGCTAAGTGAGAAATAGTGCTCTGTGTAATTTTATCGACCGTGTTTACTGGTTGAGCTTTTATTTTAAGTAACAAGGATAATAAAGGTGTTCAAAATTACACAGAAAGACGACGATGTAAATAAGATTTATGATGAACGAGGGATACAATTCTAGATAATGAAAATAGCCAATAAATAATGAAATCTAAATGACCCGAAATGCCCACAGGGTGAATATATTGTAACATAATGTAGCATAATAACTACGCCCTCGAACAGGCAACAAATTCCGAAGTGTCTTTTCATTGTTTTCTTTTGAGGTTCGTGTCTGAAATTAGTCACCACAGCTCGGATAATATCGCGGATAAAAGAGAACAAGAGAGAATTATAACTGCACGAAATGATTGTCATCTTGGAATTATTATATCAGAATTTTTCTTGCTCCAGTGGTCGAAGAATTTGCTAGAAGTTTCTGGCTATCAGAAACTTCTGCTATATAAGGACAGATGGCGATCAAAAAAAGACACAGTTGGTTTAGAACCGTGGCGAAGAGATTGGAAAAGTGATAATGGGCGAAGTTGTAATTTGGTGATAAATTGAAAGTTGAGAGTGAACAAGAAAAAGTAATTAGTTTGGATTTGTGAATTAAGTAATAGAAAGGAGATAAAGTGATTTGAGAGGAAAGAGACCTTGTAAGAAAAGAATTTGCGAAGAATAGTATAGTGTGAACTTGAATTGTTCTATAGACTAGAAAATAAAGAAATAAATTTCACAGAATAATCGTTTTATCTACTCGAGCCGTAGCCAGCATATTACATTGGTGTCAGAAGCGGGATAAAACTTATTCTGTGAATAACTATTTCCGCGGTGTGAAATTGCACAATTAAAAAAAAAAAAAAAAAAAAAAAAAACGATTTCTGTGTTGAGTTAATTAGTTGCGCAAAATGGGTCGCAAATTGGGAAAACTAACTATAACTCAACTAAAGGCAGAACTCAGTAAGCGGAACCTCGACACAACTGGGGGAAAAGATGCCCTACTGATTCGTTTGGAAGAAGCAGTAACGCAGGAAGGTGAAAATCCGCATGACGTAGAGTTTGACGTGGAAGAGGAACCAGCAAGTACAGCAGCCGACCCGGGTATAACAAGTCTGCTCCTGCAACTTAAGTTAGTCATGGACGAACAAAAGAAAGCAATAAAAGATCAAAGGAATTCTATAGAACTTAAGCTGGATGAACAAAAGAAAGCGATGGACGAACAAAAGAAAGCAATGGACGAACAAAAGAATTCTCTAGAACTTAAGCTGGATGAACAAAAGAAAGCGATGGACGAACAAAAGAAAGCAATGGGCGACCAAAGGAATTCTCTAGAACTTAAGCTGGACGAACAAAAGAAAGCAATGGACGAACAAAAGAAAGCAATGGACGAACAAAAGAATTCTCTAGATGCTCTGGAAAGTAAACTTGATGAGCAAAACAAGAACTTGGAATCCAAATTCGAAGTGATCGAAGAGAAAATCGAGAAGGTCGAGACGCAACTCGAAAAAGTCGAAATTAGATTCGATGAAAATTTTGAGAAACATGAAACTCAGTTCGGGAAGATAGAGACTCAATTTGAAAAAGTGGATACGAAATTCGAGATAGTAGGAAAGCAAGTCGAAAATCTTGCTAAGGAGCTCAGCAACGTGAAGAGACAGAAAGCACGGGAATATTCCACTGACGGTCTGAGAAGAAAGGAGATGCAGCCTCCTATCTTCGATGGTCAAACATCATGGCCAATTTATAAAAGGCAATTCGAAGCGGCCGCAATGACCAATAGCTGGGACGATGAAGAGAAGTCCATTGCACTCACACTTGCACTGAGGGGTCCAGCTGCGGAGCTCTTGCAGACCATCCCGGAAGATAAACAGCAGAACTACGACTCTCTGGTTCAGGCTATCGAGATGCGGTTTGGGGATGAACACATGCAGCAGGTATACAGGGTTCAGCTGCGTAGTCGAGTCCAGAAAAGGGGGGAAACGCTCCAACAGTTGCAAGCGGATATAGAGCGACTAGCCCATCTTTCATACCCTAAAGCCGGTGAGGAGCTTATCAACGAAATGGCGGTGGAAGCTTTTATTCAGGCCATAGAGGACAGACAACTGCAAATGGCTGTAAGGATGGCTGAAAAGCGAACACTCCCCGAGGCATTGGCATTCGCTTTGTCAATGAAGGCTGCGGACCAAGCATACCAGGGAATACACCGTGTCAAGGAAATGTCCGTCGTGGAATGCTCATGCCAGAGAACAGCCGTCAAAGCTCGCGGAAGTCAAATCCGTTGCTGGAATTGCAACCAAACCGGACACCTACAACGGCAGTGCAGAAGTGCACCTAGACGAGGAAATTGTCCACATTGCGGAAGTAGGAGAAGCAGAGAGGAAGCATCCTGTCGGTCAGACTTCCCAAAACCAGCAGTCGGGAGATGCGTAAGGACCAACTTCGCGGGGCAGAAGTTGGTTACTGGAATCGAGGCCCCCAGGACCACCATTCAAGTTTCGCAAACCAAACGGGGTAACAAGAGCCTGACAGTGGAGGCACTAATCAACGAGAAGAAGTGCGTAGCCACCATCGACACAGGTGCCACTGCCTCCATTGTAAGAAGAGATATCGTCAAAAGCTCCTGGCTGCACAACACCAACAGCTACTGCCTGAAGACTGCAACAGGGGAAATGGCGAAGGTATTTGGAGAAGTTCGTCTTACGATTACTCTGGCAGGACTGACGTTCTCCCATGCGTTTCTGGTGGCAGATATATGCGACGAGTGCATCATCGGAGTAGACTTCATGAAAGCAAATGAAGTAATCTTGGACATCGGGATGCAAGTACTGAGGTATCGAAATGTGGAGATTCCGATGGTGTACGGAAATGAGAATGCCGTAACTCTCAGGACAGTCATCAGCAAAGACGAAGTTTTGCCGCCGTCTTCAGAGACAATCATTTGGACAAAGCTGGAAGGTGATCTTGGGAGCCACCGATTCTACATAGTAGAACCAGACCCAGAGAAGAATTCTCAAGACTACATCGTGGGAAAGACGTTAGTCGAACCAAAGAACACCATGGTTCCAGTGAGGGTTTTGAACGCAAGACCACACACTGTAAAACTAAGGCGAGGGGATGTGACTGGAAAATGCACGCCGATTACCGCCGTCGCAACAATATCTGAACGTGATGCTCCAAAACCTCTCCCATCACCTTGGACAGCGGAAACGAGAGAGACGATTCTCCAGTCCAGTGAGCTGAATCAGGAGCAGCGAACTATGGCAGAGAATCTTATCAATGAGTACGCTGATGTATTTGCCTCACAGGACGGAGAATACGGCCGAACACACCTGGTACAACATCGAATAGACACTGGTGATACTAGACCAATTCGTCAGCCTGCTAGGCGCCTTCCATTGGCAAAGCAGACAGAAGTTGCAGAGATGGTGTCGGCAATGGAGAAAGAAGGTCTGATTGAAAGTTCCAAAAGTCCGTGGGCATCACCGGTTGTACTGGTAAAGAAGAAAGATGGCAGCACGCGGTTCTGCGTGGACTATCGGCAGCTCAATTACGTCACCAAGAAAGACAGCTATCCTCTGCCACGGATTGACGACACGCTAGACACACTATCAGGAGCCCGATGGTTTTCCACTCTCGACTTGAAGAGTGGCTACTGGCAGGTACAGATCCATCCAGAAGACCGGGAGAAAACCGCCTTCACCACAGGAAATGGGCTATGGCAATTCACGGTAATGCCATTCGGGCTGTGCAATGCTCCGGCGACTTTCGAGCGATTGATGGAATGTGTCCTGCAAGGGTTAACATGGAAAACCTGTTTGGTATACTTGGATGATGTCATCGTCGTAGGAAAAACGTTTGCGCAACACCGAGACAATCTAAGGGATGTGTTTCAAAGGCTTCGAAGTGCCCACCTGAAGCTCAACCCCAAGAAGTGCGCCCTGTTTAGAGCGGAAGTCAAGTACCTGGGACACATAATTTCAGCGAAAGGAGTGAGAACCGATCCGGAGAAGGTCGAAGCGGTGAAAAACTGGCCAGTCCCCAAAGACAAACACCAACTAAGGAGCTTCCTGGGCCTAGCCACCTACTACAGACGGTTCGTGAAGGATTTTGCCGGGATCGCAAAGAACCTGCACCAGTTGACGGAAAAGGGAAAACAATTCAAATGGTCAATTGAGTGCGAGAAGAGCTTCAAGGCACTTAAACAACGGCTATGCGATGCCCCGATACTGGCTTACCCCACTCCCGGGGAAACGTTCGTTGTGGATGCAGATGCTAGTAATGTCGGGGTAGGAGCCGTACTCTCCCAGGTGCATGACGGCCAAGAGAAGGTGGTTGCGTACTTCAGCAAGGTGCTCTCTAAGCCAGAAAGGAACTACTGCGTGACAAGGCGGGAACTTCTAGCTTTGATCTTGGCTACGAAGCATTTTCACAAATACCTCTACGGGAGGAAGTTCGTTCTTCGCACAGACCATGCAGCCTTAAAATGGCTATTACAGTTCAAGAGTCCTGAGGGTCAGGTCGCAAGATGGATCGAAAGGCTGCAAATCTACGACTACGAAATACAGCATCGTAAAGGAAAACTCCACTCTAATGCGGATGCACTGTCCCGGAGACCATGCAGAACGGATTGTAAACATTGTGCGCGTCAGGAAGAACGGGAGCTGGTTTCCATCCAAAGAATGAGAGCCGAACCTATCGCCGGCTGGAGCGTAGATGAGATCCGGAACGCTCAGAAGGAAGACCCGGATATCGAGCCGATTCTGGCCTGGAAGGAGAACATGGAGAAACCGGATCATCAGGACATCTCTCACAGAAGCCCGACCTTAAAGGCATATTTTGCGCAGTGGGACTCCCTCCATGTCCAAGAAGGTGTTCTGAGAAGAAAATGGGAATCCTCCGACGGAAAGTCGTTTGTAATGCAGCTTGTCGTACCACGGACGAGGGTCAAGGAGGTGTTACAGGAAATGCATGGCGGGGCGACCGGAGGCCACTTGGGAGTGAATAAGACGTTAGAAAAGGTACGAGAACGTTTTTATTGGTTAAAAGCGAAGGAAGATATCGAAGACTGGTGCAGAAAATGCGACGTGTGTGCAGCTAGCAAGGGTCCGAGAATCAAAACTCGAGGTAAGATGCACCAATACAACGTGGGAGCACCTTTCGAACGAATCGCCATTGACATCGCAGGGCCCTTTCCGGAAACCGACAATGGTAATCGGTATATCCTCGTAGTGATGGACTACTTCAGTAAGTGGCCGGAAGCGTTTCCGATCCCTAACCAGGAAGCCAGAACCGTGGCGGAGCAGATCGTCTACAATTGGGTTAGCAGATTCGGTGTGCCCTTGGAATTGCATTCTGACCAAGGGCGGAACTTCGAGTCAAGAATCTTCCAAGAGATGTGTCAACTACTCGGAATCAAAAAGACAAGGACAACCCCGCTTCATCCACAGTCGGACGGTATGGTGGAGCGTTTCAATAGGACTTTGGACGAACATCTCTCGAAGGTCGTAGGTGACTACCAACGGGATTGGGACCGGCAGATTCCCTTGTTTTTGATGGCCTATAGAAGTGCCGTGCATAGCACTACTCGACATACGCCGTTCGAAATCTTATTTGGTGGAATAGCTCGTTTACCCAGTGAGGTGAAATTTGGATCTCCTACCAATGAGCCCAGAAATGAAGAAGAGTACGTGGCGGACCTGAGGGAAAGGCTTAGGGACATACACCAAAGGACCAGAAGCCAGATTAAGATGACGAGCGACCGCATGAAGACCAGGTATGATGCCAAGGCAACAACGTCAGGATTCCAGGAAGGAGATCTAGTGTGGCTGTATAATCCCCATCGCCAAAAGGGGAAATCACCTAAGTTGCAGCAGAACTGGGAGGGTCCCTACAGAATAATAGCCCGCATCAACGATGTTGTCTACCGCATCCAGCGAGGACCAAGGGCCAAAATGAAAGTGGTTCATGTGGACCGACTGAGTCGATACAATGGCCGAAGTGAGGACACACTTGTTCGGGACGAACAAGTCTAAGAGGAGGGCAGTGTAACATAATGTAGCATAATAACTACGCCCTCGAACAGGCAACAAATTCCGAAGTGTCTTTTCATTGTTTTCTTTTGAGGTTCGTGTCTGAAATTAGTCACCACAGCTCGGATAATATCGCGGATAAAAGAGAACAAGAGAGAATTATAACTGCACGAAATGATTGTCATCTTGGAATTATTATATCAGAATTTTTCTTGCTCCAGTGGTCGAAGAATTTGCTAGAAGTTTCTGGCTATCAGAAACTTCTGCTATATAAGGACAGATGGCGATCAAAAAAAGACACAGTTGGTTTAGAACCGTGGCGAAGAGATTGGAAAAGTGATAATGGGCGAAGTTGTAATTTGGTGATAAATTGAAAGTTGAGAGTGAACAAGAAAAAGTAATTAGTTTGGATTTGTGAATTAAGTAATAGAAAGGAGATAAAGTGATTTGAGAGGAAAGAGACCTTGTAAGAAAAGAATTTGCGAAGAATAGTATAGTGTGAACTTGAATTGTTCTATAGACTAGAAAATAAAGAAATAAATTTCACAGAATAATCGTTTTATCTACTCGAGCCGTAGCCAGCATATTACAATATTTATAAGAGACAAAGAATAATCAGATGATAAATTACGAAATATCATTTTCCTTCTTCTTGGCCGTCATCGTATTATGCGACCGGGGATGAGAGACTACCATTATCGTACTAACCCGTCATGATAATAGCCTTCTAAGTAAAGGATCGGTAGAAAAATTACCACCGAAGAGCACGCAATGAATATAATACAAAGAAAAAAGTCTTGAAGCAGCAAACAACAGATATTACTTAAGTTCTTCGTCCCGTTATGGGTCTTAAGGCATCCAATACGACCACGCGCAATCATGTATGATTCCTGGGGATCTATATCAGCTCCCATCAGTTCCCCTTTGATCGTCCTTTACCAAAGTTTTCATGGGTGACTCGCTCTTCTTCTCTTTTAGCTCCTGACCCGTTCTTTCATAAAGCTGTTAATTTCAGGTACCATTTGGACAGAGCACCTGCAACATGTTACTGAAACAGCGATTAACAAAATGTTTGCAGGTTTCTTGTGACGTTGGCGATCAATTATCGTATAGCAGTGCTGAGTCCACTTTGACTTACTAACTTAAGTGGTGCTACAGTTCGGGGTGAAGCTGGGCCTCAACCAACAAACTTCTCTGTCTCCAGTTGCGCAATCCAAGTTTATTGAGAACCCTTTCTACTTGTGCGCACGATCTAAGGTGAAGTCCTGCTCTACTGTGTCGTCCTTCCGGATTAGATTCGCATACTCTGCGGGCCGCAGCTCTCTCTTTACATGTCCCAGCCATTTTAAAAGAACAATGCGCAGTTTTTTTGACTAGGTCGATGTCGCTGTATAGCTTGTACAGTTCATCATTGAATCTCCTCCTTCAAAGTCCGTCAACACAAACGGGGCCGAATATTTTACGAAGAATTTTTTTTTTTGAAACGACCAAGGATATCCTCATCCTGGAGTAGAATCTCTCAATACCTTCGATCGCGCGCTTCTCATACTTTTTCTTTTTCTTCTGGAGAAGCCGATGTTCTTCCCGTCTCTTTTATTCGTAGAGCTTGCGAGCAGCCCTCGTCTTTCTTTGCAGCTCCGCTTTTTTTGCTGCATGCACTTGCCCGCATTCTTCGTCAAATCAGATGTAGGTTGGCTGAAACCCAACGCATCAGGTGCGGCGTGCATGTTGGCAACTTTGCCACTGCGATTATGTTACGTAAGGGTTAGGGAATTCTTGTGACCAGCGTTTTACAAAGACAAGTGCTGAGTTGTCGATCTGTGATTGAAAGTTAAGTTAATTATCGCAGACACACCCAAATCGCATGCTGATGTGACTGAGGGTACAGGATCGTCGGGAATGAAGTAGACCCAGAAGGCGGCAATCAGCGGAAGATGATACGAGTATACGCCTATAGTTTTTCATATCATCGGCATAGACCAGCTCCGTATGATACACTTGGCATCATTTATTATCATTTATTATTACGAATTCGGTCAAGTTGGTGGCTGTTGCCTTAACTTTAAGGAATCCGTGTTGCTTTGTGGAAAAGATTGTCACTCTACATAAGCACGCCATATGAAATCACTGTTTTTAATATCGAAAACAGATATATTCTTGGTTGCTCTTGCCAATAGTGTTTTTTAGATGTCCCATTAACGTCCGAGAGTAATTGTCATTATTTTTTTGGAGTTAACTGGAAGCACGTAATTTTTTTCCAGTTTACACACTTTGTTAGGTTTTCCTTTTTTGGCTTTTGACTGACAACAATTCCTTCACTTCATTAATAAGGGAAGGTTTCGATCTGCCAAGTGTTTTAGAAAAAAGGGTGTAGAAGGTCTGCCAATTTAGTTGGTGAAACTCTGTAAAGTCAAGGTAATGCATTTTTTTAATGCATTGGCGGTACTTTAATACTTGGATCCATCCAAAATGTGACTTAAAATGATGAAAAAATGATCCCTCCATTTTTTAGTGGATCCTCTTCAGAAAGTTGCATTGAACCGACCACATATCAACCTGTAGTATCTCTGTATACAGTTTTGTGTCTTAGACTTATCCAGATGGTATTTCTTTCATGGACACGTTATGAATAGCAAACAGCTTATGATGACATACCCTGAATCGTTAGGAGCAAAGAATTGAGTAATTGGATTGACAAATTCAGTTCTTACTATCAATTCGAAAATTTGATATTATCCTTGCGGTTTAAACTTCGTTAATTCTGTCACATTTTTGTATGAAGCACTTCGGTATTATTTTTCAAATCGATCAACGGAGCATCGTAGTAGGCCGTAACCGAAATATGAAAGAATTAAATAAAAGAAGAACATAATATTTTAGATACATCGGCAGGAAAAACTCTTGCGATAGACTTAAGTTTAGTCACCAATGCTCTACCAACTGTTCTGGAACATCAGAAATTTAGAATAGGGATTTGAATGCAGACCATCCCATCATGCAAAAGCGGCACTATTCAAGGTGACTTCTAAAGCAAAACTTGGACGTATCTTAAGATGCAACCATTCACTCAAACGGCCTTTCCTTAAGACCAACATTACAACCCAAACAAAATATATCAATTACTACTTGTACTTATTGGACACTTCAGCACTTCCTCCATGAAAGCAACTACAGCGAACAATTTCCTTGCCAACAACAAAAAAGGAAATCGAACCAATAACCGCAGCAATAATAGAAAACCGCGTTATTATCAATTTGATGCAACTTATTGCATTCATTTCCCTCGTTCAATGCAAATTAAGTCTCTCCTTCGAAATATAAAGAAACATTGACCATGATCAAATTTCCTCCGGGTTTTCGGCCAGAATACCAAGGGAACAATGTAACTGCCATATTTCCTATTTTGGCGTCCTTCCTTGTAGGACCAAAAAAAAAAAAAAAAACTCACCAACCAGTGGCTTCTTGTCTGTACTTTGCTGTGGCAGTAGAAAAAGAAGAGGCTATCACAGCTTCTATATTGGTAAACATTTTCAGATGACTGCACTGACAGGCATTTACCAAGTTCTTATATTCCTTGGATGTTGGCCAACATATTTGGCCTCTTACCATGGGCGCCCTCTACTATCGATCTTTATATCATGAAAAACTAACCAAACCAACCACCGACTGTCTATCGGGATTCGATGATGATGTGGAAATTGGTTGCTCCCTTACCAATGTGATGGGGTTCTTCAACTCGTACCAATCTCCTATTCTATCCTTTTCTTTCCACAAAAGACACTTTTCTGCTACTGTAAAATTTATTTACTTAAAAATTTCAACGGCAAACAAAATACTTTGCCAATCTTTTGATAGCCCTCCATTGCAAGGACTTACTATGTATCCATATTTATAGTATTTCTCTCATTGAAAATCGTGTCCTGGATTCCTTTGACTGTAGTTGGGAAAATTATTTCAGCGTTTCCTGAACGGAAATAAAAAAAAAAAAAATATCGCTAATTAAGTAAATTGATGATCAAGAGCATTCGTGCCATATTTTTTCCACCCAGCACCATTCCCTTAATTTTTTATTTTTTTTTTTTGCAAGAGAAAGGATATTGGTGAATGATTTTGAATACTCCTGCAGGGGGTGCTCATTGGATGTTCATGCGAAATATAATTGAGGTAGAATGAGAGAAGGGACAGTGCAAGTTTTCAAGTGGAGGGGTGCATGATGATGATTCGTGGGTGGTGGTGTGGGAATGCCTTTTTCACTTGTCGGCATAAAAAGGATATATTTTGATGAATGGAATTTTAATTGAATTGTCGATGCGATCCAATAGTGATGGTTTGGCTTCGGTATGATGGTGATGTTTGAGTGAATTTTTGGCATCAGCTTTTTTTCTGGTCACATATACGATGATTTTCGACCAAAAATTGTCGGCGAATTAAAATGTGATGATGAAATATGAATTATTGATTGAAACTGATGGATGCTTTTGACACTGTGGAGTTTTTGTTTGACAGACTGGATTTAGGTGCGTCATAGACCTATTTTAACAATTTAAGAGCTCTTCTGATGAATGCAAACGAGATACACATCGAGCCTCTGATGTCAATGGAACTATTTTTGATGAGTATCTTCAGGAGATTATTTTTGATTAGCTTGTAATATATTTTTAACAAGAACAAACAGTATATCCGAAGAATGTTCAGAAACTTATCTATCAGCTACCATGGGAATGGGAGCAAAAAAATGACTAGCTACTTAGTTCCAAAGGTATAAGTTTTGACTACTATGAAAGGCTAAAGTACAATAGTCCCTTACCAATTAAAGGAAGAAAGCGAATTTTGTGTTACTTCCATTACAGGCCACACAATTCAAGCTACATTAGCGTGCTTATAACCGCGGAAAGGTGTGATTCACTAGCTACTTCTCTTGTCGACCGCAGTACACGCACTTGTTGCAAGATGAAACATGGAATTGTGTTTCGTGACGTTATCACATTTAATACCCATAAGACAACGTATCGGTCATCTGATTAACTGAGAGTAAACTTACAACACTGTGGAAACGCCCCGAGTTGCCTACAGTATCGGCCCCTCTGCACAAGCCCTGAAACGTAATCACGACTATTTCACAGAGCCTATAGCAAAATGTGGTGGAATATCATCAGGCGACGAGGAGTTGGGACCCCTGTTAATATCTGTGTATATAGCAGCCGCTCCTCTGGGATCAGAAGCACCTGGCTTTTAGCTTTAGTTTCGCCTTTCATCTATAACTTTACTGCCTAAAAGTCCCCGCCATGAACTGGGTCCCTGACAGCATTGGTCATAATTGTGTAGCTATTGCCTTCTTAATTCCTTGTAAGAAGCTATTGTTAAAGGCAGGCAATAATTGGATCCGAGTATGTTACATTCTTGTCGGTAGAATTAATGTCCAAAAGTAACGATACTTTGGCGGTACCGTTTTATATATTAATATCAATAGCCCTAGGCTTTGGATTTGTACGACAAGAGCTTAACCCTTACGGACATTGCGATACTGTCGGATAGCCAAGCCGCCATCAAGGCGTTAAGCTCTCATTGCATCTGGTCTATACTAGTGTGGCAATGCCTTGCCAAGATAAACAACCTCTACTACCAGGCCACGTGAACTAGCAAGAAAAAGTTCAGAGACCGCTTTTACCGGTCCGGAATCACTCTGCGGGGTATGCCGCATACGAAACGGAAAGAGCTAAGGAATGAGGAAAGCTATAAGAGAATCAAACTCCCTAAGCTAAGGCAGGCCAAAGAGCTTCTCGGGAATTATAGCTGGACAAGAAGTAAGGTCTCTCAGGAAACTGGGTATAGAGCAATGCAGAGACTGCAGATTTTGCGGAAATGTTGGGGAGGCCCCAGTGCACCTACTTAAGGTATGTAGAGAACTATTTCACATAGTCCGCGATCTTGCGGTCCAATGAAAATCACTAAAACGAAAGAATCGCTTGCTGCACAATGTCCACTGTCCTGCTGAAACCATATATTTTCCAAACCCACTTTGTTAATTTTTTTGTTAATTGTTTTGTAGCGCTCACCACTCACAGTAACAGTATTGTCGACGCTGTCCTAGAAATAATATATGCCAATCACCTTTCGGCCATAAACGCCGCACCAAACTGTGAGTTTGAGAGGATGTAATGGCTCTTTGTGCAGTACACACGGATTTTCAGTGCAAAAGAAGCGATAATTTAGCTTATTCACGTAACCGCAAAGATGGAAATGCGCGTCGTCTCTTATGATGATTTTCAATGGAAAATCATCCTCGTCGCAGTCGAGGTTTAGGAGGATTTAGCTGTAATTTACACACGATTAGCGTGACCCTTCGTCTGGTTGATGTTTGATGGTTCTCTTGGATATCTTCAGTCACAGCAGCGATATTCTCGATCGAACGGCTGCTCCGGGGCCGGCTACGTCTGACACTGTCCCATGTTGAGCCAGTCTGCTCAAGTCAAGTGGCTACACGCCGCAGTGTTTACTCAGTGGGTGCCACACGACTAGGGAATCGACGACGAAATTCACGTTGAGCCAAACCACCAACCGATTATTTGTCAAAAACAACACAATTATTCCGCGTTCTTGAACAGTATAGCAATCCATGAATTGTCTATGTGTATTCTGCTTCCGTCTACTTCACAAATGTCAAAATCGCGATGACATAAGACGCCGATAGGGTGATGAATATTTTGCGTCACCTTGTAAAATCTAAAATTTTGATAAGAATATTTTTTTTTTGTTTGGGTGTTCTCGAGATATTCTCACTTAAGATATGATTAAATCAAAATATGTCCGATGGTTGGAGCTTCAGCGATATTTCCGTGTTACATAAAAAGGATATTGTCTTGTCTGGTGAAGGCTGACCAAATTCTATCTCGTGTAGCCTACAATCAGTGTTATTGAAGGCTTTCTCGCCTTTGAGTTGGTAGTGAATTTTAGATCTAAATTCTTCCTAAAGTACCTACATAAGTTCGATTAGCAGTAAAAGCCAATCACTCTTAAAAAACAAAGTTCGAATCTGTATGCAATGTTCTGACCCCTACTTAGCAATAAGCCCCCACGACCGTTTCTGCTGACCCAAACTGCTCCACCTTTTGGCACCGTCAACTGCATCAATTATTATTCAGACGTTCACACCCTCATTTCCTCCATTCCAGCAACGGTGTCCCATTGCATTGCTCATTGCTCATTGCAATACAATAAAAATTATAATTAATTTGTGTTTTAAATTTTTCCACCCCATCCAGGTTTATTCCGTTTGGCCATCACGGCTTCGGTGAACTTCTCGTGTGCCTGCTGCAGAAATTCACTTCACTCCGAACTGTCGCAATGGGCGGCGTGAAAACCCCTTGAATATTTAAATCTTACACCAAATAATGAATTTTTAATTTAAATGAAAATCGCTTAATCAACACATATTCTACCCCGACCGAAGTTTTTGCCTGCACCATGGCCACTCATTCTTTTGTAATGCTTTCCCGTTTTTCAATTTTCCATTTTCATTTTGTAAAAAATCGAAAATTTTGACATGAATAATTTACCCTGTATAACATTTGATGTTGCATCGTCACCGCCAATATGCCCGCACCGCTCCAGTGTCAGTCGAATGCAAAATTTTGTATGTAAATTTGACATTTTGCATGAGAGTCCTTGTCTGTTCTTTGTGATGTTTCACTGTATACGCTTTTATGCAGCCATTCCAGGTCATTGCAGATTCCATTGTTATACAATTGATGGAATTTAATTTTCTTATTTAAACAAAATAATAAAATTACTGTATCTGTCAGCATTTATAATTTTTGACAAGTGCTTCTGATCGAATGGTTATGGGAGGCGTAATCGCTTTGAAGCTATGTAGTCTCTAGTGGGTCGAGATTTTATGGTAACCAAGAACAAAACAAAGTTTTGCTTTACCAACAGATGGCAGCATCTGAAAGAGGGTTATTTAAAAGTTCAGAGGGATGAGGACGTGGCTGGATTCCTTGACTCTGAAGAAGAAAATCGGCTCAACATATTCAAAACTTGAAAAAACCGTCTGTCCATAGCATGACTTGTTTCGATTTGATTTGGCCTCATACTATACGGCATTTGAAATGTTATTTGGATTCCATATCACGCAACTCTTAACCTAACGTCAAAAGGCAGTTCGCCTGCCACGTACGATTTCGATCCACGTCCATCAGTCGATTGCTCTAAGGTACATTCCACCATTCAAGGGTACAATATCTCCGCTCGGTATCATAAACTACTCGTACTCACTTGACATGGGAAGATCTCAAAAAAAAGAATATATCTAAACCCAATATTTGGAAACAAAACGAAACTTTTTTTTTTTTTTTTTTCTTAGAGACAGCCCCCTTCTCATTTTTAGTGAAACAAATCACGTACTTGAGATGAACGGTTGTAGAGGTGTACACGTTGAATTTGATTAAAGGCAACGGAGATAGGACTTAGATAGAGTTTTGTCTTACCCTCCGGATAACTTGTCAACGTTCAAAGAATTTCATTCCAACTGTGTCTTTCTACCTTCTCTAAGGCATTTCAAAACTATAATCGCTATCCTTCTGATAGGGGGCGGCATACATACCTCCCACCACATACGTGAGATTTAACAAAAACTTTCTCAAAAGAATTTAAACTTAGGGTTTACGATGCTTAAGGTGTCGCATCGCAGATATTTTGTGGAATTTTGAAACTGTATCAAAGTAAGTTTTTGCATACGAGTATATGTAAAACCAAGAAGGTGGCGTAGATAGTCGTACTATGTTTGTGCAAAGGATATGAGCGCGAGAGCGATTTGAAGATTCTAATGGAAACTGAATTAGGTGCACGATTTTCGAGGGAAGTTTTTCCATTTTTTTTTTTTTTTTTTTTTTCAGGGGGGTATCACATAATTCAAATTAGATTTGCATGTATGTATGTGCATGATGTAGGGGATGATAGTAGTGTTATTAAATTTGTAAGTTTGTTTACCTGCTGCCTGTGGAATGTCTAACTAGATTGAGTGACCTTCTTTTACACAGAATCAAATTTGTAGACGTGCCTAGCCTTATAAGAAAATGCAGATTTTTCCAATTACTCGAAAGTTATATCAGTTTCCTGGAAGTAGTTATGAGGTGATGATGATCCTTTGAGGTACGGACTAGGCAGGGTTCAGATTCAAAGTTTTGGTACACTTTTAAGTGGTTAGGTGAGTGAGACGAGTGTGAATGTGATTTACTATGAACACACGTCCTTGGAATATGGAGCAATGAGCTTCGAGTTTTTTTTCTAAGGGGTAGAGTCTAAATTCTAGTTATCGAACCGTGCTTAAGCTAAACCTATTTGTTCTCATCTTATTTGAGCCTCTAAATAAGTAAATTGAATTAAATTATTGGAGAGTCCATTGCTGGGGTGTGTGTTGGGTACAATTAAGATGGTTAAACTTTTGATAGATTTGCAGCCCTGGAAAACAAAAACACACCTTTTATTCAGTGCCCTTAACTCGTCTGATAAATTAGCATCGGCCGTATGTAGAACCGGTTTTACTTATGTCAAGGACCTCCAGATATGTATCTGCATACAAACATTCGATACCTTCATTAATTTACGACCAAACACATATGTAGTGAGATAGGCTACTAACATCAATCAACATGGGCTTGAGCTTAAAGGTTCGCAAGTTCACAAGTTGGACAATCGTGTTTCCAAACAAATCTTGAGGAATCCTGCCTAGCCTATAGTCCCGAAAGCAACAACTGTCTGCTGCTGCTGGGAACCATGGAGTACTGCAATATGGATGTAGCTGTCTGTACGAAACAACTAATGTACTTAACAATAAATGCTTTCCAAGCCTTAAAATAACGAGGTGCAGATGGCTGCTTCCCTGTCTCAATACAAAGTTAAAAAAGGGACATTCTGCGACACCTAATTGAGTGAATTGAAGTAGCCTTTGTCTAGCTGCAATTTAAAACTGTTAGCTTGCCTACATTCAAAAAGTTGTGGAGAAATAAAATAGAACAGGAGTGGTAGATAGGGTATTTTTCAACTCCATTAACGTGAGCAACTCCTCTACGGCGACAGCTCCATACCAGACACAAAAAAGCATCAATATTTCCCTTCTTGGACTGCGATAAAGAAGGCGTATTTGAGAATACTTGACACGCAGCTATTAAGATCCGTCAAAAATGGCGTACTGGGGAGGAAGCACATCTTTATAAATAAAAGAAATTGAAAGAATGGGACATACCAAAAAAAATGGTATGTCGGGAATATTCAAGCCAAGAAACAAATTCTCCAGCATCGAAAGTGGCTATTAAGAAAAAAAAAAAAAACAAGGAGGCTTAAAAATGTACTTGATAATCGCAAAAAAAATATAGATTGGGGAAAAATGACGTGTTTTTGAACATTTCAACTTGAGCAGATGTTATAACTGGTGGGGGTATCATCACGATGCAAAAAATTGTAAAAACACCATGAAGTGTGAAGTAAGTACGATACTGGGAAATGTGGATCCACTGAATTGAATTATGCGAGTTGTACATGGTGTAATGAAAAGTACACCCTAAGCCTCGACACCAAGCATGATAGTCGGGATGTGATTTGCTCGGTATAAAAAAGATGATTGCAATCGTAGAAAGACAAATTTGTAATATTGCAAAGAAACGTAATAAGAGGTTTGTACTGTAGTATCCAGAACTAACCGTTAATTTTGCTGAGACAGTATTGGACCTTACTTTGATTTCAAAATACTTTCCGAAAACCCATATCACTAACGATATTGATGATAGTGAAATCCTTTTTAAAATAACACAACCTGATGCTATATAATAGCGAATCAAGGTATACTGAAGACTCTGCATATATGTATGTAGTATGTATGTGAAAAAAACATTTGAAAGTATGTGTAATTAAAACAGAGGGTATCCCAAGGCAAAGCTGCTAGATTGTTGTAACAATCGATTTACATATTCTGCAACTTATTTAAGGAATGGTTAGTGGAGCTTGTAGACACAAATAGGAAATTTATCGTAGCTGGTGATGTGAATATCGATTGGATGAATAAGTATATTTCCACTAAAGACTTAACTGAAGTAGAAAACACTTGCAAACAAATAGTGAGAAAGTCTACTTGAATCAAAAAAACCTCAAAAACATTGATTGACTATGTAATAGTATGCTGTTGCCAAAACAAACACCAAGCTTAAAATTAGGGACAATGAAACGATTGTTATACCGTACGAGTACGTATATAATCTTGGAAAAAAAATTGCAGAAAGTTCAGATGAAAACAAAAGGACGATGCTTAAATATAACAGATCAGCATTCCTTCGTCAGTTAAGAAACAGTGTTGCAGTGTATCTACTATAAGGGTGGATACAAATATGATCGGTAGAGTAGTTCAAAATGAGCTGTTGAGAAACAGCACAATGATTCTTAAAAAAGTCACTAAACTAGATATCAATAAGTGCGTCAAAGAGGATATGAATACCCTTATATTATTTCAGAGCACGGACGTTTGGGAAAAGAGGGAAGAGGAATAGAGGAGATGTCTGTGCACGTTAGCTTTAAATGTTTGAAGGTTGTAGTGATGGGGCCTGGTAGATCATTCCACATTTTTGTCGTTCAGTTGTCACGCGATTCCCTATATTTGAGAGTACGACCACAATTGGGCTTAAGGCTGACCTGATGTGCATTCAAAGCACGACGCGTATTGAAGCTAAAATTTTGAAGGAGAGAAATTCAGCTGGTTGCTTTCTGATCGAAAAGTACCCGGAATTCTTCAATAAAACGAAAACGGTTCAATCATTCATCTATATTCATTTTATTCTCTTCAAAGTACGAGTACATTCCATTCCAAGCAATACATATATTTCAACGCTTCGTCGAATCTTCAAAAGACTTTTCATAGACCGATTTTGGAATCGCCTTCAGCTCCTTCTGCAAATTCCCTTTTACCGCCTCAATCGTCTCAAAACGCTTTCCGCGAAGTGGTAACTTGAGTCGTGGGAATAGGAAAAAGTCACAAGGAGCCATGTCAGATGAACACGGAGCTTACGGAACGGTATGAACGCTGTTTTTGATCAAATAGTCGGGTACAAGATGAGATGTGGGAGCCAGTGCGTTGTCGTGCAATAAGATAGGGAAAGACACGAGACAATTCTACGATGTTCGAGTGAATCTATGGAGTTCACAATGTGTCTATCACCTGTAAGTTTTACCGCGCGATTCTGTACCCTGTCTCGAATCTGCAGAACGGTCTTGGATGCTCCAGACCAGATGTGGGCTTTATAATCTGTTCAATTGCTTATTTGAATTAAAAAAGTTGATAAGGAGATAGATCAAAGACCTTATTTATTTCTGAAAATTGCTGCGAGTTCAATATTACTACTACTTGTTTGGGCTTCACACATGGAAAGTAAGACTAGATTTCTTGAACCTAGGATCGCTCATCACGGACTGACTTAAACAATCTCCTGAAGCTTCAGGGACTTGTGGTATGAGGCTTGGTGGAGTTCAACCTCGTCATTTCTGTGGTAAATTGCTAGAGTTCAGTATAACCCAAGTTATATGACTCCCCAACAAAATACAATACAGTATACATCAAGAGAATCTGCCACTCCGATCCAAGCTAGACGGGTAGCACCATACGATAGGAAAAATAAATACTACTTACAAATTACTTGGAGGTACTTGTGGTATCTATGGCAACACAAACACTTGGATGAATTTCTTTAACTTGAGGCTTGCATAGGTAGGTACTTCACTCCGTGATAAGAACATCTAAATATAGAGTTTCTATTTACGTTGTGCTGACAAATTGCAAAAAAAAAACAAGCTCCGCATACTCCCACATATCTCAACCATCCGCCCAAGTTCAATCAGCCAAATGAACGTTGATTTTTCCAACACTGAAAATGTCATGTATAAATCAAACTTGCCACTTAAAATGTGAATATGCTGCACTATGTCTGCACCTTCAACGAGTAGCAACAATATCCTTGTTTCTAGGTACACCTATCCTAAAGAGGAGTTAACCATGCTAGAGCCCAGTACCAGGGTTGCCCATTAAATGCAGTGCATAGTGCACATTGATGGTAATGCAATATGTAGAGAAGACTGTTTTCTATGTAATGACAATGTTGTTGTTAGGTTGTTGCTGAACATGCAAACCATACTCTGGCATTTCGGTTACACTACTTGCATTGTGGTTATCCCCTCCGGCGGTGAGTCAATTCACAAATGGGGTGCACAATTGAAGTGATTCGAACATACGTTGAATAGCTGCTGTAAATGAGGTGTATAGTCGGATTTACATGCCCTTAACGTCGACGTCGTAGTCGTAGTCGCTGTCGTTCTAGTCGACGTTTGCACTATCAAATGTCGTTGTGCGATGTGAATACGAGTATCTCTGTGCACTACTACGATGTGACTACAAATGAATGTGCTTCCCTGATTGGGAAGGAGTGGGTGGTTAATATAGAAACTGTTGAGTTAACTTTTTGAAATCCAACTAACCAGCCTTTGACAGGTAACAATTTAATAATTATATTGTATTGCGTAATTAAGGACATTGTAATGGAAATCTGATCAAAAGGGGTTGGCGTGATTGTGCTAACGAACGGTGATAGCTTGAGCGGATAAGAACGATAAGTGGGAAGCGAGTGAAAATGAATGCTGACAGAGGGTAAATGGTGAAAGTCTTGGGCGTAGAGAATAATGACATAATTGAAGGAGAACAGGTTGGTATTCCGCTGTCAGATGGATTAAAATTGTTGGTCAAGGGAAGATATAGTACAAACATCTACAGAATCTTGCCCAAAACGGTGCGTGCATTTTTACGATCCTACGAGGCATTATGCTCGATCTGCAACTATTCTGAGCTGTTTGAAACCTTATTCATGGAGGAAAGACGAATGAAAACCTTCCAGCAAATATCGGAGATTAAGAAAATTTTTTTTTTTTCAGGTTTTAACTTTGGAAAACAAAATTATCGGAAAAAAGTCTTGAACAGTAGAAAATCATGAAAATAAAGTTGCATCCCCTCATGAATCCGGAATATCCGGCCTCTTTTGTCCGAGGGGACACAAAAAGGGCCTAATACTCCAGGTTGGGCGTTGTGCGTGGGGTTAACTACTCAACCACGACAAACACATTTTTGAGAGGCTCGGATAAGAAACTATTTATCTACTGTTGACGACCCTGCCAAACGAAAAAAGGACAACGACATTCGGATCTGTACGTGGAATATTCAAACCTTGAATAGGTAGCGTGCAGCAGAACAATTAGCAGAGGCCCTAGACTGCTGTAAAGCAGGTATTACCACCATCTAAGAAGTGCGGTAGCATGGACCGGTAAAATAAGGATGAAAAACTGTGACATTTACTACGATGATTGCTACAGAGAACAGAAGTAGCATCTATTTGGGTGCGGATTTGTAATAAGCGGTAGAATCTTAAGCTTTCGAAATGTGAGTAAACTTCTTATAAAAATGCGTATCAAGGCTAAATTGGCTAACATTAGCCTGAGTGAGTGCATACTCACGACCCCACAGAGGAAAAAGCCGATGTTAGCAAATAGTGTTTCTATGAGCTAAACTTATGAGTACTCGTAATGTCCCAGGTATGACCTTCAAATCGTTCTAGGAGATTTTAACGCTAAAATAAGGGAAGAGGACATTTTTGGTCGAAAAGCATAGCCTACACGAAACGGGCTTACATTAAATGACTTTGATGCGGAACGTAACGTTACTATAGCTAGCACAAGGTTTGCTTACCTCAATATTCATACTGGAACGTGGCGATCGTCAGATCATCAAACCGTCAACCAAACTGATCATGTTGCGATGGACCTAAGGCACTACTCCAGTAGTCTAGATTTGGCCAACATAGACTAGGACCACAGAAATGCCGCAACTGATGTGCCGGTTCCCACCCCTGGTTTGATGAAGAATGCCGGCAAGTACAAGCAGCAAAACAACTGGCCTACGAAGCGGTGCTGCACAGAAGGACCAGCCGCTGTTCTTGAGCTTAATGAAGAAAAGAGGAGGGAAGAACGTGTTAAAGTAACAAGACCTGAACAGGGACTGTAGAGACGAACAAGAAAATCTTGTAGTAGAGTCACAGTCGGTGTTGAGGATTTGGGAAAACCATTTCTACAGACTGTTAAACGCCAAATCAGCCTGGAGTATGAAAGCCAACCGACCAAAATTAAGTGAGGATATCATTATCTTACAAGACTGCTGGTCCGAACGACTTATCTACCGAGCTATTTAAGGCAATTGGAGATAACTTGGGTTGGAGAGCATACACCAACTCATTTCCAAGACCACATTAACGTTTGCCCCATCCGAAAGAAAAGATACTCCCTCAGCTGCGCCAATTACTGAGGAATCTTCTCAATATCGTGTACAAGATCTTATCTGCCATATTGTGTGAACGCCTGAAACATTTCGTCAACAACCTGACTCTCCAGCCTGAAGAGTCTTCGATTCCAACCCAGAGGAACAATGCAATAATTATACGAGTATATGGGAACCTCGGCCAACTTAGAGTGCTCAACTGGAGGCAGTTAGCCAAAGACCTCGCTAACTGCAGAAGCGTATTGGGTAAGGCGCAAGTCCACCCTGTACTGGAGTACCACCTAAGTAAGTAAGTAAGAATTGGGTGGCCATGGTGTAGTGGGTAGTGTGTTCGTTTGTGACATGCACTGTGCAGGTTCAACTCCGGACGGGGAACAGCAACCACAGCCATCCCAGCATAAAAGAGAAACAAATTAAGTCCAAGTTTCTCGAACCACTACACCAAGTAGTACAATGGACTTCGTGTGAGTCTGAGTGCGCCGGGATTTGTAAATTTCCTTTTTATAAAAAGAGAAGTATCCTTTAATGTAGCAGTAGCAATAGTAATAGTAACAGTAGCAGTAGTGGTAGTGGTAGTAGTAGTAGCAGTAGCGGTACTAACAATAGTAGTAGTAGCAGCAGCAGTAGTAGCAAGAGCAGAAGTAGTATTAGCAATAACAGTCGTAGTAGTAATAGTAGTATTAGTCACATTTTTTTCATTCCAAATCTTAAAAATTTCGAAATAATTAAGTTCAAGCTTGGTTTGGTAGAACTCCGGAGTTGTATATCGTGCATCCACAAAGGTTATATAAAAGCAGTTTGTTTTATGCACTCAGCTTGGAATATTTTCCAACTAGCCAATACATTTCTCTAAGTCGATTTTCGAGTTCTATGCGTTTCTTTACAATATGCGGCTTTCACTTAATTTTTCTGTCCAGTGTCATTCCCAGCTATGTATTTACTCGTAGTTTCATTTGAATACGGTATTTGTATCGAATTAATGGAAACGGGTAGGTTGATTATTTTCTTGGAAGTTAAGCTAACATGCGTCGATTTGGTCTATCCATTGCCAGAATAGCCGTATCGTCCGCGAACGTCGCTATAACGGTGTCTTCAATTTCACTCATGTTCCGAGTAAACAGTAAGAATAAAATAGGACTAAGTGCATTTTCTTGCAGAATTGCTGCGGCAATTTTCTTAAACTCGGAATATTCGGTTCCGTGTTTAAAGATACGAGTATAGTTGTTTCGGAAGAACCTGGTGGTCAGGTATTAGGCGTCTTTCTTCAATGACCTGTTCAATGCGTTTTAATTGGAGTTTTTAAAATACTTTTGATATTATTGGTTGTAGAAATATCGGTCTGTACGACTTTTGGAGATTTTCCCGGTTTCGGAACCATTATAACCTCTGCGACTTTCCATTGATTTGCAACGTATAATAATCTCTGCAACGTACTAGTATAATAATCTAATTTTTTGGCAATTCCTTGAGGATTTGTCCAGCGAGGGGCTTTATTATTTTTCAGTTTTTTTTTATTGTCTGGCAAAGTTCGATAAATGACACACTTTTTATTATAAAGTTGTCAGATGTCATTGTCGTACATGGCTTAAACGTTTCTTCTAAGTGTTCGTCGAATAAATCCGCCTTTTCTTTGTCACCCATTCACCATTGTTTTTTCTTATCGGGATTGCATTTGGGATTTATTGATACTTTTCTTGGCTTTTCAGTGAGTGTAATTTGTACATTTTTCGGCCGTTAAGCCTTCAAGATGAACAGAACTCTGCCGGTTTTCTAGATTTTAAGTCGCTTTTCTAAGCCTATTGCATAGGTAGTTTATATGTTTTATGTTCGGAAGTGCGGGTTTGTTGCCATATTTTGCGTGCTCTCCTCTTTCACGAATGAGTTCTTTTATATCCGGCGAATAATTAGCTTCTCTGCTTGTGGCTTCTTCTCTCTATAATGGAGTATTTTCCACGCGGCGCTCTGAATGGATTCAATCAATTTGCCGAGTTAATCTTCTATTTCGAATGGTGTTTCATGCGACACATTCACGACAATATTTTTTTCGCAATGATTTTTAAAGCCATCCCATTTTGTTTCATTGCTAGTTAATCTTAATCCTCAGCTAATTTGCAATATACTTATCAAGTTAAATAACCCAGCAAATAAACACACTCTACACATCACTTTCTCCTTAGAAGAGTTCATTGAAAAAAGGTCCCAAAATCACCATCAACATGTTACAAAATTCCAAATTCAAAAAAAATGTCCTTGCAAACAAATTCACCTACAATCCTTCCTATAGCTATCCATTTCCATTCGCGGATCAAGATACATCCATTTCATTTCTCCGATACCTTTGTACACACTTCCTTTATACGACATATCAAACTTAATCCCAGCAGCAAAGCAACATAATAAAACCTCACCAATTGTTTACAAAATATTCATTTCTCTCCACTCATGCATACCTGCAGGAAAAGGACTTTAGGGTATGTACACGTGGAATATTGAAATAACAACAAAACTTTTGGTATGCTTTGCCACATACCTATGGATACTGACGACAGCGTTGTCGTTGTGTCATTTGAAATCCATTTGATTGTTGTAGAAAAATCGGAAATACTCGAATATTCATTCCGTTCAGTTATTGCATGCATGCAAGCATGTACGCTTACTTGCATGCCTCGGTCGAGTGCCCTGTCATCGGATAAAGGCTACATATTTGAATATTTGATATCAGCATAGCTTGATCTCTTGTATGTAGTAGCATCCGCCCATCAAAATGTTCCAAATCGTAAATCTAGAAACTCTTGCAAAAAGGATAGAAAAACAAAACACACACAAAAAAAAAAAAAATACAAAACTCCATCAGCTTCCGATAGAAAAATAGAAAAATAAAAAAATTTTGAACAAAAGCAAAAATCATAGTAATTGCAGGTATTCAGCCGTGTCAGGAAAATTGATTAAGGTGGGTCGGCGACACTCATCCCACAAGTGGGCGCTCTGTGCTGCTGGCAAGTTGGAGTGGAAACGCATCCCTTATGCATTTAGATATTGTTCCAGTTTTTTGTTTGACTCATTTTTTGTATCTCTGTCGGTGGATGATTGGAGATAGATGAATTCAGGTACGAACTATTATTGCATCCGATTTGTGATTGGAGTGGGATTGCAAACAGTATGTCCAGCATGTATAGTTTCCAGTTTGGGATATTACCACATAATGTAGATACCAACTAAATAGAAGTGCATTTTCGAATTGAAAAACTATGTATACGATACGGTGCGATTCCTTCTTAACTGTCTCACAGCGCCACTATAGATGATAGATGATTGTAATGCATTTCCACCCATAGAACCTATCTATCAAACAAATATACGGTGAAAAACATTACTAGAAGCCTTTGCACAATTAGACTTTGTGCGTATGAACACAGGTAACACGAGCTCAATAGTCGCACACAGAACGAATTGGAGCGTAAATAATACATGCAGAAGGATCAAAAGCAACAATACCACGGAAACAACTAGGATGAAAAACAGAATCTCTCGATGAAGAACTATTCTTCTACGTCATTTCTAGGGAAATAAACCTGACGGGACCTACATCCCGTAAAACAGCACAGGTTATATGTGAAGTCACTAGAGCTTGCGATGCATCCATGATCAGTAAAAGACTCAAATCACCGTCCGTAAGTCTACTGGTGAAGCGAAGAGATCCAAGAACTAAGCAGGAAGCGCCACAAAGCGATAAGACAAGCCCACCACCAGCATAATCACTGCAGTGGAGCTCAATGATATATGCCATAAGATCGGTGATAAAAAAAGCGTCTGGGCCTGACAAGATCCCCAACAGAGCTCTTAAAATTGCACTCAAGGCGCATACAGATCTATTTGTCAAAGTGTACAATTCATGCTTGAGAGAAAGTCTTCCCGGAATAATGGAAGCGACAGCGACTGATGCTTTTCTCCAAGGAAAACAACAAACCACGCAATTAGCCATCGTCGTACCGCTCACTCTGTATGCTTGATACGTCCGGTAAGGCCGTAGAACCTGTCGTTGGCAACAAATTGGAAGTAAAATCGTAGTTGAGACAGGGAATTGGGAAGAAAGGCAATACAGGGAAGAAGATGGAAAGGACGCTCCAAGAAAAATTGCGCTTTGATAACCCTCGATATTAACAACGTGTTCGATAGCACTAATTAGAACTACATCTGACAAGCACTCAAAAATATCTAATAAAAATTGTGGCAGACTACTTTAGGTACCGAATACCCCTATACAATACCGACCGCCACCTTAAGGAATATAGCATGACTTGTGGTGTATCACAGGAAGCCGTGCTGGGCCCCCTAATATGGAACATCATGCATATCGACGTGCTCTCAATATCCGAGAAGTCGAGAATGGTTGTAGAGTAGTGACGTTCATTATTCTGTATGTCTCACCAGTATTGACGAGAGCTACGAGGATTATGTCTTAACAACAATAAAATTTGCTAAAGCATAGCAAGTACTACTTCGAGCGATACAGTGTATTGTGGCAAAAATGATTCCAGTCGATACTCGTATATTAGCTGACGAACAGCAACGGCTATACTATCTAAACTACCTGGAAAATCAAATTAGTACTGGTACTAGCAGAGAAAACCAACGTAAAATTGAAAGAGCTAGAAGCATAACAAAGTGGCAAGAGCGCTGGACTACTTCAGAGAAAGGCAGATGGACATACCGATACCGACTCATAATGTGAGTGTGACTACTATTACATAACCCAGTCCCTAACGGGGCATGGATGTTTCCGCTCATATTTGCACAAATACAAGCACGACTATGTATAGCTCACACTGTCCCTTGTGCACAGACTACATGGAAAGTGGGAACATGTCATTTTCTAGTGCCCACGTTTTATAAACGAAAGAAAATCACTCAGAAATAGCCCTGGAATACAAACTACCCCTGAAAATATCGTTGTGGAAATGTTGAAGGATGAATATGCATGGAATGTGGTGATTGAAAAAAATAACCCCCATAATGAAGAAACTGCATGACATTGAATGTGGTAAACAGCTAAGTCTGAAAAAAGCAGCACTTATAGAGGTCCCAACCGGAAGAATAAAAATGATAGACAAGGAAAGCCTAAGCCCCTCTGTGAAGATATGTTTAAATGGCGGTACATCAGAGTACAGGAGATGTGGTTTTAACTGGTTGAAATTCGGCATGTTGTCGTAGGTTTCCACAAAAAAAAACAAAAAAACCTATCTATCTAGCCAACTATAATCCATTTTGATGATTTTTAACTGCACTAGATCAAACTAGGTACCTCAAATTAATCAAAATCCGCGTGTTTCTTGTCAGTCGCGGATTACAAAACTAATTTTGGTAGATTTTTTAAATTTTACCCCTCATGCTACACTACAACTTCATTCAATTTTTACCACTTTTAGATAGAATCATCTGTATGAAGGGGCGAACAACAACATTTTTTAAAAAAGTGGTTCTTCCGATTTTCTGTTCACTTAAACTCGATTTTCGGTCCATAGTTCTACCAGAATTGGAAAAACTTGGATTTTATTCTTTTCACTTTTATGCTCGTGTGGCTGTTGGTTACTGTTCTCCAATCGGATTGGAACCGTCACAGTTCGGATCACAATCAAACACACTACTCATTATTATGTGACCCACCCGCCACCTAGTTCTTGAGATAGATATAGGACAAAGGCCTATTTTACTATCACAATTTGTTACCATTTTTAACACTCAAAAACTATATCTATATGTACCTACTTCCCAGCCAAATCTACAGCCTAAATCTATCCTATAAACCAAATTTCATCATCACCTGATCATTTTGAAATTGGGATCCAAAAATGTTTCGGTTTACAGACTTCTCTGAATATCAAGAAAAAAAAAAATAAAGTTATCCGTGTTTGCGTTATGCGTGCGGGAAATTCGCACAACGTGATAGATTGTGTTACGGAAAACGTAACGAGTTCACAGAATTCATGAAGATTATAGCGGAGCAAACGCTCCGAAATCCACAGATAATTTTTGTTGAAATGAAATAATAAAATGGCGTATCATGGATACGCCACAAGCAGATATGAGCGAGTGCATAGTCAAACCGAACTTAACCCTCCATTGCCCTGCTGCATGTCCACAATCAATTACAGCTTATCGACAATAAACAAATAAACTCCGCACACAAGAATTATTTCCATTAACCATTAGGCCCAGACAATTATCGAACATTTTAATAGATTCACCGCCATCTTATAGAGAACATTTAAACCTAAAATTTCGATTGTAATTATTTCGCAGTTTGCAAAATTTTTAAAATAATTTGACATGTGTCCTGTAGAAATTTTTAAAACTTAAAACTTGAGTCGAAGTGATTTTGTTCGTGGAGCGAATTATTTTTGAGGTATTCACACTCAAAGACGATTTTGATCATAAAATTCGAGTTCGGAAGATACCGTATCTACAATTGTCGAATATTTTCAAAAATTCGACGGCCATCCTGTAGAGAATTCTAAAACTCACAATTTCTTCATAATTATTCGCGTAAAAAGCACCATTTTTGAGATATTCTCACTCAAAATATTTGCACCATTAACATTGGGGTAAAGTCCGATATTTTGAAAAACTGCGTAAATACGTTTTTCAGAAAATTTGAATAAAATACACCGTTTTCGAGATATTTGCACTCAAAAACGATTTCCATCATTAACTGCAGAATATGGTTCATCCAGCAAATAATGGAATAAAACGAATTGAATGAATGAAAATAGTACTGAACGTATATGTCCACCTATCAAGCAGTTCCCGGTGAGGGCTCCTATTATTATACTAATGCGATTCCAATTTATGGACCGAAGTATTTCCGGTCTCTTCAGATCCAGGTTAGGCCAGATCTGTTTCGACGAAAGACAAGTACTGGTACTATTCCATCTGCTGTTTGTCATTTTTCTGACTTTAGTATCAAGCGGAACTTTATCGATTCTAAGGGAGTGGACAGTTCCTCTCTTTTTTTTGACCGAAAAATCGCTGTGCCCTCGAATTCAGCTCAGAGAAATGTCGCAACTGTCAGCGATCTCGTTAAGAGACCTGACGCGTTGCTTTATTGGCGTTAACCAACTGTGGGGATTCCCTCAGCCCTATTGCTGCTTTTGCCGCCATTATCTTTCCAAAGATATCAACAGGAAGAAAGTGAAGCAGCGTTTCTAGCGCAGCGGTAAGAGTTGTTTTCAAAGCACTTGTTATGCAGACACATAATAACATCTGAACTTTCCTTAGAAGAGACAAATCCGTGTACCGAAATTGAAAACTCTGAAAAGGAAATATCTAAAATAAAAATATCTGAAATAGTTTACTTTTATTAATTAATGCATGATCACTTTTTTTAAATTCCTAAACTCGATACCTAAAGCTATCTACATCTACAGCACAATGAACTCGCCCCGACAAAATAAAAACTGCATCTACTTTTTTTTTAAACGCGCTTTAGCCCAATTGTAGGCACACGCCTTCAGTCGAAAAATATGTTACATAATGAGTGACCTGGTTATCAATATACCCTTAGTGCTTTCTTTAATTTGATTTTTTCGAAACAGTTGAGCCGTAAGTTATACTAACTGTCAATGCACAATGGCATTAGCATACAATGAAGATATTTTAATTAATAGGATCACATTGATTCACAGAAACAAGTCCAAATTAATTCAATCCTCTCATTCCCTTCACAAACAATCTCTAATTTAAAACTCCACTCATCATAATAACTCATTCAGACCTTCACCGTTGTCGTCGTTGTCGAATGCACTGCCTCTTGTGGCACACTGAATATAATTACATTTATTTAGTTTATTAATATTGCACAAAATGCCTGCGTGTATATTCCTCATCAACATAGTAGCACTCAAATGCATATCCTGCATCCCATTTGAAAACTTAATATAAAATTCAATTGAATTGCCAACTGAAATTGTCACGTATAAATCAGCTAGCGAACGTATAACGAATGAAAGAGGCCTCAATGCTAAGGCTACCTGCACACTGTCATTCGAACTATGTGACACCACTACCCACTACTGGCATAGGAATAGGCATTTGAAAGGAAGAATGCGCCTCGGTTTGTACACAAAATATGAATATTTATTATTGCATCAGGATTCTCCGGCGATGGTGTGACACACTTGCATCGCATTGAAGGATGTGATGTGAAGTATGAGCAGTTTTCCGTATATTTTCCTGTTTTGGACTTTTTTCGCGCTCCCTTCGTTGTCGTCTTGCTACTGTAACCTAAACGTTCTACGGTAGAAAATGGAGCGCATAGCCCGAAGAGAGTGTATGTGTTTGTGTGAAACCAAAAATATCCTTGCGAGTAGGTAAATCACGTAAGTCCTTTACGTGCCTCCGCCATATTTTACGTTATATATGTACAACGGCAGCATGGCAATGATGATGACGTGCGTTGGAGGACGACTAGGACGACGATGACGATGTAATCAGGTATATTGTCTGTGCCTATACAGGTGAGGATTTATTCGCTCTCTGCTCTGCTTTCATTCCAGAAATCACGGCTCAACCTAGTTTCCGATTCCTTGGCGAAGGGGAATCTTCCATCAACACCCATAAAATTTTACTAAATGGAAATGGTGTCTACGGGTGGTTGTTGATGGTGGTGCTTTGGTGACATTCTTTTGGGCCACCAAGCCACCTTCTACCTACCTTTGGCAATTTAGCGATTTGATATATGGATTCGGTGCTGCAAATGGTCCTTTTTTGTCGGTCTTTCTGTCTCTTTCTTACTTGTTCGTAACGAACGATACAGGACTGCTGCTGCGAATCTCTTAATAATTCATTTGCAAATGGCCTTTTTCACATGGTTTAGGATTCCGCTTTCGTTTCGCGCCAGGGGAGCTGGTTCACACAAATGGCTTTGCATCTCTCTTTCACTTTTGGGTGGCAAATGAATGCGCGCTGTCGTAAATGCCTTATGCCCCAAAATGGTAAACCTCTTTTGGGATTTTTTGGAGGCAAGTGTGTTCGCTCGTTTCGTTTGACTAAAAGCTCAAGCAAACAACAATAACACGATGAAGAAAAATCTCCACAACACCTGGATGACAAATAGGATGGAAACCGATAGTGAAATGCATGCAAATCATCGGAAATGGGTTTCTGTTGAGAGGGGGCAGCACGCTGGGGATTAGATAACTCGAATGAAACTGCATAAACAGTATGGGTAACAAGAAAGCGTAAGGAAACAAATTAACTCCCTTAAATTCGTGATTCTAGGAACAGGACTAGGACTAGAACTAGGACATTTAAATCACTGGGACTTGGTTGTCATGGAAATGGAACTGCACAAATCAAAGTTGAAAGGCAAACATTTTGGAAAAGGAACCATTCAAATGGGTTTTGTTTAAGAGGATGAAGGAAAAGTATGGAGATTATCCTGCGGTGAAAACACTGGATAAGTATGATTCTACTATTAATGACTCTAGCAAACGAAATAAGGACAACGATCTTCGGATCTGTACGCCAGAAAGGGGCAAGACAGGAAATCTTTAGCTTTAGATATATAAGCGGATACCTGTTGCTAATTCGTATTAAAGCCCATAAGCTGATCTTAAAATTAAGTCCATACATCTTTTTCAAACGTGTAATGGTGAAATTCCGAATTCATAATTATTTTCATCTACGAAATGGCCTTGTTTTTGAAAGTCTGTTTGTGTCCTCTTGCATGCTGGATATGATAGTGTAGATACTACTTTTCTCTTTAATATTAATAACTGTAGGTCTTAGGTATTCAATGCTGCTGATTAATGTTTGAACAAGATCCGAAGACTCCCTTGCGTATTTCAATAGAATTGTTCTACAAAAATGAACAGATTATGGTCTCGGATATCTGCAATGTTCAGCTATTTCACTTTTTAGACAAAGTGGAACTTATGATGCCATACACATATTCGCAACCGATTTAATTTGGCCATCTGCTGAACTTGTTGTTTATTTGCATGCACTTTGTCCAAAAGATCCATCGCATCCCCTAAGACTTTTCGATTGTAACTCCTAATCTCTTTGCTGTATGGTCCATCAATTTTTGAAGATTCACTTCAGCAGATGTTTCCATTACCGAATACAAGTATCCTTAAGAAAGGAGAGCATCACCACCTGTATAGGTGCAAGTCTCCTCGACAAGATCTTTTCTCACATTCGATGAACGCATAATTTTTCATAATGGACCTGCGAATTGGTCCCCAAGATAATGTGGTTTAACACTTTTGGATTATTTTCTGTGGGGATATGTGAAGCCGCTAGTCTGCGCCAATAAACCAGAGACGATAGACGACTTAGAAGCCAACATTCTCCGCGGTATTGCCGATATACGGTCCATATTCCCGAAATCATATTTAAGCACTAATGGCATACAATCATTTTTCCAATAAAGCCAATACCATGACCATTCTTAATTTTAAAGTTCTATACCTCTAAAAACAACTCCCTTTATTTAATAGCGTGCCTCCTTTCGCCAATACTTTGGTACGGCCTTGGCTTATGATCTATCGAGTATTGTGCATAATGTGTGGAATATGATATTCTATTCTGAGTACGATTGCTAAGCTCATTGCTTAGATGATGCCAGAAATTTGTGAAATAGCTGGAAGTAGAAATATTGTTAAAAGTTAAATCTAATTCGAAAAATCAGGTTTGCGTGTCACTATACAAAAAAAAAAAACCTTTTCAAAAAGGTTTGCCCGCCTAAATAAAATAACCTAATCTGAATTTCAATTTCGCGCAGCACCTTGCATGTCAGCTTATAATGACGAAAAACAATGTCGTCTACATCTCGATAGGAACATCACAACCGTTGTTTCTCTAAAATGCACAAATTGCATACAAATTCTTGGTACTAAACGTCCATTAGAATGCAACATAACAATTTACACGCAAAGTTCTCGCCACCAAAACACTTGTCACATGTAGAGGCTATCCTCACCCCATTTCAAAACCAAATATTGTTCACATTTTGTAGTTTAATCTCTACACGCCATCTAAATGGACTGCAAAATGTCCTACGGAGTGAAAACTCTAATTTTCCTACGAAAACTTTAAGCGCCAAGCGGTACACAAATTATTTTTTAATTGGCACGATATCACACAGAAAACTTTTTGTGTTGTCATCATCATCGCAAAGTTTTCCCAAAAACCGGATATAAGCTTCGCCTTGTTCCGTACTCTACTACTCAAGACACCGGGAGCGAGAGCAAAGTGAGAGACTTGTAGAAAAGTCTATCCATCGGATTTCCACCGAAAGAAAAATATTCTCGTATACTATATAGTATACGTACTTTGTGGAAAAAGTTTTAAATTTTTTAACATGCAAACTTTTTTGTCACATCCTCCAAAACCGGGCGGTATTTTTTTTTTTTTTTTTTTGCTTTCTTAATTTTGTTAGGAAAAAGGAAACAGGACTTCACAGAGAGAGAAGGGTGCAGAACAGCAAATGCACTTTTAAGACCCCGAAACGACATCGTCGTTGTGGTAAGACCTAACTTTATAATAATGTCTTAATGACAACGACTCGTACAGAATTTCAAAATCAATAGGAATACAAGAAAAATGTACCGCCGGGCATCCCGGGGAAAGACTTGGTGCACGTTCCAAAACGAGGGTGTGCTCTGAGCTCTGTACAAATAGAGCGAAAAGCTAAAAAAAAAGACTCATCCACACTCCTTTCTTGCTTTAGGCAAAACCGTCATGCCCCAAACCAGCTCTCCTCGAGTACGTGTTCTGAATCATTTAATGCGAACCATACACGACGACACCATCTGAAAGCCCAGTTGCACTGACGATACCGGCGTGGCAAAGCTCAAGTCAGCGCAGTCAATGTATCGCTATCTAGTGGTAAAGGTGCATCCTTTTATATTAAGTTCGATAGAAGCAACAAATAAAGGATTCTACACTGCTGCTGTTGCAATTCACTGAAGATAGCAAGGACCGCTTTTCACTCATGCACATCATCGTCGTCCAGGTGAAACCGAAACACAACACAACACCCAGAGAACCAACAACAGTCCATAAGCTAAAGATAGTACACCCAAAAATATCGCTTCGAATGTATGGAGAGGGGGGTGGACATCCACCAAACCAAACTATTGGAGAACTTGTTGAAAATTTTTCTATACTAGGATACGGATATTTCTTCAATTTTTTATTTTTTTTTTTTTTTCCGCCATTGTAATTTGGAACACGTTTAACGCTTGAAATAATATTAAGAATAGGAAAGAAGGTGTGGAACAGAGAATAGCCAAGACGATGATGATGATGATGAACCGGAAAAAGATACATAAAAAAAGGAGGGGAAATAGAAACGAACGAGTAAAGGAGGAAATGCACGTGAATTAAGAGATAAAAAAGTGCAAAACTTTATAGGACTTCCATTAACTTTTAATTGCGGTAAGAAAATGACAAGGGAGCATGAGTGGGGTGAGGCAGTCACAAACTTAAGCAGCACATGAGGTGAAAAGAAAAGTAAATTATCAGCTTAGGTGTTGAGGAAAATGAAAATTAATGTGGTAGGTACCTGAGATCGGCAGGAGTAAGGGTTTTTGGTTAAAACAATCAAACGTTGGAGTTAATTGAGATAATGAATGGTTGATAGCGGGAATAGGAAATTGCATCAACTTTTCCCATACAAATGTCAGCTTTTTTAATTTTTTTTTTTTAAAACTTTGGAATGATTCAAAAACAAGGAACTTGGGTTCCTTATGATTTGAACCCAAGGGACGTTGAGCGTCGTTTTTTCGCCTGTGAACAACTGCTACAGCGGCAAAAATGGAAGAGTTTTCTCCATCGCTTCGTGACGGGTATGAAAAACAGATTCATTACAGCAACCCAAAGAAAAGAAAGTCATGGGGACTTCGCGGTCATGCTTCTACGTCGTCGGATCGGCCGAATATTCACGCTGCAAGGATTATACTGTGTATTTGGTGGGACCAGGTCGGTGTCATTTATTATGAACTGTTGGAACCCAACGAAACTATCACTGATGAACGGTATCGACTTCAATTGATGCGATTGAGCTGAGTACTGCGAGAAAAACGGCCACAATATGAGCAGAGGCAAGAAAAAGTGATTCTACAGTATGAAAACGCTCGGCCTCACGTTGCCAAACTCGTTAAAACCTACCTCGAAACGCTCAAATGGGAAGTCCTACCCCACCCGCCATATTCCACCGTTCCGTTCGATGATACATGGTCTGGCTGATCAGCAGTTCCGCTCATATGAAGCCATCAAAAAATGGCTTGATTCGTGGATAGCCTCAAAAGATGAACACTTTTACCGTAACGGTATTCGAGCTCTGCCAGAAAGATGGAAAAAAGTTGTAGCTAGCGATGTGCAATACTTTGAATGATTTACTTTTCACAACAAAGTTGCATTTTCATAAAGAGAACTTAGTTGCGCACCTAATACATCTCTTTTCACCTTCGTTTAAACATTCAATTTAAATTTTATTGATCAACATTTCAATAACATTTTACTTTAGACTGCTCGAGCGAACAAAAATTAAATTGTATTTTTAATAGAAACGCACAAATTAAAGTGAAATATTAAAATGCACCTGCAAAACCCTGAAATAAAAACACAGACACTAACAACAATAAAGAGTGCAATTAATTTTTTTTTTTCTTTTAAAATTGGCTCACCACATATTAATCAGCTTCACAAACAAAAAACCAATTAACGTATTTTATTTTTCCGACCATGACCACAGGTGACATAATTATCAATTATATTACTACCACACATATTTTGATAAAAAAAAAAAGGAAAAATTAAAAATTATAATTACGAATATGAAGGGATAGAAGAGTGACAAAAAAAATTGTTTTAATAATCTCATAACACATAAAATCACTTGACAATAAAATTTATGAAATTTGCCAGGCTTATTTGTGGATTATTTTGCATCAAACATCTGTGTCATACGAATAAAATATGACTGATGGGAGAAAAAAAAAAAATTAAAATGAAAATTTAATATGACAAATAATAATTAAATAACTAACGATGAGCTGACAACATCAGCAGAAAACAATTAACATCCCATCAGAGTGTGTGAAACTGATGTGCAAGTGCATGAAGCATGCAAGTTGAATCCTCTTAGAAGGACATGTGTTGTCCAATTTCAATTAAATTTGTTTTTTTTTTTTTTTTTTTTTTCTGGTCCATTCATTTGAGTGTTTATTCATTTTTTTAAAATAATATCAAATTAACAGAAAAACTGACAGACAGAAAATGAAATGTCGGGTTTTTTTTTCGAAAAGTTCGTTATTTTTGGGGATGCATTTTTAAAGGGAATAATTTTGAGTAGAAATGAATTAAAATAATTTAATATGTGGGATAAAGGATTTTGTCATACGAGGGTGGATCAACAAGTCGCTGAAAATTAACACAAAATGTGTCGTCACCTCAAATTAATTTTGTTTTTGTCAAGAATCATCTTTCAAAAGAACGCACCCAAATTTTCAGACAGATCTGTTAAATAGTTTTGTGGTGGCAGCCATTTTATATAGACGCCTACTAGCATTTTCGTTAAAATGGAAAAAAGTGAATTTCGAGTGCTCATTAAACACTATTTTGTGCCAGAAAAAACTATCAAGCAAACCAAACAAAAATATTATGGGGACTCTTCACCATCGATTGGAACCATTCACCACTGGTTTACTCAATTTCGGTGCGGTCGTTCAAGCACAAGTGACGCCGAACGTTCTGGTCGCCCAATTGAGGTCACCACACCAGAAATGGTCGACAAAATTCATGGTTTGATAATGGACTATGGCTTATCACATGGCTCAATGATTTCTATTTTACATAAATATTTGGACATGAAAAAACTTTCCGCAAGATGGGTGCCGCGTTTGCTCACAATCGACAACAACCGCATCCGTTTGACAACTTCAAAGGTGTGTTTGGCGATGTTCCAGACAAATTCGCCTTTTCGTAACCGTCGATGAAATCTGGATTCACCACAGCACACCATAAACCAAGGAACAGTCAAAACAATGGACTTCTTCTGGTGAATCGAAGCCGAAGAAGGTCAAGGCGGGTTTGTCAGCACACAAGGTCATGGCGACAGTTCTTTGAGACGCGCACGGTGTTAATCACATCGATTACCTTAAAAAGGGTAAAACGATCACCGGCGCATATTACGCAGGGCTGCTGGATCGATTCCAAGCCGATTTGAAGCAAAAACGGCTGCATTTGGCGGAGAAAAAAGTTATTTTTCACCAGGACAATGCACCAGCGCACAAGTCCGCAGTCGTGATGGGAAAATTGCATGAGTTAGGCTACGAACTCCTTCCTCATCCAGCATATTCCCCAGATTTAGCCCCCTTCGACTATTTCTTGTTTCCAAACATGAAGAAATGGCTCGAAGGTAAGAGATTTGGGTCGAATGAAGAGGTCATCGCTGAAATAAACGGTTATTTGGGGGGGCTCGAGAAATCGTATTATTTGGAGGGCATCAAAAAATTGGAGAAACGTTGGATGAAGTGTGTAGAGCTAAAAGGAGACTATGTTGAAAAATAAAATGTTTTTATACCGAAAAGAGTGTTCCGTATTTCATTTTTCAGGGACTTATTGAATAACCCTCGTAGATGGAGCCTTCCGGCGGCTAGTAGGTAGAGCAGTCACCCAAAACGTCGTGAATTGACAGCTGTCAAGAAAGAGTAGGAGATTAAATGTTCTGAACTAAGGCACTGGATTGTAATGAAGTTGTAAAAATCAGAGTAGTAAATAAACAGTAGGGGTATTCGCGCTTCGTTGTACCTGGTCTTGTATCATAGTAAAAGTGTATCGTTTTCTTACAATTTAAAAACAAACTACACTGGCCTTCATTTTGCTATACTTTTACACTTTAGCAATGCTCCAACCCTATTGTTACGAAGAGTATAAAAGTGTAACATTGAATTGAACATATGTTTTTGACAGCTGGTTGTTGTCATTTGCTTGTCATTTGGATTGTCATTTAGATTTCAAGCCAGCGTACGACGTTGCAATTGCACATGAGGCCGCTCACCGAAATGTGATAAACGTACGAAAAGCCAACGAGGTGTTGGATATGTCATCCAAGAAGACATTTCAACTATCTTGTGCGATATTTTTGCTGTGATGGCGGACAAATTTTTTTGTGATTTTTACTAAACGGAATAGAAGAGAGTGGCCGGTCGTCAACAGCAAGTTGTCCATAGAATAAAAGAAGACAAATAGACAAATGTGTGTCTCAACTGTGTCATGGCTCGTTCACTATCTGCCACATTTTCATTCTTCGGTCGGCCAGAACTGATTTTTCAACTTTTGTGAGGTTTTGTTCAGTGACCACTAACACAGGACGCCCTGGGCGGGGGTCGTCTTCACCCTTGTTGAAATGAGCGAACCCATTTTTTTGATTATGGTATACGAGTCGATGACATGTCTTCGAAAATTTCTTTATTCGATTCTCCTTTTTATCCTACCACAGATAATAACAAAATGAGATTATTATTGAAACGAGGTGATATTTATACTACTAAAGAGTGCCGCAGTTAGTGCTATCACTAATGAGAAGTTGACTTATTGTTGAGTATCTTAGACCTGCGAGCTTATCAGACGCCCCTCTTACTAATCCATACATACTCGTATTCACTTCAAGAAACTGCTTTAGACTTTTCCAATTCTCTGCCTAATTTGTAGATAAATTGTCAAAAATACTATATTTTATTAAAAGTATGGTAAATGACACTAATTATATTTATTTAAAAATAAAAATTTGAAGTTGTTGTCAAATTCTGCCTCCGCCTTAATAATTTTCAACTTTTTCATGCTTAATTGGCTGCTGGAAATCTAATCAGTTGAGGAAAAAATCCATTTGAAAGTGACATAAGGTCATACCTAGAAATATTACCTTATTACCCCTTTCGCAAAGTGACATAAGGTCATATCTGAAATATGGTCTTGGATATTTAACTTAACTTAACCCAATAATCATCAATTTTGTGACAGGACTCGTGAACTATGGCGACTGATATTCGAATTTCCTAGATCAGTTTTTATTTGATATTTCGCATGATGTGGCAGAAATATATTTTCTTTTTCTTGGGCCTCCAAAAGACCCTCCAAAAAATATAATATAAAACAGTAATGAAAATATTCTGTAAAAGTTAGCTTTAGTTCCAGAAGGATCTACTAACGAAAAAGTCTTAGTATAGATGTATTGCAAATTATATTACAGGAACTCAAGTTAGTCTATAGGCATAAGGACTAGTTGGATATACTACCTATATAGTTTATATGCTTGTGTATGTATGTATATATATATTTTTTCTAACCTCATTGTTATTTAAATTTGTTTGATTGCTTGATATAAGATTTATTTACAATATATAGAACCAGATTTTTTGTAAAAATGGAAACCGAATCCCGAAATACTCAGACTCGATTTCGGTTCATTGAACAACCAGGCAGATACCCCTTTTTGTGTAGTGGTCGGAGGAATTTAGATTTTATTCATTTCTCTTTTTTATGCTCGTGTGGCTGTTGGTTATTATTCCCCAATGAGCCTTGAACCTGCATCGTTTGGGTCACAAGAACACAGCACTACATCTTGGCTAAGGATAGTTCATTAGGACTAGGCCGTACTCATTGTACAACCAGGCTTAGCTAAGCCAGGTTAGAGAAGCTTAGATTTTATTCATTTCTCTTTTTGTGCTTAAATGGCTGTTGGTTAGTATTCCCCAATTGGAGCTTGAACCTACATTGTTTGGGTCATAAGAACACACTACACCGTGGCTAACTTTGGATAGGATGGGTTATTTGTTGGGTAGGATTTAAATAGGTGGAGTGCGTATGTGGGGAGAGAATACTTGTGACCGAAAAGGATTCATTCGGTTTGACGAATTCTGAAATATTTATGTAGGTACTCGTACATACCGAATCCTATGTGTCTGAGATGCATTACCAAAGAATACACCTGAAACAGAATCAAACCCCGCTACGAGCCTTGCGTTGCTAATTCATTGTATTGTACATTGCCTGGTAAGTTTCAATAGCAGGCATTGAGGCCAAATTAATTTTGTATGCCCACCTAATATGACGGGCATTTTTTGAGGGCATAATATGTTTAATAACAGTTAGTATAGGAGTGTATCTTTTTCTCCACTTAGAGCAGTTCGGAATTCACCAAATGCTTGCATTTTGGTAAAAAGGTTTCCATAGCTCCAGAGAACTGTTTTTGAACTACGTGAAAGCCAAAAGCTTTTTACATACATATAAAGCATTGGAGGTCATCTTGACTTTGTCTCTAAGTTCGCCTTCAACAAAGAGAGAGATTTATGTAAAGATTTTTATCTGTTTCAGATCGGTAAATATTTTGAACCGATTTTGATGAAACTTTAATTTTTTGATTTCGAAATGGGAACCGTTGCCTCTACAATCCTCCGATGTGGATATTTTAATTTATACGGGACGGGTTTCAGTTACTACACTTTTTTCTTGTTTTTTTATATAAAATTCTCTCAGGAGACGCGAATCAATGACATTTTGATTGTACTCTTGAATTTTTGAACATTGAAGGCTTCTGAAAATATGTCTCCTGGGAGTGAATCAAATCAAAGTCCTGTAGCAAAAGGAGTTTTAGTAAAGGGTTATCTGCGTGGTTGCCAAGTGGGCATATAAGTGATTCGCATTTCTAGGGATCATTCCACTTTGTTGTCTGTCTAAATGTATATTTTTACAATTCAATAAAAGGGTAATTTTTGAATAATAAAAGTAGAACATGGGAAAATAAAAAGAAATTAATATGACAAATATAATCAAAATTCCATAAATTTATCGATAACATTTCTGAACTTTCCGATCAACCCATAAACACTTTATAATTTTGTTTAATTTTTAAATATCTTGTTTCTTTAATAAAAAATAAACAACGTCTAACGTACCGAATCGTTTCGTTAGCAGGGGTTGTAATGTTTTGTACTATAATAATGCTGCACCCTTCTATGGAGTTTGATTGAAAATTTTTGGGGTGAAATCTGCAATGAGAATTTGTTTTGGGAAATTCAATGAAAAAAACTGCAAATATTTTTTTTTTTTTTTTTTTGATTTTGTTTCAGATTTCATTCTAGAAATACGATATTACGAATATTACAATACACATCGATAACACAGAGAATAATACATAATACATTTAAACGAATAGAGAACATTTGCAGTCAGTTCTTTTTTTTTTTTTTTTAGCTGAAGTATTAATTTACACACATCTGGTAATGTTCAGTCTACGAGCACAAAAAAACTTTATTTAACATAATACAGCAAAAAAAAAAAAAATAAACATTTTCGGATTTTGTTTAAACATTTTGTTAAACATATGTGTACACGGTAAATATATTCAAAAATTAAAATATTCAAAACACAGGTGAAAAGGAAATGAAAATAAGAACAGAAAAAAAAAAAAAAATCAACAAACACTTAACATTGAAATAGAACAGTAGATACACAATATTGCATATATAAATAAAATAGAACTACGTATACACAACATCGAGTGTAAATTTAAATAGTGTTTGTTTAAAGAAAAAAAGAAAAAAAGAAAAAAAAAAAAAAAATTAAATCGAATTCTCTTGCAGTTTTATTTGCTGATATAGTATACAGCCTAAGGTGGGTTCTATCATATCTTGACCTGGAAAAGATTCTTCCAAAGCAGTTTCATGTATTAATTCATTCAGTTTCATATTCATTTTTAAATTGAAAAATAAATTCACTTGAATCCTGAGAAGATTAGAAAAGAATATTAATCAAAAATAATCCAAAAATAAAACTCCAAATCCCTTCACATCTGTTAATTTGCATTGGCCAATTGAATATGTAGCTATTCTCATATTTCTGTTGCGGTTAAGCTGTCGATTTTTGAGCTCAATCGCTGGTCAAATATTTGAAAAAGCATTAAACACCAACACACACAGAAACCACACTGCATGCCTTCATACGAGTATCACTGCATCACACTTTGCATAAACCACCCCGATTTGATTGAATTTATTCGGTTGTAGGACCATTTGAGTTCATTTGCAATGCAGGATTTCATATTGTAGACATAGAAAAAAAAAAAAAAAAGTTTAAAAATTAAAAATAAAAGATACATGCATATTTATGCATGAAAAGCTGTGACGCCCACAAAATTGAGGTTAGATCGGTAGAAATGTTTTATTGATTCAATATGTGAGGAATAAAGAGTACCATACAGAGCTAGGTAGAAAAAGAGTCATCATATTCTATACATTTTTAGCATTAAAAACCACAATTTAACATACGCCAATAAGAGGGATTTTTTTTGTTGTTGGTGTCCCTGGAACCCCACCAACGAATATCCGTATTCAATTGACCTCTGTCTATCGAAGTGGGATGCAAGGAGAAACGATGGTTGGAGGTAAATCTGCTGAATTATATATTCGAATGCGCTTCGATGGTATTTCTGGTCAATTTCATTCGAATTTAGTCACTGAATAGTGGTGGTGGGAGGTAAGAGCCATGTGTGTTATTTCACGGATTTTATTTCTTTTAGAGAATTAAAGTGGGATTGAGATATTTTTTTAATAACTAAATTTATTTCACAAAGTTTATGGGAGAGGATTAAGTGGGGGGCTTATCGTGCTATGTTCGTGGATGGAGAGGAAACTGGGATTTTTGTATGTGCATATAGGGATTACAAAGAATAGGTACATCAGGAATTCAGGCTTTTGATAGATTGTTCTAAAAGACGAGTTTCAAATTAGTTTAAGTATTTTCTGTTAAATTAGGAGTTTTGTTCATAAAGAAAATTGTAAGATCACATAGCTTATTTGGGCCAGGATGGGGAGCTTATTGTGGTTGCGGAGAGCCAAAATAGCCTTATTATTTGATGCGATGCAAATGCACATCACACCATATGGGGCAGTTCCGACATAAATGATAGAGGTGAGTCACTTTTCAATTATATTCTAAATACTAACCTCCTGCTTTGTAACTTGAGTTCTAAACCAACCATTATTACTCGAAAGAGACAAGAAGTCTTAGACATCACAATTGTCTGGACTGGAAAGTCTAAGATGAGCACTCTTTTTCAGATAGCCCTTACCTCCAATTTGGTCTAGATGACCACCCTCCGAACCAGAATGTCTTCAGAGATTTCAAGAAAATTAATTAGCCTCTGTACAGGGAAACCCTGAAAATGATTTTTCCTGGCAATTCACTCATTAGTTCTGGGAACACCGGTGAATTGAATCTCATCGTAGAAACGCTTACGAGGGTGTTCAATAATGCATTGACGGTGACCTGCCTTTTACGTAGTTCACGTGGCATGAAAAAACCTCCATGGTGGAATGCCAATCTTGGCACTCGCAGGAAAAATTGCAGACTACTGTTTAACATAGCCAAAAAACTCCAAAGAGACAGTTCACTGGGATTCCTACAAAAAGTCTCTCGATTTCTATAAAAAGTCTTCTGTGGTAGTAGAAGAATCTCCAAAAATCCTTTGACACCCAGCTACCTACTGAAACCAGACGGCAATTGGATCACGTCTACCTGGCTAGAGGTCGTCCAATAGCCGTCTAACCTTCTTCATCCTGACATCCACTTCCCTGGTAGCTCCGCTGTTGCAACACGTCTAACACGTTGAGAATATTGCGATACCAAGTAGCAATCTCTTTTATATAGTATCCACTGAAAAGCTCCTTTGGGCCATACATAGTTTAAAACCATTCAAGTTGTCAGGACCGTATGGTATAATACCCGCTGAGATCCAGCAATCCATAGATATGGTTCTACTCTGAATTAAAATTATTATGACGGGTTGTTTGAATCTCTTTTTGAATCACATTCCCAATATATAGACCGATCACATTCCCAATATATAGACCGAGCTTACCTAAAGCAGGTAAAAGCACGCTTGTCAACACAAAGGATCTTCGACCTATCAGTCTTTCTTTCTTCCTCTTGAAAACGTTGGAAATATCCACTTACTCGTATGTAGCAGCATTAGTCCAGCTATGTTATTAACGTCCCAAAATGCTTACTCCAAAGGCAAGTCAGTTGAGATGGCCTTATATTAATTCGTGCGCACCATTGAAAAATAATTGGATCTTTCAACAATGTCAAATCAAAAGCAATGTAAGACTGAAGGTCAAATCTTCGCTGGAATGCAAATCAATCAGTTGCTTACAGGTAGACTTTAAGACTTGTAAGCTGCGGCACATCTCAAGGTGACGTCTTGTCCCCTCTTCTTTGGAATCTGGTCGACCTGGAAAGGATGGGATATATTTACTCATGCCGTATGTAATCAAAACTGTCAATCACATTACTACTTTCCGAGTCTCTAGACAAATCTGGTCCAAGCTAGATCAATAACGCTCTGATAGATTGATTTTGCTAAAACGATCACATTCATAGGTGTCCTCACGGGGCACTGTCGCATCAGTCTACACCGCTAAAAGCCTGGGCTTTTTTTCAAATGACTACTGCAAAAGCTGCAGGGACGAGGAGAAGGAAAAGCAATCCTCCATTTCTTTTGTATCTGTCCAGCGCTGTCCAAAAGAAGACTGCTTCATCTTGGGGCTCCATTCTTCAACGACCTCTGCGAACTGGCTTGACATCAGAATTTTCCACTTCATAAGAAGCTCCAGCTGGTTCAACTAGTCCTTAGGCAGTTAGAATAGCAGTAGATCCTGTGGTATCAGTATGACCCTCCTTTGGATTAAGTGTGTCTGTATACAGGTACAGACAATCAAACTACCTAACCCAAGTATGCATTATGTATATACCTATATCTATATGCTCAGCTTTCTTGCTTACAGTCCAAAAATCTTTAGATTGGGGAATTGGAATCGAGGCACGAAAAGAATACGCAGCCACAGCAAGGGCACTACTGTCAGTCTTTGCTGATTCAACTATATTTACCGAACCGACGACGAAAGATAGAACAGAATAATCTGTCGGACAGTTCAAAATCGGATTTTCACGTGTCGGCTGTCAAAAATAGAAAAATAAATCTTTAGATCTATTGTTGTCTAGCGATGTTTAAATGCAAGGTCAAGACTAAGACTACCATGTATTTAATAGGAAGAGTGTCACGGTTCTTACAGTGAACATTACTACTATTGACCTCGTACTGAACATTAGTTCTGTTCTTCAAATCGAACTAGCCAACAGGCATCTCAGGGCGCTGGTTCGCCTATCGACAACACTTCCGCCATCAAACAAATAGTCACTTAGAAACAATGTTTAGATATTGCGCAGAACACATTAATATCAGCGCCAGCCAGCAACCGCATATTTTTAAAAAGGAATCAAATTTCGAGATTTCCTGTAACGTTTTTCCTTATTCGTAGCCTGCATTGGGATAATAGGCTACATACACGTACTGAAGACTATGCTTAGTCCATCTCTACATCGGGGTGACTGGCGTATTTTTCGAATCCGTAGAATTTAACAATTTATATTCATAACCATAATTCAGTTGGCTGGCAGATGGCTCGGCTATACAATACCTAAAGCCTGAAACCATGACAGACCCCCAAAGAGGGTAGAACCTGTACGACCTCCTTTCCAATTGACTCTATCTTAGAAGTAATGAAACATTTCCCGACATTTTGTCAGGATTTCCGGCGTATCTCCGCCAAAGAAACCAGATATTCGTCGGTAATCATATTTCTGTCAAACTTTGATGACATCTGCTTAATCCACGTAACCCCCAGACTTAGATACTGAACCTTTTCATAACGTACACCGCATTGAGTTAAGGAACGTGACGAATCCCTACCCAATAGTGGAAGCCAATTTCTAATGCAATTCGGCTGTAGACCCATTGTGATGTCCAGTTCCTGTACTGGGTTCCCTACCTTACTGCCCGTTGGTGATTAGTGCCCCCAACCATCGTGACATCTTCAGAAACCAGGAAAGATTGTTTAGTGAAACGTCAGATAGTTCTTGTATGTCCTGGAAGTAACGTTTTCCTAAAGTTTTGTTTCTCAAGTAACATAGTCTTGCCCGGTGGCAGAGGAAGTGAGGTGTATCCTCTTGAGCCTCTTTGTCACAGCAGCCTCTGCATATATTGTTATCGTTGAGTTTAAGTTTCATTGTGTGGTTCCTTAGAAGGTTGCAGCCAGTGAGCGCACCTATCAACATTGGCGGTGATTTCTGTAATTTTTTAGAAGTTTATTTGTACCGTCTTTATCGTATTTTGGCCAAAGCTTCCTTGATATATCACAGGTGGTAAGCAAGTTCCACCTATTGTAGGATATCACACTCAATTAGCTCACTGAACTTACAGAGTGGAGGCCTAATCTATTGGAGTGCTCGATCGTGGTCTATCGCAGACTCTTTTCTTGTAAGTTCGTCAGCTACCGCATTTCCGGCTATATCCCTGTGACCGTAGAGTAATATTGTGCTGCGATCCAAGAACCTCAAGTTTTTCGCGACAGCGTCGAACTATTGTAGCTTGCACTTGATTTTTTTTGTAGCAAAAATTGATTTAATGGCCGCCTTACTGTCAATAAAAATTGTGGTATCATCTCGTGGTATTGCTATTATTGATACCAAACTGGCTGGTTCAGTTACTGCCAGGATCTCCGCTTGGAAGGCACTTCTGTGAGAATATACCGGCGCCCTTTCCTATGTCCATCTTTGAGATCAGTAGGTAGCTGAAGTTTATGATTAGCTACAAAATGGTTCTCAGTTGTACACAGAATTAATTACGTATCTTGATCCACTTCAGATCTCACTCTGAAAGGAGTGGCAAAAAAAGTTGAAGTATGACTCGAAATCGTAGAGCCCATTGTTTGCGTATCTCTCGTACGACCATCAACATTCAAACCATAACAACAGACATCATTTTTCTAATAATTACTCGTACAAGTCTCCATCCCCGAGAAGTATCATTTTTCCTTCGTATTGTACTTCATAATTCAAAACCCTTCAAATCCTTGTAATTACTTCAATTCGCCACAATGGGAAATAAAATATGTTTGCCATAACGAGGATACTCCTGCTGAATCCTTTCTATCCTTACAAATTAATGAAAGCTACCACTGAAATATTAAACGTATCTACAGCTCAATTATCCTTAACTCTAACTTCCTCGACAGCAGCACACCGTCGGCGACGGCGGACCGTGCGCGGTGTACCTGTGTGACTGAATATTGAATATGCACTTGCACATATACTCGTATAATGTACATACCTCCAATTGCAAGTAAAAAAAACAAAAAAAGGGATGAAAAACAGGAAAAAAAATGAGAAATTCCTTTTCATATTACAAATAGTCCTGCGAAACCACCAATCCAACAACAACACAAACAAACACAAATGTAAAGAAATCCTTAAAAACAAAGAAGGATCGTCCTGGTATTTTACATGTTTATATTTACTGAGAGATTTTTGCACTGTAATTAAAAACCTCTCGGATTTATGGATATGGATGGTATAGCGGTGAGGTCGTGGTGCTACTGCTAGTGGCACAACGAATAGATGCACATCGCAAATGTATCGGACTGAGCGTTTGTAGCTCGTGGTTGCAATGAAATTGTTGCGGCTTCCAGATACCACGCGAATGGGAGCAAATGAAAAAGACACGGGTCCCACCAGGACGAGGTTTACATTGAGTGTCAGGTTGTTGCGCCAGGATAGTTTGTGCAGATAAAAAAAAAAAAAAAAAACAAATTACTTTCACCAGATTTCTGTTGCAACCAAAGATAAAAGCAGAGAGTCAAATCCAAACACACAGTTGAAGGTACATAGAGAATTGTAATTATAACGGTGTACCATTTAACCAAACGACAAAAGAGGAGCAACAGTCGAATGAACAGCAAACGAGCTGCACGAGGTTTCCTTTTTCTCACCTGACATTTGATTTGCGCGAGAGCTGAGTGCGGGAGTGCGGGAGTGCGGGAGTGCACTCTGTTGGGTAGGCGGGTGTATCTTTGCATAGGGATATGTTAGAATTTTGTACTTTGTACCTTTGTGATTATTTGCAAGGCTTAGAAAGACATGTTTTCATTTTCATTTTTCACTCCTTTGCTTTGTGCAGAATGTTTGTTTATTAATGCTGTGTAAAGTCTGAGCTTTACCACTCTCATTCGCATAACCCCTCTCGTTTTAGGTTGGTTTGTAAAGCGCAGAGTACCAAAAGGTTCGAGTTAAATATTTAAGATTATCAAACGACCTACATACATACTCACACAGATATTGTATCCGTGATGAAATTGAAACAAAGGACGACTTAAAAGTCCTTTCTCTGGTGCTGATGTTGATGGCTATCCTTTTCCAGCTGCAAAAAAAAAAAAGAACTCTACGCTTAACTCATTGCCATTTCTCATTTTGGAATAAATATTTCAACGGCAAACTCATTTATTTCTTATGAAGATTTACGTACAGACGAGGGATGCGGATACGAGATACATGTTGCGTTTGTGTTCGCATCGCGTCCTCTGGAGTAGAGAATGCTGTTGAGTAGCGCTTTTAAGAAAATTAAATAACAGATGGGTGTCATGAAATGCTTATCCTAAAGCACAACACTGAAGAGGGCAAATAAATTGATGACATTTATTTAGGGGTAGTGTTTTTGGTTTACATTTAACGAGGTCAATGCCGACAAAGGCTCATATTAAATTTTTTGAAAACTCACAGAAGGAATATCACTTTGTTCTTTTCTTTTGTGTAGGCTCTCTTGATGCATTACTTTGTTTGTAATCTTGCTAGCCATAGCTCCCATGCTGTGATTTATAAATAATACAAACACAAAAGACTGAGAACGGTCTCCTCAAATATGACTTTTTTTCGTCGGGGCTAGTGTTGATAATATGATTTCAAAACTACCACAATTTGTGGTGAACCATTAACAGATACACTAGGTAAACAACCAATATACAAAGCTATTGGAAATAAAGGACCAATATACAGGGCCAACAATATGTGAAAGTGAAAAGTGGTTGGGTGTTGTAGGAACTGGATAGGTACTGATTGGCATCAAGCTGGCGATACCCAGCGCTGTAACTGTTACTACACATCAATTGTGTTTATTTAATCTCATTGTGATAACCGCCGGATCCTGGTCTCAATTTATAAGCGCGAATATTGAGCAAGAAGAAAATGGCAACACTATAATACTCTATCGGAAATGGCTAACTCTAAGAGCCTCAGTAGTAGGACGTTCTCCTCCTTTTGTCTAAGGGGTCCAAGAAAGAGCCTGGCCCTCCAGGTTGGGGGTTGTGCGTTATGTTAACTACCCAACCAAGTCAAAACACACTGCTGTGAAACAACCAGACGCCTTGGATGAGGAACTATTTACAGTGAATGAAGAAAAACTGTGATATATACCACAGCAGCATCTATTTGGGTGCGGATTTGTTATAAGCGGTAGATTTAGGCAAGAAGTCTTAAGTTTTCAACACGTGAGTGAACGTATTATACTCGTAACAATCCGCATCAAGGCTGAATTCGATATGCGCTCATGCCCCCCACAGAAGAAAAAGACGATGCTACCAAAAAACTCCTAGAGGTCCTAGACAAAGCATGGCGTTGAAATCGTCCTAGGTGATTTCAGAGCTAAAATAGGAAAGGGGACTTAGGCTAATCGACTTTGCTGACGAAACGTTACTATAGCTAGCACACGGTTCCTCAATAATCATAAAGGAATATGGCGGTTACCAGATCATCAAACCGTCATCCAAAAGTTGCGATCGACGTAAGGAACTCCTTTAGCATTCTACGAGTAGATGTCCGAATAATCCGAGCGGCAAACATAGACTCGGACTACTACATAGTTGTAGCCAAGACTCCACAACAACTGAGAAATACTTGAAGAGATTTAATGATGGACGGCTGCAATTGCAACAAACCGCCAGAACCTTTGCTTTTCCTCAACCTTTCGAGAAGTCGTATTCAGCCAGCATCAAGTATCAAAGACTATTGGCATCGAAGCCAGAAGCTACAGAAACGCCTCAATTGATGTGCCCTCCCACGAAACCCCTAATATGATGAAGAGTGCCGGCAAGGACTAACAACTCGCTTACGAAGCGACGCTATACCGAAGAATATCGGCTACTCCAGGACCAATGTCCCTATGTACCAAAAGGTAAAAAGAAAATGTCAAAGCAATAAGAGCGGGAGATGACTTGGTAGATAGCATAAACTAGCTCATTTCCAAGATTTGGTGAGGAATGTATGCCCGATTGCTGGAACCTTACCACCCGATACTGGTAGACCGCCTCACTTTCGACAATTACAGAGGAATGAGTTTCCTGAACATAGCATATTATAATATCTTATCTGATGTAATGCTGAAGCATTTGAAACCATACGCCAACGAATTAGTGGGGAATTACCAGTGCGGCTTTTGGCCTTAAAAATCGACAATCGACCAAATTTTCACTTTAAGCCAGATCCTGGAGAAGACACAAGAGTTCCAAATCGATACTCACCATCTATTTAGTGTGAATAGAGATGAGCTGTTTTGCGCTATGTCTAGTTTTGGTATTCCTGCAAAACTTATTCGCTTTTAAGGTCGGAAGAGGCACCACCGTAACCATCAATACCAGCATATGTTTCAGACAACACGACTCAATGTCATGGAGTTTCTTTAACCTAGTACTGGAGAAAATAGTGCAAGACTTCCAGGTCAACATATCAGGCACTATTTTTCATAAATCCGTATAACTACTTGGAAAGTGGGCGCCTGCGAAGTCACTGGCAGTCACTGGCGCCTTCGCTAACATCGAATCAGAAGTTGCCAAAATGGGTCCGGTTGTAAAGGCGGTTAAAACGAAATATAGATTCGTCCAATCGCTGTTACTAAGGCCTTGTGAGACTATTTAGCAAGGCCCTATCGAAAGGAACCAAGGAGACGCTATATAAGACCCTAATCATACCCGTCCTGTATGGTGCAGAAACATGGACTTTGTCGAAGTCGGAAGAAAGCGCACTTGGAATCTTCGAGAGTAAAGGTCTATGTTCGATGTATGGTCCCACCTGCTTTGACAGTTTGTGGAGAAAATTTAACCACGAACTATACGAGGTGTACAGCGACACCTACTTGGTCAAGATGGCTAGGTCATGTATAGCGAATGAACACTAATGCTCCAGTCTGAAGCATTTCTAATCCACCCCTGAGGCATTATGCAGAAGAGGATGACCTCATCTCTGATGGCATTCGTAAGTGGAGGGTGACCTCAACCAACTCAGCATACGTAACTGGAAGCAGCTGGCTAAGGATCGTACTGGCTTGAGACGTTTGTTAGTTGAGGTCCTGGTTTACCCCTAACTGTAGCTCCATCATAATTAAGTAAGAAATGGATTCAACACGGTGTCTGTCTATCAGTATGTCACGCTCTTGTAACTTTTGAACTGTTAGACTTAGAGAGCTAAAAATTTGTTCCCCCCAATTATTCTAAAGTTGCACCCAATCCATCACTCACCACATCCGTATCATTTCCATGCAACTCAAATAGTCTTATATCAGAGATGAAACTTCTTTGGGCAAACCGCTCAAGTCAGCTCGAACTGATGGTATAACACCCGATGAAATTCAACAGACTTTGGACCACTCCCCTGTCTGACAGCTATCTTTAAAAGCTGTCTGGATTTAGTCCACATCCCCAGGTTGTGGACAGAAGTCAAAGTTGTATTTATACCAAAAGCTTCTGTCCCAAAGACCACAGACCCATAAGCCTATGACCTTTCCTTCTTTTCCATTAGCGTGCAAGGAGTATACCATACCTTTCTTGATATTGAGGGAGCTTTTAACAACGTCCTGCCAGGTGAAAAACTGGTCGCAGCCTCCGCTCTATGGTTTGTCAGGAGAGGAACACCGCAAGGCGGTGTCTTGTTCCCCTTTCTCTGGAATCTTCTGGTGAATGAGCTTCTACTTATAATGGAAGGGGAGGGCTGCAGGGTGATAGCTTATGCAGACAACGTTACTGGGGAATGCTAAACTCTCCACATGGGTTAATAAATGTGGACTGGGAGTAAACTCTCAAAAAACTGAATTGGTCCTCTTTACCAGGAAATATGAAATTCCTTACTTAGCCTCCAGGAATGCGTTAAGAAGGCTACCTTAGATTTACACTCGTACAACAAGGCCATTGGTAAGAAGTGGGGAATGTAACCTCGCATAACTTACTGCCTCTATGTATCCGTTATCATCCCCATACTTATGTACGGCGTGATCGTACGGTAGCCAGTTCTCCGTAAAGCACTGCAACCAGCTAGTGAAAATACAGAGATCAACTTGTCTGTGCATTAATGGTGTACTTAGAACCTCTCCTACGGATGCACTAGACATTCTGTTCAATCTGATACCACTAGACCAGCCTTTCGATTCAATGGCACTTCACAGTGGTCCAGCATATCCACAGACAGCTTCACAATTCTTCAGAATCTAGAATTCATTCCGGAAAACACCGACTACACCCTCCTTAGGTTATCTTTCAATGAAAACTTCCGGGCCACTATCGCATCTAAATTAGACTGGGAGGGAGACGTGACCCCGGGCAAAGAATCATTCTCCGACAGGCTAAACGTTAGCATGTCTTTCCGTCTCCCAGATCACTGTAGCGTTTTCCAGGTGGAGATAATGGCGATCAAAGAAGCTCTATCATGGCTGAAATGGAATGTAATATTTGCTAAGGATATTAGCATCACAGTCAAGCCGCTATAAAATCTGTGGAATCGATCTCTTCCACATCAAAGGTGGCTCCAGATTACTGCACGTCTCTTTACGAGATGACAGACCAATTCAACATTCACCTGTGCTGGGTGCCGGAGCATAGGGATATTCCAGGAAACTGTATTGCTGATGATCTTGCTAGACAGGCACAAATTTGCAGATTCTACCGGAAAAGGAGAATCTCGGCATGCCTCTCGTCACATGTAAGCAATCGCTCAAGCTAAATGTTATCAAGGAGACCAAGCATTATGTCACTAGATAGATTGGGTTGGTCTTCCTTAGCAGGAAGTATATTAGCGCAACAATTGGTATCATTACGGTACACTGAATTATTGGAAGCCAAAAGGCTTGGTGTTTTCTCTAACTTTAGGGACGAGGAGGAGGAGAAGACAACTCTCCATCTCTTCTGCACTTGTCCGCCTTTCTGTATCAGAAGAAGGCTTCACTTGAGAGCTCACTCTTACGGCAGCCTCTGTGAACTAGTGATCATGTTAGGAACCTTCATAGTTCCATTAGAAGCTCCAATTGGTTCTAAGGTAGGACGGGAGAAATCCTCCAATCCTGTGGTATCACAATAGACCTACTCCGGTCTAAGTATCTCTGTGCTACTTATACCTAACCTAACTTTCACATCAACATGTGTGGCATATCATGTTAAAGCTAAATTCCCAACCAATTCGAATGTGGAAAATATGCTTTTCTCTGATAGAAATTGTTTAACAAAAAACCTCAAAAACCAAAGTAAAGGCGATAGCATTTGACCAAAGTCAAATCGCCTTAACCAAATACATGTCCAATATGTCTTAGGGGTTTTAAAATTCATCCACAGTACAGTGTTGCATGTCTATACAAGCCGCATTCCAATTTGAATATGCAATTAGAATTTGAGCAAAATGTAAAAAAAAGCAATACCCAAACAAAGGACTTGGACAGAAAAGAAAAAAAAATACACAAAAACCTAAAATACAGATTGTGAGCAAAAATAGTAAATTGCATGTAAAGCCAAAAGAAACAGAAGGGGCCTCCGAAAATCCCACAAAACCTGCCTTCTATTTTCTTTATTCTCCTTCCCTTGTTGTTGGTTTTTCTTTTATTTTTTCATTTTCATCCATTTCACTTGCCGTTTGCAAATTTTCAAGTAAATTTCTAAGCGAATCTATTAACTCCATTTGAAATTCAATTAAAACGGAAATCCAGAATGCCTGCATAGCTTTCTTTCATGGTCTTAACTGCTTCCGTTTTACTACCACAACGAAATGTAAGAAATAAAAAAAAATGAATTAAAATAAACCGCAAACTCTCTATTTATGCCATAATCAACAAAAAAAAAAAAAAAACCAAAAAATAATGTATATCTCGAGTTCACTCTTAACTTGCTGTCCACCCACTTTAACTTCTACTCTTTATGTGCACACGATGACTTTTCCGAGGCGAACAACATACGAATGGAGAAAAAAAAAAAAAACATGAAAAAGAAATTGGATTCACTTCCGGAGAGGGAAAGACGGGTATCCATCGTACATGAGAATGAAAACGAGATTCAAAAACTGCCCAAGATTATCTCCTTTCCTCTACTGAAAGTCGGTTTGCCCATAGCCCCAACCGTAGCGGTATCCTCCCCTAAACCATCAGCCTCTGACTGCTGCTGCTGAGCTAAGCGCTATAGTAGGCAGCAGCTACTTGTTCAATACGCCTTCAACTATATACTTTGAAGAGGAACACTCTTCGGGTATAATAGTATCTTGAAGTTCTTTTTTCCCCAAGATGGGAGGTTGCTGTTAGATAGTAGTAGCGGCTGTGTGGCAGAGGCAGTGGTATCTGTAGTAGCAATGGTACTTGATTAATTGCATGCCTGACTAAATGTTCTTTCTACTGATTTCGATCATCATCAGTCTTTTTGAGCGAAAAAAAGTGGAAGGAATAGGCAAACGAAAAAAAAAAAAAAGAAGCGGTCCTTATGTGATTGTGGTGTGGCTATCTAAGGAGATAGTTAAATGATAAAGGGACCATCATTAATCAGACCGACAATTTTTGGTTTTCGGTTCCGTACTATGAATTTCTATCTGCGGCCGCAATCACAGCATGTATTTGAAGAAGAGGGCGGATGCACTAGGCGGGCAAAATAGTTTTTTATTTTAAGTTTACATTATGTGGGGAAAATAAATGGATTTAAATTTTAAGGGAATGGTTTAAGTTTTCAGCTGATAGAAAGCTGAATATCTGTGTAACCATCTATCAAGGAAAGACTGTGTACTGGAACTAAAATTTTGTATAAACTTTGGGGAGTGATATTTTTCCCCAACTTTATTTAGAAGAAAGTGGCAGAGACCTATTGTACCTCAGGTAGCCCAACCTGTTCAATGTGAGATAAAATTTTTCACAATTCTCGCTCAAGTATGCATCGAGTAGGTCAATGATATTCGAACTCAGTTTTACGCAGTTTCTTGGTTCAACAAAACAGTGGTGCGAAAAGTTTAACCATCACAAGAAAGGTAGATCACATCTCCTTGTCGTCATAGATAAGCCTGGTGTAAAGTGCAAAGTACGAGTTAGACCAGGACTTGAGTATTGTTCTCACGTTTGAAGTTTGTAAGCTTCAAAGAACTCGATCCCTCGAAATGCAACTTTTGAGACATCAGCTTTATGTTTACCTAAGAACCGCATGGACATCCCTTTGTCAAAACAATTTCTGCTACTGAACGAGTAAACGTTTGCATCTACAAGCATTTCGTGGCGTTGTCCCATTCATCTCTCCTGAAAGAAGATTATAAAAATAAAGATTTCTGACAGTTCCAACTATAACCTCGATACATAAAATAAAACGAAGCAACTAATTATCGTCCTATTGCTAAACTTTATCGCAAAATCTTCGAAAGTATTTTATACAAATCCTTAAGCTTTCAGTGCAAGTCACTTATCACCCCTTGTCAACATGGCTTCCTGAAAGTTAGATCAACTACTACAAATCTCGTCGAATTCGACTCATTTACCATCTCTGCCTTGGAGAATGGTCACGAATTCGATGTTATTGCAACCGATTTCAGAAAAACTTTCGATGACGAATCTCATCAACTAATCCTTTTCAAACTATGTGCATTTTTAAAAAAAGTTTTTATAGTGTTCGCTTCATTTCTGTCCTTTCAACTCCTTTCTGGAATGCATCTGGTGTTCGACAAGGTAGCCATCTACGTTCCCTTCTCTTCATCCTAAGCATAAACGAAACACTACCCCCTCTCCCTTTACGCTGACGATACCGAATTTTTCATAGCCATGCCTTAACCCCAAGGTTCTAGTCTCCTCAAAAAGACCCGATCGTTTTTCGATACGGTACCTTAAAGATTGTTTAGAGCTCAACATGCCAATTTATTACATTGTTTCGTAAGTTCAACAAGTCTCCCCGATTATACCTTCTCCAAGATCACCCTTTATCCCTCGTTCTATCTCTTCGCGACTTTGGCATACCTGCTGTACAACAGGGAGCTAAATTTCCGTTCGCATATCCATGAAATAATCCTTAAAACGGTGTGGTCCAAAAAAATCTCTAACCTTTATGTAACCGGATCGCTTTACATTACCTTTGTCCGCCCCCTCCTCGTGTACGCTGGTCAAGCGTAGTCCCCCTTTCAGCGAGTTCATGTATCCAGAATTGAGAATATTACACATCATTCTCTTCGGTTTGCTCTTCCAAGTCAACCCTGGAAGAATCCTCATTAATTTGTATACCCTTGAAGAACACAGAGACGTAGCAGACATTCTCTTCATTCATAGGCGCCTCTCAGCTTCTGTCGATTGCACGTCTATGTATTCGTACAATCCTATTTTCTTAAACAATAATCCTCGTAATTTACGAAGTCCTCCTCTATTCTATCTACCGACCCACCGCTCCTCTTATGGCTCCAATGAACCAATCTCCTATATGATGCGGAAGGTTAACTCAAACCTTACAGTTTTCGATTTCAACCGCAAAATAGATATCGGAACTGGTTCTGGAGTTTTTTGCGAGTCACTTAAAATCAACCAATCATACAAACTCCCGGATAACTGTAGCATCTTTCAGTCTGAGACCTTCGCCATTGATAGGGCTGCATAGACTATACATAGCAAAAAAATAAATCCTTCAAAGATTACAATTTTCATGGATAGTCAAGCGGCAATCAAAGCACTAGACAGCGAGGAAGTCAGATCGAAAAGAGTTTCCAGATGCCGTAATACGATGAACAGAATATACAACATCCATGACGTAACTCTCTGCTGTGTTCCTGGATGTAGAACTGATTAACTCCGCATGGTCCGCCAGAAGCGACTGTGTCATATCTCGTAGCTTATGGCCGGGAGTGGATGAAAACAGAACAAAAAGCCTATTGGCGATGAATAAAAAATAAATTCGTATCTTGATAGGGGCGCTAACATAACACTGCGCGATAGGAGATTTGGCTGCCTAGTATACTAGGCATCAACACACCCCGACCAATGCAGGAGCTGTCGAGGTATAGAGCTGTCAAGATATAGAGGAGACAAATCTTCTAAATCGCCGCCTCCGTCATATGGGAAACAGACTTTTTGACGAACTAGGGGATCTCGTACAAATTCCACTTAGGATCACGATAGGCTTCATAAAGAGCGCAGGCTGGTTTGTAACTGAACCGACCGCAAGACGAAGGTTTTAACTATAAGTTCCACATTACAAAAGGGAAACACAATGGACGACTATACCAGCTACGAACAGCTACATGTATCTAGTCAGTAGGGATCGAACTCATTGCCTAAAATGGCTAATACATGTAGAGCGACGCTCCGGCCCGGAAACTCTTCGAATGCGGGTAGCACAAGATCGAGTTGACTGGAGACGCTTTTTTGTTGCGCCCCAGGTCCAGCCTGGACTACAACACCATCTAAAGTGAAGTAAATAAGTTCCCCGACAGTTAGGCTTTCCACATCACATCACGTAATACCTTCTTCTTTATAACTGCATTAGTCCTACCCAATGCATCTCATTCCACAGATAAAACGAGAGGAAGCACAATAGGCCCAGTGCGGGCTGGTTGAAGGGCGACGTCAACTCACTTAGCCAATTTGTGCCTGCTCAAGTTATCTTGACTCTTTTTATTAAGTCGGTCGGTCGGCTAAAAAGCTGAGGAACGCCTTTTAGATAGCTCTTCACTGGACCTTAGTTATATGCTAACTTTCTGGAAAGTTTCACACATACCTTTGAAATAGCGGCAGTAGTCGGGCTTCTAGCGATTTCTGGCAAATCTAGCCCAGTGGAATTAAGAAATTAGCCCTCTAGCTAGGGCAACTCTAACCTAAGCCTTTGTTCATTCTACCCACTTGTAATACAAAACTGAATTGTGTTTATGTTCATCGTTAAAATTACAAAATTAAGGGTGATGACATGCCTGTCCTGACCATAGCTCTACAGTCGTTTTTTTCGTTTTTTTCCCTCCAACCTAACCTAACTTAACCTAACCTAGTGCAACACTTTGGGATATGTTTGCTAGCTCGTATAGGTATCCAAAGTAGGAATCCCCTAGGAAATCCCAACATCTTCTGCTTAGGCTGGCGCATGACATAGGGAGTAAAAGGTGTCATCTACTACCTCGGGGTCCCACAGTCTCTGCAGATATGATCTAAATTTGTGATTCTCATACGTCCTGAGTGTTTTCTTAGGAGGTTCTGTCTCATTATCACTCTCGAGGCTAGAGCAAGCGATTATCTGTTTACAGATATTAAGCTTCTTGATCTATATTTATCTACTCTCGGCCACATGACCTTTGTATTGTTATGTAGTTAGTTGTTTATCGGACCCCAACATGGCCACTTTAAGTTTTCATCAAATACTGCACAGTCTTAGGAAATAAATGTAAAATAGAATTAGTGGATGACAACTTTGTGCAGTCTTTTACAGACTAGAAAACCATTTACGATTTAGAGCCACAATTGGCGACTGGCTTTATGATTATTGGCCGACATACGTAATGCACATAATATGTACTCGTAAAAATAGACAAATATTAAACATTTTTGATTGTAGTTTGCGAAGATTTTCCAATAGAAATGACTTACATTTTTCAATCTAAGAGCATTACAGGACACTAATGTTTACTGCAGATGTCGATAATGACTATAAGTTTTTTTTTTTTTTTTGACGAAGGTCTACATTTAAGGCAGACTGTATGTAAATATTTTTCTTTTTTCGCCACTAGAAAATATTTTTTTTTTCTACAATCTACCCCGCGGTTGTGGATAAGATACTTTAATTCTTTTACTCCGTAAAAAAATCGACTGAAAATAAAAATAGAACGTTCCCAAGTTGTTGCTGTCTAGTGGTTGAAAGTGGTAGCAACGATGGTTTTTAGTCTTTCAGTAATAACCGTTATGATGATGATGATGACAAGGACCAAATAAACTCTTGACAGGGTGGAGAACTATGAAGCAGTAGCACTATGAGTGATGGAAGGACAGGCGACAATTGCGGGTTAAAAACTTTCTCACTAAAATATTATAGTGAGTATTCACATCTTCTACTTTTTTTTTTTTTTTTTCTATTTCTGCAGTCACTACTAATGGTTGAAACGGGTACACAATCCCATTAAGTCGTTTTGAAAACTGTGACTTATTCTCTAACTTTGCATTAGTTTATTTATTTTTAATGTATTTTTCTGTTGAAAAATGCATGGTAACAACTGGAAAGCTGTTATTAATTCAGTGTACGAGTATGCGGTAATAAAAATGCTTGAGAGATACACTTCGTGAATATTATAAAATTGAAAGGAATGAGAAGAAAATAAAAAAAAATGTAGTATAGGTAGATACGTTCGTGTGGAAATATGCATAGGACAGGATTCAGAGGGTTGGTGTTATGGGATTGTTACAGCACATGCGTGTAATAGACAGGAAATAGTTGTAATGCAAACAATTTTACATGCATGCTTTTATTTATTTAAAGGAACTAAAAAAGAAAAAAAATGTGCAGAAAAGAGGGCTTCAAGTGAAACAATGTAAGTGTATGAATTTCTTTTCAGTGCACCTACGCACACTAGAGGACATGCTTCTTATTTATATGGCAGCATTATAAATTTACGTAGTTACTCGGAGCAATAGTTATGCATATTTTATTCGGATATAGTTTTTTTTTTTGTCAATAATCTGTTCAAACAAGAAAGGGTAAGCCGAAAATTACCAAAGAAAAAGTGACGAAAGAAAAGCCATCGGTTTTAGACATGCAGATATATGCTCAAATTACGACACCAGGAAATGTAGCTCTGAAATCGCTAAATAAAGAAAAGCCTAAAAGACCTAAACAAAAAGTGGGAAAAGAAACGCCATCTGACAGTTTTTTTTTTTTTTTTATAATTTGCACGTGTTAAAGGGGATATGAATACCCTTATACTAATTTTTAGAACACGTACGTTTTTGTGGAAAGGAAGAGACAGAGAGAAAGACAGAGTGGTGTGGTTTGAAACTCAGGTGGTATTAAGTTTCTGTAAACTCCAAGGGTGGCTGTCCAGATAACTGGGGAGTATTTTGTTTGTTTTCGCTATTATTGTCGTTGCTTATGATTCACTGTATTTCTTTCCGTCCAGTAACGTAACAGTAACGTAACGTACAAACATACGCAACAAGCCGTGATATCTGAATGCAGTCAAAATAATAATTTACAAGACCCGGTATCTTACGTATTTTCTATTATTCTTGCCAACGTGAAAAGCAAGCTTGAACTAATAGACTTATTTTCGAAGATTAGTTAAACTTCAAAATAATGTTCGTACAGGGTGTCCGGTAGTAGATTTATGTTGTTAAACGTGAATAAAACAAAAACTATGAGACAGATTAATTTATTACTAAGTTTAACATACTCGTAAAGAGAAAGAATGCGGATCCTATTTTTTTTTAAAATGATATCGCCCAAACGCCGTCCATTTAGTCGCACATACTGTTGGGATCGGACCACCGTATTTCGTGCCATGGGCTAGATGTCATGAATTTCACGGCGGATATTTTCCTTCAGCTCCATAGTAGGCCGCGGGTTATAAACGTTGACTTTACTTTTGCTGAAGTTAAGTCTGGAGACCTCGGTGGCCACGGGACGTCTCCAAAGTGGCTGATTAGTTTTCGTCGGAAATGTTCACATAGCAATTGTATGGCGGTTCTAGCGGTATGCAGACTCGCCCCATTTTGTTGAAACCACATGTGTGATGAGTACAATGGATGTGCTCGCAAGCAATAATCTGTGGTAATGCGCCCATAATGTTCGCTGTTCACATTTATCGCTTGTTCGCGGATTATGTTTTCATGGAGCCCAGTGGCGACAGTTTTGCTTATTTACGCGCCCATTCAGGTGGAAGTGGACATGGTCGCTCCAGAAGATTCAATTCACATTGCGAAATCTCTCCAACGTTGTTTGAAAAAAGTTTTTGCATAAATTAAAGTTATTTTCCTTGAGTTCTTGGACCAATTGAATCTTAAAAGGATACAATTTTAAGTCTTTCTATAGAATTTCATGAACAATTGTTTTTTGAAGTCCCAAAGCAGCTCGTTTTTCACATATTGAGATTCTTAGATTTTCACGTAACCTTCGTGATGTCGTAGGGGAGTTTTTGGGAGTTCAGAAATACGTTGCAGGTTTTGGTGCGTAATCCTCTGACATTTTGATAGTAAAAGGACAGGTATTTAGGAGCAATTTTTGGGTTGTATGGGTGAGACAAGACTGAGTCGGAGCAGTGATTAGGGACGATAATATTTATTTAAGTCGGCACGGCTTCTTTGGAGGTGGGAAGTTCTTTTAGAGCTGAGGTATGCAGCAAATGAGGACAGGTCTTCAGAAACCCTTTGAGGTGAAATATTAGAAGCGTCGTGGTAGTTACTGAAAATTCGCGGTAACGTAGGTCGATCAGTAGGCAGATCTTCTTTGTGAATGGCTACCATGACGTTAATTTTAGTCTTGCCATCGATGCAGACGGAGTCGGGTTTGTTATGGAGGTAAGCAAGGAAGAATCGGACATTATTGTAGATTCCTTAATCGAGATAAGATGTAGCGACTATCGATTGAGTCAGCGGAATTCATGGTAAGTTTTACGACGGAAGGGAGGAGAGGGTCGAGAAAGGGGAGAGAAGGATTGGCCACAGGTTTAGGGTTGAAGGTATTATTAGCACGAAGACAGGCAGAAGAGTTTGAATCCGAGAGATCAAAGGACTCGTGGTTGAGGTTAGACTTGTTGTCTGAGCGAGTTGCAGCAGATGTTTCGGATGAAGATTGCAGGAGAGAGACAGAAGAATCTACATGCGAGAGGTCAAAGGACACGCGGCTAAGATTAGAATTGTTAACAGTGTGAGTGGCCGCAAATGTTTCGGATAGAGATGGGGCTGGAAGGTTAAGAATATGCGATCGCGTGAAGTTGGGATATTTGGGAGCGCCATTAAGATAAGGAGGTAATCCCATTTTAAATTGCCAATTAGAGTGTGGCCCGCGAGGATTATTGCCGGTACTTTGATTACTGCGGCCAATTTGCTAGGAACCGAAGTAACCAGGTTTTTAGTAACATCTGGGTAGATTTCTACCCATTCTTCGGTTAATGCCGTCCGAAGGCCTTGTTTAGACATTGTGGTCCATTTTCTGATATTCCTGTCTAAAACTTCCCCTAGATGATTAATGGGATTAAGGTCTGGAAATTGGGGAGGGGAGTTAAGCTGCTTAGGGGCATGTTGCAACAATCAGTCTTTGACAATCTTGGCTGTATGCTTTGGGTCATTGTCTTGCTGGAATACCCAAGGCGATGTGAGACCCAATTTCTGCACACTGGGGAGTAAATTATCTTTCAAAATGGTTAAGTAATCCTTACTATTCATATGTATATACGATTCAATGAAAACAAGATTTCCTGTTCGCGCAGCCGACATACAACCCCAAACCATCAATGATCCACCACCATGCTTCATGGTCGAAGTGAGATTTTGAGGAAGAACCTCGCTATTTGATGATCTCCAGACCTTATTCCTGCGTTTTAAACCAAATATCTCAAACTTGCTCTCGTCACTAAAGACGACATTATCTTAAAACGTTTGAACTGTATTTAACTGTTTTTTTTTTTGCGAAGGTCAGGCGTTTCAGAAGATTAACATTAGAAATGCATGGTTTCTTTCGTGGCACTCTTCCGTGTAATCCACTAGCATTTAAGGCTCTACGAATTGCTGAAGCACTTATGTAGGTCTTGCACTATTTGCACTGCACTATATTTCCGCTTTATTTGTATGTTCAAATTATTTTTCTAAGTCGCTTGTGACATAGAGCATCTTAGCTTTTCTGCTAGTAGGTGCTGGCTGTATACAAATTTTTGACGAATTTTGGCCCAAAAAATCATCTTCTCGGATGGGGCCCATTTTTGGCTCAGCGGCTATGTCAACAAGCAAAATTGCCATTATTTGAGCGACCACAATCCACAAGTGTTCGAATTGGTTTGGTGCGGTTTATAGTACGGCGGCATCATCTCACCATCAGCCAAATGATACCAACAGAATATCCGACCTTCTTCTGGGAGCACTGCCTCAGTGGTTAACTGCGCGATCACTGAGCGAGAAGTTCAAGGTTCGAGTTCAAGAAAACACAAAAGTAAAAAAACATCCCGCGAACGTCTGACAAACATCCGAGAGTAAAATTTTCATGAAAAGCTTCTCTCAATCGAAAAAAAATTGCCTTTTGGAAACGGCATAAAACTGTAGGTCCCAACTATTCATGAGGCGCACAACACGAGTGTCAAAGATGCAGGCAGCACTTTCCTGTATGCTGCCAAACATCTCCAGGAGGATCCTGCTATCAAGAGTGGTAAGCTCAATCCTTCTATACGCTTCCCCGATCTGGTCGGGAGCACTCATAATGAAGGAAACAACAAGGAAGCTCTCGTCTGCATACAGGTTCTGCGCAATCAGAACTATAAACGTTTTCTGGACAATTTCGGACGAAGCAGCCTGTGTTATAGCCGGTATTATCCCCATAGTCAACAAGATGCACAGGGTTTACCTTAAGCAAACCGCGAACTGTCAAGGAGCTAGCGTTACCAGGAGGGTAAAACGAGAAGAATGGGCAATATTTGTAGCACTGTGCAAGCCAGGTGGGATAATATGGCAAAAGGCAGATGGACCCACAAGCTGATCCCCACCATCGAGGTCTGTACAAAAAGAGCATGCGGGGCTGCAATTACCACCTTACGCAGTTCCTGTCCGGTCACAGCGGCTATCGAAAATATCTCCACAGATTTGGACATGATAGCTCGCCCTACTGCCCAGATGAAGAGGAAGACGTGGAGCACGCAGTGTTCCACTGCATGCGCTTTGCAGTGGGAGGAATGTAACTGCCAAGCATACAGCTTCTAATAAGTCATATGACGAGGTCAGGGGACGACTGGCTGGAAAACTGAACCTTCATAACGAGCATATAGGTACAGAAGGAGCTGAGAAGAGTCGAAAGACTAAGAAGAGCCGAAATGTCAAATGCAGATGATATAGCATAAATTGCTAACCAGTCCCGCGGGGCTAGAAGTGTGCTGGGTGTGGATTAGTACGTAGGCGCATTCCTGGCATTGATTATTCGGTTTGCGAAACGTGCATGCTGGTAGCCCGGGCTATTAGTATCTTACTACATCCATTGGCTTATCAAAAAAAAAAAAAAAAACAGCACGTGTAACTGCCAAGCCCTGTATTGGGCTGTTAGTGCCCTGAATGACTGAATTTAATTATGATTATTAAAGTAAAGGTTCATAGGACTCAATGTGGACTCAATGAGTGAAGTCAATGTGCGTTCTACGAATCTACAAGTATGCATAGGCGTGTATTCTAGAAGGTGTACATGTAGTGCAATTGCTCATACGTAATTATGTAACTATGAACCAATCGAAAGCAGAAACCTCCAAAAACTAGTCTTTTCAACTCCAATTATGTAAATATTTTCCTTATGTTCACTTTATATGAAACCTTTACAGTGAAACCAAAATTACCTCACCGCAAACCTTTGCTTGCTACAAATAGAACTTGAAAGCAAAGTTAATTGCATTTTTATGAAATTCTTGTACCGAAAAAAAAAAATGCACAAAAAGACTCCACTCTTCAATTATAGAACAAAAAGTAAATAAAAAATAAAACCACTTCACAACGCTGCGACGAATTCACCCACACACTCAGGGAAAACTTTATGCAAATTTAAATTAACTTCCCTCATAAGTACTTAAGTATAAGCTAGTTAATATGAATGTATGACGGAAATAGGTGGGCGTAGTGGGCGTGTGTCATACCAAATGTGAGTATGCATGCATACTTCATATAATATTTCGATGGTTGAAGTTTTTGCATTCAGATAAGTTCTCCTATACTACGTATATTATACGAATATCTGCAAGGATGCAGAGAAACCTCTTTAAAAAAAATTGTAGGGCGAGAGAAAAACCACCAGAATAAGGTAGCATTTTGAAACTACATATAAATTGTATGATGACGGGGAAGGCATTTTGTTCTGCCCTTTTTCGCTCTCTAAGTACCTATTTTGAGTGAAAATACTAAAAATAATGGAGGCAGAGTTAGTGCCGCGCGCGAGAACTTGCATGTGCAGTTTTGCAATGGATGAGTGGGTAACTAGCGACCCAATCGCTGTTTTTTCGGTTAAGTGAGTTGTGAAGCAAAAAAAAAAAAAAAAAATGGGAGAAATTTTATGGTGGCGGAAATTATTATTATTCATAATATTTAGAGTGGAATTAAGGTTCTAATTAGGTTTTGAACAAATCACGAAAGCGAATAATTACTTAGAGAACTCAAAATGTCATAATCTTTACACCAACCAGGGTAAAAGGAAAGCTTTGTGGTCACTAATGTAAGCGGTAAGCCTAGGAGTATGTAAACTAAAAGGGATGTAATCGCCTCCATTTTTATGTTGAGATTACGCTTATTACAGTCGAGGTAATGTAGCGTGAATTTCAGATTTTTTGGTTTGAAGTGGTGAATGTTCCAATTGCTCTGAGTTAACAGGTGAAGCTTACGAGTAGTGGGGAAGCAATTTCATGTCAAAGTTGGCGGAAAAACATGAGTTGCTTCCAAAATGGGGGTTTTGTTTTCCTATTTTTTCAAAGGTTCTCTTTTTTATCACAGCCATGGTTTTAGTCATCGATGTGCAAAATTACAAACTCATTAACTAAAAAATGCAAAAAAAGTACTCGAAGTGAACCCAGAGGATAATATTCAAAAGTATTAAAGACTTCAATGAAATTTGCTTACTGTTTTAAATTCTTTGCTATAGCATTATATATAGAATACAACATCGGTTGTTGAAGTTTTGCCAAACTTTTCAATCACTTTTCGGCACATTTCTGTCTGTATTGCGGCCATAACTTAAGGGATGATAGTTTTAAAGTGCCCCAAAGTTTGGATATTGTCTTCATAGACACTGTCTTTAGCATAGCCCCCCACACAAATAATCCCAAAGGGGTTAGATCACACGATCTTGGTGGCCAATTGATGTCATCAAATCTCGAAATTAAACTTCAGGTTAACTTTTCATGCAAAAGATTTAAATTTGCTGTGTTCTGTGATTCATTTTTTTAATTTAATTTTTTAAGTTCATGGCAAAAGGACTATCTACAAAAGTAGAGGAAAGTTTTGATCTCTTCTTAGATCACTCACCTGTAATTTTGACAATAAGTGACTGACTAATGAAAATAGAGAGAGTGCGCCTAGATTAACTAGCAACAAAACAAACTGGGACACAAGCAAAAAAGCTATTTATCCGCCGGAAATAAAAGAACTTATTCGTGAAAAGAGGATAGTATTCAAAATATGGCAACTAACCCGCGTTCCCCAACATAAAACATATTCAAACCTCCATAAGCTCAAAAAAGCGATCCAAGTTCTAAAAAACCGGGAGACTTATGTTTACCTTGAAGGCTTAACTGCCGAAGAGAGACGTGGCTCAGTGGTTAAGTGCGCGGTCACTGAGCGAAAGGTTCAAGATTCGAATCTAAGAAAAAATAAAAAAAAGTTTTCTAGCGGTCCCACCTTTCGCGAACGTCTGACAAACATCCGATAGTAAAATTGTCACGAAAAGCTTCTCCCAATCGAAAAAAAATTGCCTTTCGAAAACTGTAAGTCCCAACCAATCATGAGGCGCACAGCACGAGTGCCTGTGAGAAGCTAGGCCAGGCCCTGCATTAGCCAAAAATATTTTTTTTACTAATCGGAGAAAAAAACAGAAATTACTCGATCTGCAAAGCCATGAAAAATATCAGAAAATCCCAAGTGTCATCGCCACTGATCAGAAAAAAGACCAAGAAAAGGCGCGTCTATTTGCCGTGCACTTATAAGAAACGTTTAAGCCATTTGGTGGACAAGCATTAATAGACCTGAAAAATAAAAGAACCTAAAAAATAATAAAGCCCCTGGCTATGATTTAACAACCGGACAAATACTCGAGGAATTGCCAAAAAAGCGCGTTCCAAATCAATGGAAAGGCGCAGAGGTTATAATGGTTCCGAAACTGCGAAAATCTCCAAATGACAAAACATCGTACAGACCGATATCGCTACTACCAATAATATCAAAGGTATTCAAATAACTCCTACTGAAACGCATTCAACCGGTCATTGAAAAAAGACGCCTATTACCTGACCACCAGCACCTATATACTCGTAAGATCTTAGAATCTTACCTGAAAAACTGACTTTTTCGTGTTAAACATAGAACCGGATATTCTGTGTTTAAGGAAATTGCCGCCGGAGTTCCACGTCGAAGTGTCCTAGGTCATATCTTATTCTTACTGTACACTCGGAATGTACCTCACATTGAAGTCACAGTCGCGGGTGATACGACTATTCTGGCAACGGAAAATTCACTCGAGTCATTCACTGAAAAACTGCAACGAGCTTTGGATAAAATCTGCGAGTGGACAAATATTTGGCGCATTCTTCTTAGCAAGACCAAACGACGCATGTTAATTTCACTTAAATAATCAACCTACCCGTTTTCTTTGACTCAAGACAAATACCTTATTCAAACGAAGCTAAATATCTTGGAATGACACTGGATGCGAAACTAAGTGGAAACCGCACGTTTAAAAAGAAACGCGAGAGAAATATATTGGCTAATTGGAAAATATTTCAAGCCAAGTACGTATAACAAACTGCTTTTGTATAAACCAGTGCTTAAACCTGTGTGGACGTACGGTTCTGGGGTTGTACTAAACCAATCTATAGAAATTTTGTACAATCGATCCGAAATAAAGTTATAAGAGCAATCGTGAATGCTTCCTGGTATCCACAGAAACTTATCCGTATGTAATGACGGTATCAGCAGTTGCTTTTGTCGGAATTCTGCCTGCCTCACTTGAATATTTTTTGTCTGAATCTTAAACTTAGTTGTAGTAAACAAGGAGAAGAAAAGGATGTTTTTACTTAGTAGAAATCTGAAGATTTTCACCTACCCACAACAAAAAAAGACCTGCGAAACCTTGTGGGTTGTCTGCTGGAGGTTGTTTTGTAAAATTATTTAATTTACACGATTCTATCATCAAATGAATTTATAATTTGGATTTTTTTAATTGCAATTTTTTTAATTAACAATCCAATCCCTCTGCATTTCTGCTCGTTTCAAACCGATGACTTATTGCTTTCATTTCTGTTGCACCGTTTCTTCCTGAAAGTAACCTCAATCAGTCTCAGCTCGTTCCGCAAGTCATTGACATGCGGCCCCCATAGAAAATGTGATTTGATGACACTTAGATAGTTGTAAGTATCTAAAAGTTTTTAAGACGATACGTGATTCTGGGAAGATTGGGCTGCGGAATTGTATTAATTTGGTCCTCCTGCTGTCTGCATCACCTTTCAGAGATGAACGATATACTTCAATTGTCAAGTCCTCTGCATAGGCAAATGGAACATTTCTTTTGAAATACTTTAGCATTTCATTTGTATATAATATAAGAAGTAGGGGACTAAGCTTAGATCCTTGCGGAACTCAGTAATGAACTCCATATTCGCTGCTATACAGCTGATTTTAAAGCGAAATGTTCTATCTTAAAGGTACTTCAATAGTCAGTTCGATATCTGTCCTCTGATCCCAATTCTTAATTAAGCATCAATAAGTTTTTTGTGGTCCAGGGTATCAAAAGCTTTGCTGAAGTCCAAAAATAGCACTCGCATCAATGGGTTCAATTTCAGGCTAAAAAAAAGTTGGTTGCCATTTGCCCATAGTGATGAGAATTCACCGTAACAGTGACGCCTTCATCTTTTTCCGAAAAATACGGCTCAAGTGGCACCGCTACAGCGCGCATCAAACTATCACCCCTGGTGGATGCAATGGCCTCTCAATGATCGAATGAGAAATAGGCCTCATCGCTGAAGGAGATTTTGGTCGAAAAATCTGTTTTTAAATCGCGTTACGCATATATTACAGAACTGTTATTTCTGTAGTAAGATGCAGCAATTTAAATGCGTTGAGCAGTGTTTAAAGGACCCATATTATAAAATGACAAGGCAACTACTCGTACTACTATCAACTGTTATTGCCTAACAATGGTCCGATGATGCCTCCAGTCCAAAATCCACACCAAACAATGGCAAGTTGTGGATGCATTTGTTTCTCTACAATCACTCGTGGATTTTCTGAACCCCAAATTCGAAAATTTTGACGATTAACAAATCTATCAAGATGAAAATGTACCTCATCGCTGAAGATGATTTTCTTTGAAAAATCAGCATCCACTTGTTGTTGTTCCATAATCCATTCAACGAATTCTCTTCGCTTCAGGTCTTGAGTCAATGCATTGGGATGGAAATCTTTCGTGAGAATATGCTGTAGAGAGCTTCTCGAAATGTTCAATTCTTAACGAATTGATGTTCCTGGACTCTCAATAACACGATGTTTTGTGTTGAACGACTTGTTGAAGGACGGCCAGAGTGTCTAAGATCACTAATTGATCCAGTCTCCCTAAATTTTTGACTTAATTTCTTCACAGTTGAAGAAATTAAATCCGACCATATTTTGTGAAAATGCAGGCGGTAATAGAGTGGGTCACTCAGCGTTTTTTTTTTCAAAACGAGTTCAATTTCCAATCGGTAAGTGCGACTTTGACGATAGCAGTGACGTCAGCATATAGATGGCTCTAATATGACCACTGATAAATAGCCCAAATTTGTGGCCGCCTTCAAATTCTTAAACAAGCTACTGCATCCTTTACTACATTCATACTGCATAACCAGCAGCAATCATACCATGCCCAGTGGCAGACAAAATCCATAAGTATTCAAAAAATCTTGCCGCACAAAAGAACAACGCCAAAAGGACACAATGTGAAATAAAAGAAAAGGCCAAATGGATTTGAGGAATAAGCGAATGAAATTTTTTCCAGACATACCACCAGAGTGATATGAAAAGAAACAGCGATCCCATCCCATTGAATATGATGTTGCACAAGAATAGCTAGCACAAGTGATACGAACTCTGAATGAACATGAATTTGGTTGACCGTATGCATACATAAATAAAAAAAAAAAAAACACCTAACTACGCAGAGAAGAAAGAAAAATCTTTCTTCTTATTCCATGCGGCACAAAGGATATCTCATAAACACTCCTATGCTTATCACATAAACTTGCAACACACACACACATGTGCTTAGGAATAAAGAATGAAAACATAAATTTATAGCATCGGACTTTGGAAATTGTGCAACAGAGGCAGCATCCTTAGTGTCCTCAGCCGCAGCAACCATCTGAGAAATAAGCTGCTATAGCACACATCCTTCGACGAAAGGACACAAAAACTCAAGATGGTGTGTTGGGGCTTAGGGGAGTTCAATCTTCACCCTCCACACACACACATACTTGCTGACATAAATAACCCCCTCACACTTGTCAAAATTGTGGTTACGATTCGTTTAAATGCAAATTGAAAATTGTATTTTCCAGTATCGGTTTGTTGTGCGAGGAAAACTTTATATTTTTGAATTTTCCTCTCGGGACTTTTGCATTCTTCAGTCTGCTCTGCTGACTCATTCTTCTCTCATGCATTCGTATGTTGGCCTTATTCTTCTTGCGCTCAGCCTTCTAAACTGCCAAAGTTTGTTTACTTCGGTTTCCACCCAGTGCCACATACGCTTAGAGGGTTAAATCTAAGAAATAAGTACTTGGACGTGTGTGCTGTTATTGTTGTTGTTATTGGATGCTGCACACAAATGTATACCCTGCTCAGGATACCATAACTGCAATTCTTGTTTTCCTCCTTTTGATTAAATTCAAATTCAATTTCGGAAAAAGATCCAATGGCAGAGGCAGAACGCAGAAGGACTCTAGCTTGTTGGATGAATAAAAACTCAAACACTTTGCAAAGCTATGAATCTTTGATTTTGTGTGTCAGTTTCGATCTGATGCTGAGATATGATATTGTCACTGACGTTTGCTAGATAAAAGATACGATGCAGTGAAAAGAGCAGCAATGGAACAGCAGTTCACATTGGCACATTCAGTGGGTTGGATGCTGTACAATATGAGATATGAAAAATGTTTTCCAAGTCGGTATATCCTAGAAGTTTGAGTTATACAGGATTGTTCGCTAAATTAAATTCTATTCTAAATTAAATTGGCATATCTACATGCATACTCGTATATGTAGGTAGGTAGGTATAGGTACATACATTTGCGCTATCGAATATAAACGACTTTTTATGGAAGCAAATTGAGTGAGCTATGCAATTTAAATGAAATAAGAGTGACAATTGGAAATGGTTTCTTCGAACGTTCAGTAAAGTTTTCTGAAAAAGCACATTTGTGCTTAAGTTGGGTTTTGTATTGACAAACGTATGGTCTCAGAACCTGTACAGACAGTCGGATATGGCTCAACAAATTTCGATATTAACCCTGATCATACCTACACTTTATAGATTGTTTCTTCTGGCGCATATCACAAACTTTTCTTATCACCAGCACATCTAAGGAAAGGACAAACATGAAGTACTCGTATCTATTTCAGTGTTTTTTCTTTAAAGGTTTGTTTTTTGAATCGCAATACTTTTTCCAGCCACAGCCATTTTGACAGCTGACAGTTGATTTGTGATTAGTTTGGTTTATCATTTCACCATGAATAGACTTACGCCAAAACAAGGCTTGCAAATTGTGCAAATTTATTTCGAAAATCGTGATTCAGTTCGCGAAACTTACCACGCACTACGTTCATTTTACTATCAACATATTCGTCCATCCGTGCAAGTAATTCGAATAACCGTGGTTCACCCTATGCATACTTTAATTGATAATATGCATCCGGAGAGATGTCCTACAGTGCGCACCGAAGAAGCTGTTGCTGCTGTGGAGCATAGTATTGAGGAGGACCCGAATGAATCGATTCGCCAAGGTGTACAGTAATTGGAGCTGTGTCCATTCACTTTATTGAAGATTTTGCAAAAAGGTCTTGATTTACTAGCTTACAAGATGCAGTTCGTATAAGAGTTGAAGCCGCTTGACCATCGTGTGCGTCGTACGTTTGGTGAATGGGCCGAAAATGAGATTGCTCTTGTTCCTCATTTTCACCACAAAATTTTGTTCAGCGATGAGACTCATTTTTGGTTGAATGGCTTCTTCAACAAGCACAAGGTACATGGTAGACACCTGACTAACAAAACCATTTGGATCTGTTAATAAAGTTCTTAAGGTCAGTTAGAGGTAGCTTGGCCAGATCGTTCAGGCTATCGCAGAATCGTGTGCCTAAGCATCTTAGGTGACATTCCTGGAGAGCCGAGCAGTGGTACAGGAGGTGTTCTACTGATTCTATCTCTTCTTCGTCCCTACAGCTTCTACGGAAGTAGTTTGTGAAGATACGTAGTCTTCTAGCCACGGTTCCAATGATTCAGTGTTCGGTTATTACGCCGACAAGTATCAGGATTTGACTTCTACCGAGAGTCAATAGTGACTATGTTCTTTTGAGTTAATTGAGGGTCATAAGCTGCATGTTTTCGCACAGCTACTAGTGTGCTGCCATTGTCCACAGTCATGTTTATGGTGACGTTATCTATAATGTTCTTAGCTGCGTTGAAGGCCGGAAGAACATACCTGTCTGCAAGCAGATATCCATGCCAGAGCAGCCTTCTACTCCTGTGTAGGGTGTTTAGTTATTGATAGCTCTAAGTGCCATAAGGCAGTCTTTTACACACTTTGAGTTTACGAGTTATACACTGGTTATACACATGGCTGGTAGTTCCATTGCTAGGACAACCTGTGCCGCCTTTTTAATCGCGTAGATCTCAGCTTGGAAAACACTGCAATAGTTGGTTGGTTATCTGACTGCTTCTGTCTTAATACACCGGTGACAGCCCGCCGATTGCCGCCAATTATGCCGATATCGTCGGCGTACGTAAGAAATTCCACAGACTTTTGAAAGACTGTGCCTCTAGTGTTGGCTTGTGAATTTCGCACAATTATTTGAAGTATGATGTTAACGAAGTCACACCTTGCCATCAAAGGTCTAGGTAAGGTCGTTACCCCGACCTTGATTAAGTAGTGAGCATTCTCCATCCGAAGGGATGGTACAACTAGACATGGCGCTGCATATCTCTTCTTTATAAATGCTGTCGTAGGCGGCCTTAAAATCGATAAACAGATGAAGGGTATCGATTTGAACTTCTTGAGTTTTCTCCAGGATCTGCTGAAGTGTGAAAACTTGTTCGATTGGGGACTTCTCTGTCCTAAAACCGCACTGATAAGGGCCAATCAGGTTGTTGACGAGAAGTTTCAGGTGTTCACATAATATGACAGATAAAATCTTGTACGCGATGCTGAGGAGACTGATGCCTCTGTAGTTGGTGCTGTTGAGAGGATCTCCTTTCTTGTGGATCGTGCAAACGATGTTGAGATTACATTCGCCAGGCATGCCCTCATCTGAACTCATCTCCAGCTGCTTTAAATAACTCCGCAGGTAAGTCTTTGCCCGTTTCGATCAGGTGTATGGAAGTTTTGGGTATCTCGTCTAGGTTGAATCGTTAATTCTGCCTGACAGAGGGATGTTGGTCTTCGTCGTCATTACAGTCTGCAGAAGTGGTTCTTCAATAATTCTCAGCACTGACTATGACTACTAAAAGGTTCTTTATTCCCTTGACACTTTCTTTTCACCTTGTGGTGAAACTGCTTGTGAACTTTCTTTTTCTTTTGGAAAAGCCGATATACTTCCCCTCTCTTTTGTTTGTAGAGCTCGCGAGCAGTCGGATGAAACCCAGCACATCATTTGCTGCGTTTCTGATGGTATGTTGGCAACGTTGTCACTAGTTTTCACCACTTGATGCTGCGACATAAGAGTCGTAGAGAGATTTTGGGATACGTGTTCGGCAAAGATTTTGGCTGTCTCTTTCGACGTTATATCTTCTCACAGTAATTCTTCTTTATTGTGACGGTTGAAATATCCATGCCAAACTACGTGCTTGCTATAGTGATAATTCGACCCGCTGCAACGTCAATTAGCCTAAGCCCGTTTTCGGACGTGGTGTTGTGTAGTGTTGTGTGTTGAAATAAGCTAAGTGAAGTCTGTTATGGAGTGAAGTAGGATAGAAATAAGGTAAATTCGAATGAAAATATCCATGGTAGAAGCAAAGTGTAGGCCTGTATACATCTATATACTATTGTCAAGTTTTGATTAAAAAAATAATTATGTGTAGCTAGCACTCTTAAAAGCGAGAATATGTATTTTATTTTGTATTCAACCAGGCTGTACTTCAAAGTAGTAGTATGGCGACTCAAATTGGTTTCTATTGTTTACTTTCTTATAACCGATAATCATTATATTCGCACATTTAATGTCTTAGCATGCATTAAGTTAACACTTTGCCACAATCCTATTCAAAACATATTCCAAAAATAAATCTATATTCCAATCGATAAGCTGATAAACAAACAGAACATTCGATGCCTCTCTACATCTAAGGTCAATCAAGTGTATAGCTGAAGAAAAGTATTTTTAGAAAATTCCTATACTCACGCTGTTTATAACTTTATGCGAACTATAGTGATGCTATATGTATCGGCCTCTAAGAGATGGGGGGAGATCAAACATTGGAACTATCGAATATTCTCATGTACTCTTTAATAAACGGATTGACTAATGAACTTTGTCAATGAGGTTTTACTAATGACGTTTAGGAACACATCTATTGAAATCAGTGCTTAGAACATTATCACTGCATACATGTCGTCGTCCTTATAATATTGTATTATACATATATATAAATGGTCCAAGAGTTGCTGTAGAAATGTCTTATACTCGTATGCCTATACAACTGCAACTTATTCTGTGTCTTGCCTATTTAACATTTCACCCATTTCAGTGAAAATCTCTAGTAAAAATGTTGAATGTTATTTTTGTACCTACATTTGAATTGCCAACTTCACTAACCTCAAGCGCTTTTAGCCAGACAGTAGAAGGCATAACCTCAGGAAAAAAAAAAACATACCCGTAGATAGTTAGATATTTTGTGAAAAAAACTGCTTTGACACACAAAACTGAATTGATGTGAGGGAGAATTATGAATAATCTGATTTACACGATTTTGTGAGACTACGTGCCTTGGCATCCAAAAGCTTTTGAAAATATTTTTCATTGGCGTTTGGACACTGTATTCTATGGAGAAGGGGCATAATTGTCAGTCGTCACTTTATACCCACTCTTCGTACTGCGTCCCTGCAAAGCAATTCAACTAACACGTATCGCATTCATAACCATCCAGCAATATACACAGGTGATTTGAATAGCCACCATACATCCTGGAGGTATGAAAATAATGACCTGAACGGGCTAAGACTATTGCAATGGAGCGAGGTCAACCATATGCACCTCGCCTTTGACACAAAGGATGCTGGCTTTTCCGTTACAGACGACGGAATACGGATTACAACCTTTATCTTGCATTTGCAACCAACAATTAAAATGCCAACATGTAAACAGCAGACAAACTATTAAAATCGTTCTACAAGGCACGCCGCGAAAAATGGCAACACATGGTAGAGAATACTAATTTTGCCGTAAAGTCTGGAATCTGCTCCAAAATCTAGGCAACTCTATACCCGCAGCGGATCCTAAACCTCGATAAGCTCAAATGTCCACCTTCGAGAATTGTTAATCTCACAAAGCTCCATCAGACAAAATAGAAAGCAAACTAATCAAAAACTCACAGAAGTAACTAAAAAAAAAGCTAAAGCTGAAGGCAGACAAGTCTGCGGGACTTGGTGGAATATTTCCAGAATTTATCCTGTTTCTAGACCAACATCCTGGACACAGGATATTTCTTCGTCGAATTAAAGAAAGCAAACATAATCGCCTTACTTAAACCTGGTTAGCCAAATGATAAACCAGAAAGCTATCATTCTTTACTTAGCGTGGTTTATAAACTTTTCCAAAGACTAATATACAATCGAATCGAACCCGCAATTAACGTTGTGGTTCCCATAGAATAGGCTGAATTAAGACAAGGGCGCAACGCGGATCACTTGATATTAGCGCTTACAACCCATATTGAAGCCGACTATCAAGCCAAATTGAAGACTTTAGTCGCATTTATCGACCTAACCGCAGCATATGACACAGCCTGGAGGAATAGTCTGATCCACAAGCACCTGCAAACCGTACCATGTATCAAAACTGCTTGGATACTGAAAAAAATGTTGCAAAGATCAGTATTAATCCCCCAGAAATGACATCTACAAAACACTGATGACCTTACAATAACCAACCAATACCTGAGTATGGCTCATACTGAAGAGACTTTACTGAATTTTCATGTTTCCATCTAAACAGCAATCTCTCAAATATTGAACCACAATCCCACACCAAAATACCTAGAAATCACGCTGGACCGAACGCTTGCTTTCAAAACCACCACTGCAGCGAAAGTGAAAACCCGAAACAACGTAGTCCAGAATCTAGCCTCGACAACATGGGGAAGTTCCGTAAAAACTCTTTGCTCCGCCGCTCCAGGATTAATTTTCTCCGCTGCTGAATGTTGTGCTCCTGCCTGACTCAATAGCGCTACCTCCGTTAGTACTTGTTTCGGTCGGTATGGAGCACATTCTTGCCCAGCTATTGTTAACCCGATCAATAAATTTGTAGTGATGTGAAAACTTCAACTCGTGCTTAGAAAGCCAGGTCAATCGAAAACATTACTGCTGTGACTGAAAGTATCGTTGAAAACCCAGGTTTGTCAATTAAAATACGTTCGCAACAATTAGGCATATCCCAAACCAGCCTACCAAGCATTTCGCATAAAGATCTTGGAAAGCATATTTACAAAGTTCAGTTGACTTAAGAATTGAAGCCGGCTTGACTTCATATCGGCCAATCTCACTTTTGCAAATATTATCAAAAAATTTCGAGAAACTACTTTTCTAAAGACTAGACAAAATTATCGAAGCAAGAAAATTTGGATGGTTAGAAATAAACACTCGACAATAGATCAAGTGCATCGCAGGGCTTTGTTAAAGTCTGGCATAAGGGTTTAGAGTATGAACTATATAGGGATCTACCTATAGACAATATTTGGAGATTTATAAATCTTATATAGCAAATAGATTCTTTAGAGCACATTATTGTAAAGCGTACTCTGAACTTAGAGTAATACAAGAAGGTGTTCCGCAGGGGAGTGTTCTAGTGCCAACACTATATTTATTAAATGCTAGTGATATACCATATAGCAATGACATAATGTTAGCCACATTTGCATATGACACTGCAATCTTAGCAGCCGATGGGTGTGGGGATAAAGTATTAACATAAAAGTTACAAAATACATGTAAAAAGATTGGAGTTTGGACTCAATTATGGCGAATCAAACTAAATGAGGCGAAATCAACTCATATCATAGTGTATCTTATTATAACTCAGCTAAATACTTGGGTATGAATTTGGAGCCAGATTTAAATGGAAGAAATATGTTAAAAAGAAAGGTTACGAGTTAAATGTTAGATATGGAAAACTGTAACGTAATTCAGAAACATCTACTGAGAATAAAATCTTATTATAAAGGGTGTCTCAAAATTCACACAAGAAGTCATTTTGATAGAAAACACTTTTTTTTTTAATCAAAAATTGTAAATGTTTTATTGATTCACAAAGTATACAGTATAGGGTTATGTATGGAATAGTATAACGGATAAATGGGCTTCACGGCTTTGCTGGCACATACGCACTCTTTGATCGAAATTTTCCATGGCCGTTTTGGAAAAATGTGGCTGCATTTCATTGATACAGCGATCAACTGGTTCTTTCAAGGCGTTGGTGGTCGTGGGCTTGTTGCCATAAAATTTAGACTTGAAAAAACCCCAAAGAGAAAAGTCCAACGGCGTTAAATCGTATGATCTGGGCGGCCAAATCTAGTCACCGAGACTGAAAATTACACGACAAAGAAATGACTCATGCAGTAAATGAATTGTTTCTCTGGCTATATGGCATGTGGCAACATCTTGTTGAAATCACATATCGTTCAAATCTATATCGTGCAATTGAGATACAAAAAACTGGATTATCATGTCGCGATAGCGAGCACCATTAACTGTTTTTACCTGACCAGCCATATTTTCAAAGAAGAATGATCGGATGATGCCTCCAACCCAAAATTCGTACCAAACAGTGACACGTTAAGGATGCATTTGTTTCTCCACAATCACTCGTGGGCCTCATCGCTGAAGATGATTTTCTTTGAAAAATCAGCATCCACTTGTTGTTGTTCCATAATTCATTCAACGCACTCTCTTCGCTGTGCTTGGTTAACAGACTTCAGTTTTTGAGCCAGTTCCCCTTTGTATCTAACTTTCGTGAGAATACGCTATAGTTAGCTTCTCGAAATGTCCAATTCATCTCTCAATCACACGATGTTTTGTGTTGACCGACTTGTTGAAGGACGGCCAGAGTTTCTAAGATTACTATTTCATCCAGTCTCCCTAAATTTTTCAATTAATCTCTTCACATTTGATGAAGTTAAATCACTATTCCGACTATATTTTGTACGAAAATTTCGAACTGTTGCTGCCAAATCTTCATTATTTTTAAAATATTGTTCAACAATGAAAACGCTTTGTTCTTTCATGTAGCCACTCCATTTTGAATAACCCTGAACTGTCAGCTGACACGCTGCCTTTTTTTTTTTCGTTGTCAACACTTCACCGCATAAATGGCGCAAAATTCGAATCTTGCGTGAATTTTGGGACACCCTTTACAATCAGATATTAAAGCCTGTCTGGATGTATGGTACCCAGCTATGGGGTTGTACAAAGAAAACGAATTCAAAAATAATCCAAACATTCCAAAACAAAGTTCTTTGTGGAATAGTTAATGCACAATTAACGTGATTTGCAGATTGACCTGGTTACAGATGTCGTAAAGAAAAACCCTATTCATCACAATCAGCATCTGCAGGTGCATGTTAACCCGGACATAGAAACCATTTTATATTACTCATGAACTCATGTGAGAATTATGAGAATTTGTATTCAAATCATAATACCTTCTTCTCCAAATGCGTTTTTTTTTTTTTCAAACTGAAATAAAAAGCATTTGTCGATCTTTCAGGAGGTGTTTTTAGTGCGGTTAAAATGTCATACTATTTTGGGTTGCAAATCTCTTAGTGTCTTTCGAAATATTTCAATGTATTTATTTAATTTTTCGTATATTCGAATTTAGTTAAAAAATGACTGGACAAATCGAGGATAGATTAGCCGCACTATTGTCAAAGTCTTGGGAGATTTATTCTTAGATGCAAAATCAAATAAATTATTTTTTAAAATCAAAACACTATTGTCCAATGTCATTGTTGTGAATAGCTTTCAAAATTCCACACAACTGTTAGCTTTATCTTACTGAAAAAAAAAAAAAATTAAAACAAACAAATTAATATATTTACCCATAAGCAATCATAATAATTAGAGTACTCTGGCATCAGGACCATATCACAAGGGCTATCCATTATTCCAATTTCGTTCGTTCTGGGCTATAGATACTAATCTCAAGCAATTCTACTACACCAACTAGCAATAGAATTACAAGAAAATTTACTTAAATTTAATTTCAACAGAAATTTTAAGTAACTTTACTTTTTCCTACCGAAAATTCACTCACACACTTAAAGAATGTCAAATGAACCACCTGTATGACACTTATCTTTTCCTGTTTTTTTTTTTCGTTTCGTTTTCGTCACTCTAAGTAACTACAAGCACGTAGAACCGGAAAAGGAAACCGACATGAGAATAAAATAAGACACAAATACATTCACTATATGAGCAAAGGACATTCGCAGTAAAAAACAAAAAAAAAAAAAGAAGGAAGAATAGAAGCACATAGAACGTCGAATTCGTGCTTGTCGCTGAACTGCACCACGTTCACAAATGATATCTACCCGTCTCTAGATGCAATTTAGTATCTGCACAAAGAAAGAAAAAAAAAATAAAATCAACTACTACCCGCACCGAAGCGATTTTTAGCTTTGTGCGATTTGCACAGCTCTCCTCTGTCTACGTGAAGTGCTTAGCTGCGGAAAGTAAATACGAAAAAAAAAAAAAAAAAAACGACACCACCGTGGGGGTGGCAAGGGCTGGAGATACTAAATGCACATTAAAGGAACTTTGCTGCACCTGGGGTGTATCAGGTGCTTCGATTAATCCCGTAATTACTACTTCTATTTGAAACTAATCACACGATATGCGTTCGGATCGAAAGATAGAACACCGGTAGTAGGGGTGGTGTTAGAACTATGGGCACGAGAAAGAAGTCAGAGATGCACGGCAGATAGACGTATTGAAAGGTTTCAATTGGTGTACAAAGCGCGCTAATTCCAATGAGGCGAAGTTAAAGAGAAATACTGACTAAATTATTTCGGAATATCTGGATTTTCATTTTTGGAAGCACGATGAACGCTTCACATGTGGCATAGAAGCAGTGTGTAATGTGTATCTCGCATTCTCACCCACTCTCTTGTAGTCTCTCTGGCTCTTCAATTTTATAGAACTGCTTTCCTGGCCTCTCAGGCAGTTCAGTGAGAAGGAGGAATGTGTGTTCCTCTTGATTTGCTATATTTCGATTTGTATTACGAACATTTTCCAGCATAAGCCTATAGCGGGGGCTGGGCGGTGGGAAACAGTTTGTATACATTCAGTTTGTAGTGTTGGGTTTATGAGGCTACATTTTCATGCACTGATTTAATGATGTATACAAACACACCTTCATGGCTGATATACGAAGTGCTGAGATGTGTCCAGAAATTTTTGCAACTGGAACATAACGCGAGCGGAATTTCTTTATTAGAGCGCCTTACCACCAGAGGGTGATCTTATGCAGTGCATAGAAATGCTGTAGGTGATGATAAAAGCAGCGGATAGATGTCAAATATCTATCACATTATTCAGGTCAGAGTTATTCTCAATATCTACATTGGTTCCAGGTGCCATGTCAAATTTCATGTCACTGCCACGCCGCTGCTAATTTGGAGCGAGAAAATTACAGCCTATAGCAGCGCTTGCGATTGATATAAACATTAGATACTAGTAGTTATAGTGACGAGCTATGGACGTTTTGTTTCAAAAGTCGAAAGATAGCAAAACTAATTCCGATGTACCGGACCGAAATGCCTACAGGTAGCTACAATAGGCAGCCCAATTTTCCACGCCTTAAATCGGAACATGTGAAGAAAGCGACGATGCACTATAAAAGCGGCGGTGTTGAAAATTAGCAGCGAACGGTCAGAAAAATTAAAATTCCTCTGTCAGATAATCTGTCGGTTATCAACCACCAGCTGTACTGAAATGAAAGTACGTATAGCTTAAGTCAAGCAAAGCTGTTGGCTTATATGATCTGCTAGTAGAGTCGCCACGATGTAGGGGATAATGTGTTTTCTTGTGACCCGAGTTGTGCAAGGAGCTACTAGAGCATATAAGAGAGACGAATAAAATGTTTCTCCAACTACTACACCAAACGGAGTTCTGCTTGGTAGTACAATGGACTTCGTGTGAGTCCGAGTGCTCCGGAATTTGGAAATTTCTTTAAAAAAAAAAACCTGAATTGTTGTGGTAGCGACTAAAGGTCCACAAACAAATGTGTATTTGGCTGAAAGTATGCCCTATGATTGGGACCCTAGTAACATTTGCTTGATTCGAAGAAAGAAAAAACACATAAATCCGTAATTTACAGCTGGTGAGAGGTAGCACAGAGTAAGACCTACTGTTGTGAACAACATAATTTCCATGCAATCAGCAGTATACAAGTACATTAGACATCGAAGATGTCATATCACCGTCCGAATGGTGGTCATCCAACACTTGTATGACCAGACAGTGGAGGTATCTAGTTGTATGCTTTTCATTTTCTTTGTAAACATTGTATATAAATAGTACAGAATTAAAGCAATAGATTGGATTCGTTAAGAATCCATAGGGCAAAGTATTTGTTTATTATGAGACCCCCCCCAACAGAGGTAAGGTTCACACCTCATAAAATTCACTTTGTTCAACATAACACCTACCTAGTCGATGTGTTTCCAGGTCGCCATAGGTAAAATTTGATGGCATACGCCAGTCTCCTTGTCGACCCGGGGATGGGGCTAAAGTTTAAAGAGCCTATTGAGTGAAACATTGCTGTCCATTCGCTGAATATGATCTAGTCAATGTAGCCATCGTCTTGACCCTTTGTAGTATACTCAACTTGGTAGAATTTTTAGAGTTTGCGGTTGTATCTTTTACTTGGTTCGCAATCTTGAAGTGAAACATAAGATGAATGATTGTTTCTCTAAGGAGCATAAGCTTCAAATTATGATATTGATAGCGCCCGACTATGTAACCTGAACAGACTATATTACCAACTGCCCTGTACACACTCTGCTCCAGAACCACCCCTGTATTCCATTTGCAAGCCTCAATCTCCAGCAAATTTTTATAGTCATTCCCTGCTGTTCGACTATATAGCAAACACTCTCATTTTGTATAATTTTCTAATTATAGAACATTTGAAAATTTCACAATATAACATGTAAGTACCGAAAAATTCATTAATTCCCCCAACACCTCCCACAAGTGTTCTATAGAAGGGTATTCTGTCGATTTGTTAGTTTTTTTTTCGGTTTCCTCATTTGTTCGCAACACATCCGACACGCTGAAGAGTATTTCGAGTTGGGTATTGGGGTGTACATATCTGGACCAAAAGAGTAGCAGCAGCACGCAACGGTGGATGATCCTTTTGCTGATGCTTCAGCTCGATTGTTGGTATAATCCAACCAGTCTGCCCATGATGCCACTGCTGCTAGTTGCTTGCACATCTCGTACTGGTGGACTTGTTAAACGTTGTTCTCCTTAATGAAAATTGTTTACATTACGAATTTTTCTCATTCGGGTTATTATTGTTCTTTCTTTTCAATTTTTTTTTTTTTTTTTTTGTGTTAATTTGTTTTGTTTTCCTTTCGGATGTTAACTTTTTTTTTTTTACAAAAAACGTATATTATGCGAATATTCGAGAGCGCATTCGGTTCAGTTATATCTGGTGAAATACATTTCAATATAAATTGACGAGAGGAATACATTATGATATCTGGAGGAAACTGGTGAATGCATCCGTGATGCTGTATCTGAGGTTATTGCCGAATATAATGGCAATAATGCCGAAGGAATAAAAGTGCAATCCGGCGGAGGAGCAAACAAAAATGGAACACAAATATTATAAATAAAAAGGGAAATAAGAAAACACAATGAAAATGAAGGGAGGTTGCTAGTGCCAATTTTATGAAATTTATTACAATGAACATTGTGAAAACTCTCATATTCAGACAGAATTATTTTATTTATAAATGATGTGTAAACACGAATGGATGTGTTGGGCAAATAAAGGAGATGGAGAGAAGTTTTTTTTCTTGCTTTATGGTTGTGAAAAAAAAAAACAGAACTTAATTGGATATTAAGCAATTCAGAGAAATGTCGTTGTTAAAGAGGAAAAGGTATAATTAGGGAATTTTTAATTATTATTACTGCAATTAAGGAGAGCTTTCATTGCCTTTGCGTTTCGAAGAAATTCACATTTTTTTAAAGAGTTTCATGAGTGGGTTTCGTTAAATTAAGTTTTTATTTAACTATAGACATTAATATATTTATTTATTTATTTCATTTCATCTACAAGTATATAACTTAACAGATTGTGATATATATGTATATATATTGGGTTTATAACTTAATTCGTGCGGTTTTTTGTCAAAATTTGAACGTTTTTTTAAGAAAAACATGTACAATAGTATTATTCAAAGTATTGCCAATCTGAAGCTATGACTTTTTCCCATCTTTCTGGCAATTTGTGGATCACATCCCAAAAGAACTGCGCCGGCTTGGCAGCCAAGAATGAATCAAGCCAATTTTTGATATTCTGCTCTGATGTGAACCGTATTTCAGTGAGGGCGTTCTGCATCGACCGAAACAAATGGTAGTCAGAAGGGGCAAGGTGTGAGCTATAAGGCGGGTGGGGTAAAACTTCCCATCCACTGTTTTCCAAATAGTTCTTAACCGGAATAGCAACGTGGGGCCGAGCGTTGTCATGATGCAAAATTATTGCCTCGTGTCTGGTCGCATATTCCGGGCGTTTTTCGGCTACTGCTCTCTTCAAACGGATTAATTGTGTTCGGTAGCGTTGTCCATTGATGGTTTCACCCAGTTTTAGCAGCTCATAATACAGCACACCCTTCTGATCCCACCAAATACAGAGCATTACCTTCGCGCAATGGATATTCGGCTTTGCCGTTGATTTGGCTGGTTGGCCGGGTTTCACATATGATTTTTTGCGCTTGGGGTTGTCGTAATGGATCCATTTTTCATCACCAGTAACAATCCGATGCAAAAATGACTTCCTTTTATGGCGTTCCAGCAGCATTTCGGACATGCAAAACCGCCTTTCGACGTCTCTCGGCTTGAGTTCATGTGGAACCCAAATTCCTTGCTTTTGAATATATCCAGCTGCTTTTAAACGTTTTGAAATGTTTGCTTGAGTGACACCCAAAGATTCTGTGAGCTCTTCTTGTGTTTGGCAACAATCTTCATAGAGTAATGCTTCCAGTTCTTAGAGTAATGCTTCCAGTTCTCATCAGGACGTTCATCGTCTTCCAAGCCAAAATCACCACTTTCGGCACGTTCGCTCAGCTAGCGCATGTTCACCATAAACTTCCACCAAAATACGATGACTTTCGGCAGCAGTTTTCTTCATATTAAAGTAATGAAGAAGAACTCCCCGCAAAAACACTTTTTCAGGCACAAAGTTCGCCATATTTGAGTGAAAAAAAAAAATATTGTTGTTTACCCTTCAAATGAATGACATATACTGAAATGACGTACAATGACAGTAGTTTCCAACGCATGTTCCAATGGAATAATACAAGTTACGCCATCTCTTAGCAAACCACACGAATTAAGTTATTGACCCAATATAATAGATGACAAAAGTAATTAAAAATAGATAAAATACGTATGAGAATTTGAATTTACCTACACAATTTACCAATAAAACTAAATAAAGTGTTTTTGAACATATTTCTGGATAAACTTAAATCTACAACAGACCAAACCGAATAACTCGAGACATAGGCTCATTCAACCCGTAGTTTGTCCTATGTATTGCACGAAAAAGAAACTCTCTTTGTCTCAATGGCCTTTCAGGAGCGTAAATGGGGATTAAAGCTAACAAGCAAGGGCTTCTTAAATGATAACAAAGGAGGTCTCTCACACGTCATGAATCTTTCTTCGATTTAGAAGCTTAGCTAAACCCAGCAGTTGACATCTAACATCATATTCCGGTGAGAAATTCCAACGCATTTAAAAAAAAAAAAACTAATTTGGAAAATCTTCTTTGAATACTTTCCACCCGATTAATATGCACCGGTAATAAGGACACCAAACGATGTCACAATATTCCACAAGAGATCGAGCAAGGGCTATAAGAAGTGCTATCAGCGAGTGAGGATTAGAAAATTCTACTGCATTTCTTTTAATGAAGCCAACCATGGAGTTAGCTTTTGACGTTATATAGTCTACATGTTCGCAAAAAGTTAACGCCTGATTAAAAACGATACCAAGGTCCTTAACAACATTTACCCGAGTTAACTCTATTGAATTGATGGAATATCGGTGAATAATTGGGTTGAAACATCCGCAAAAAGTTGTTACGTTGCATTTCTTTATGTTAAGGAGAAGGTAGTTATCTTTGCACCATATAGAAAGAGCATTAATATCACTTTGGAGCTTTATACAATCATTTAAACTTGAAATTCTTAGGAACAGCTTTAGATCATCTGCGTATAGTAGGCATTGACTCTAGCTTATATCATTGATAAATATAATGAAAAGTAAAGGGCCCAGGTGACTGCCTTGAGGTACACCTGAGCTGCAATTGAATGGTTCTGAAATAAAAGATTCAATTTTTACAATCTGCACTCTATTCATTAAAAAAGATGAAATCCATCTCAAAATAGATGAGTGAAAACCGAAGCAATACAGTTTGCGTATTAAGACACTATGATTCACAGAGTCAAATGCCTTACTAAAGTCGGTATAGACCGTATCCACCTGATAACCCCTTTCAAATGAATTTAATACAGACGATGTGAAATATAGGGGATTGGAGGCTGTGGATCTCCCTGAAACGAAACCATGTTGAGTTTCCGAAATATATTCTTTGACATAAAATTCCAATTTATCTTTGACTATACTCTCTAAGAGCTTAGGGATGGCTGATAATTTACAGATTCCCCTGTAGTTCTAGACGTCATTTCTAGAGCCAGATTTAAATATTGGAACTAGAAATGAGACCTTCCACTCATCTAAAAAATGCCAAGTTTAAGTGATAAGTTAAAGATAAGTAGAAGGGGGTAACAGATACTGTCTTTACAGCTTCTTAAAACCAATGCTGAAATACCATCCACTCCTGGACTTGCCGATGGTTTTAGATTGCTAAGAGCCAGAACGATGTCATGAAAATCGAGATAAATGCAACCAATATCCACTCTTTGATCGATTACGTTGGCTGGAGCTAAGTATACAGATTCGAAAAATCGAACAAACAATTCGCAAGAAGTTCCAATATTATTGGATTCTACGTTTTCATACAACATAATCTGCGGAATACCATACGTATTACGCTTATGCTTTATAAAATTCCAAAAGCTTTTGGCGTCAGTTACTAGCTTGCTCTCGATATCCGTAATATAATTTCTATGGAGAAACCTGCTAAGCATGCAGAACTGTTTTCTCAAGGTACAAAAGCCAGCATAATCAACCAAGTTTTGCGACTTTTTGTACCGTTTAAGTGCTTTAGTTTTAAGGTTCTTTAAATTCATTAACCGACAATTATACCGAGGGGGTTTAGAGAGTTTCTTCTTGAAAGTTAATGGCACATACATTTCAAACCCAGAGTTAATAATAGCTATAAAACTAGCATACATCTCATTAAGACTAAGGTTATCAAATTCCTCCTTCCAATCGAAGGAATTAATCCAATTATTTAGACCAGTAAAATAAGCTTTAAAGAAATTAAAATAACTACAATTACTGTTAGTATTAACCGGATCAAGAGAAGAATAAAATTCAAATTCGAACTCAGGTTACTTGTGATAGATCGAGTTATTAAGTAATTCACAAGAAGCAGAATTTGATTTTACTTTTAATTCCTTTACACAAAGAAATAAAAGATCTAATAATCTGTTTAATGAATTGTGGACAGTGTTAACTTGCGAGAGGTTCAAGGAATATAAAAAGTCTATACAATTAAGTTCATACTCTATATAACAATTCGTAGGGATTAGCATATTATCTTCATCTGACCACGTCCACTTAACATCGGGAAAATTAAAATCATTATCTATGTGTTTAAAATAAGTACTTGCAATACCATTTGACGGAACATAACTAGCAATGATTATTAGTTGGGAAACTGAATTTACATTAATTAAAATACATAATTGTTCTACTTCAGTGATTGGCAATGATATTTGCTTACAAGATAGAGTGGATCGAATAGCAATTAAAATTATAATATATAGGTATAGATTTTTATTTTTAAATTCAAGTATTCATTCAACACTTGATTAATATTACAATCTAGTCACCTTAACTAATAAGCAATTTTAATCTAGCCTAATTTGCTAAATAAAACATTTATACAAGAAAGCCATTCGGTAGCATCTCTTTTCCTTTCTGGTATATTTATGTATGCACAGGGTGGACCATTTAAACCTTCGGCATCTAGCAACTCTATAACTTTGACATCTGTTTTCTGATCAGCTTATGACAGCCCGCCATTTATGCCATGGAACAGTACACTCCACCACAACTCGCTGTTATCGTGCACTTGTACATTCAAAACATGTTCTCAATTGTGAAAACGCAACGTATTGTGCAAAATATCGAGTGAGGGAAGCGCCTTCAGACCATTTACAACAAAAATTTATCGCCTCCGGCAATCTTGGTAAAGACCACCTCGGACGATAGCAGCATGTCCAAGGTAGTCTGATGAGAACATTGAAGCTGTACAGGCCAGTGTTGAGAGCGATGCTGGAGCAGCTGTAACCGTCAATGAAGAGTGTTATCGGGCCCTGATAACGGATTTTTTTATACCAATTCTGACTGGTAACGCCATGGACAACATTTGGTTCCAACAAGACGGCGCCACAGGTCATACAGCCCGAGCCACTCGGACGCCTAATTTCGAAAAATGGTGATTTTGACTGGCCTCCGCGATCACCCGACTTAGCTCCTCCAGACTTCTTCCGGTGGGGTTATTTGAAGTCCAAAATTTATGTCAGCAAAACACGGATCCTAGAAGCCTTGAAAGACAATATACGATAGGAAATGGCCGCTATTCAGCCCGAAACACTTTGAAAAGTGATGGGAAATACCGAAAAACGAACAAATTGCACCATTCCCTCTGGCAGCGAACATTTAGGCAATATCATATACAAAAAGTGAAAATAAACGAAAAATGACTTGACAGCAAATAATTTTTGATTAATTTTTTAATTATTACCAAAAAAACATCCCGTAGGTTTAAATGGCCCACCCTGTATATAGCCACATCTTTGTTGTATGCTTCGTAATAGCATGCTACTCCATCTACACCAAATGAAATGATTTAGTTCGTTTGAGTCTACGTAGAATGTCCGTATTGTCCAGGAACTGTGTTAATTCGATGTTAGCATGCTGACGGAGTGCCTTCATTTTGTTTCACCACGTTGTTGACGTTAAGATCGAGGACATTATTTCTGATGTGCCAGGGTTCTGATGTACCTCAAAGCTGAATACCATACCCGTTTTAAATTTTGCTGGTATAGTAAGACCTTTTTGCACGTTAAAAAACTGAATTTCTACCTATTAACCAATACCTCTTTCTGTATTTAACTCCTAATTTATCTCTTTTTTTCCTGATGCGTCTTCTCAACGAAGTTTAGCATCTAGGGTCATGCCAAAGTATTTTACTTTGTTCGCATACGGTACTATTTGTCCATTGATGGTGACTGGTATATAGTTCAATCTTTTATTAGTAAAGTCAACATGGACAGACTTAGCTTCATTTAGCTTAATGCGCTATTGTTTTGTTCAATTATGTATTTGGCTGACAGCAAGTTGTAGTTTTTGTGTTGATTCTTCGTTGTTTTTACCAACTTCCAAGGTAGCTATGGTGTTAGTGCCAAGCGCTGGCAGATCACTGGTGTACAAAATGTACAGGACTGGTCCCAGTACACCGCCTTGTGGTCTCCCGCTTTGATTTCCTTTAATTCGGAGTAGAAGTCTTCTTGTTTAATTCTGATGTATCTACCTTTAAGATATGATTCCAGAATTTCGGCATGTTATTTGGAAACGAGCATTCTCAGCTTATGATTAAGTCCCTCGTGCTAGACTTTATCAAAAGCCCGTGCTACATCTAAGGAGATCGTAGAGAAGACTCTCCTTTCTTCTAATGCATTTTCAATTGCATGTGCTTTCTATGGACTTGATCAATCATCGAATGTTTATTTCGGAAACCGAACTAGTGATTAGGAATCAGATTCAGCTTAACTAATGCTTTTATCGACAGATGCTTCAGAACCCCTCCTGTTATAAGGTCATATCCAGGAGCTTTTTTCGGATTTATATTTGATTTAATCATATTCTTTACTCCAGTTGGTGTCGTAGGTCTAATTTCTACATTTTCTTGTTCGAGCACTTCCGCTGTTATTCCATTTTCATCTGCTTCATGTTGTTGAAATATATTTTTAATATCTTTTCTTCGTCAAAGACTGCCTGCAATTGTTTTTGGTGATGCAGGAGTCCATTGGGATACCATTAAAATATCTTAAGAAGATCACATCTAATTATCTAAAATTCTAACTGAAACTAGTTCTCCCGCTTTTCCAAATCAATAGTGTAACAGTGGAGTACTACTATTAACGAGTGAATTATTTATATGCCTTAATACTTTAGTATTAAGTTCTAGAATGAAGATGCAGAGACGTGTGAATCCAGCATAAAATTATTGTCTACACAATATGACCGAGCCACAGGATAGGTAACCTTGATTTGTCAATAGGAAATGTTACTCGTATTCAATTAATTTGAATCCACAACAAATAATTTGCTTAGAAACTGCCTACTTAATTGTGTCTTTTCGAGGGTTACATAAAAACTCGGATACCTTAGAAAGATGAAGTTTTGTACACTTATAGTAAGACTCAAACAGAAGATCTGTATGCAAGATAATTTCTGATTTTTGAAGTAGAGTGTGTTGCAAAACATTGACGATATATGTTTTGCTAAGAAACTTCATACTTAACTGTGCCTTTTGAGGGATAGCATTTTTGAGTTTTTTTTTAATTTGACTAGAAATCTGATAAAGTAAAAATTTGTTTGACTTTCACTCTAAAATTTCTAACCTCTTAGACTTTTCCTCTTCATCTGTCTGCGGGTTAGTAAAACTTAATTCTGATCCAAAATTCAACCTTGTACGTCAGATAGTTCAAAAGGTATGAGGCTGTGACAGGCAGACGAACAGACAACTGACTCTGACTATAACAGTTCCGTTTTTACAAAACTGCGGCAAAACTTCCAAACAACAACAGCATATTATTCATCTCCTCTGCTCATCCAAAGAGTATCCCAACTCTTCCGGACGCTCTCTATGGTACTTACCCCAATTTCAATCGTTCGCACGTTCTCAATCCTGCCACACCCTCATCATCACAATTCATGGCGAAATCGGAATTTTCATTCTAACCCCAAAAATTAACGGTACTTTAATATTGGTCGCCTAGATGACTTACCAAGTTTTTGTTAAAAAATACGTATAACGGTACTTTGTTTATTAATTGGTTCTTAAAAATTTGCTTTTTCTCGACTATTAATATTTAAACAATAGTTAATATATCCAAGGTCATGGCTTACCAAGTTTTGGAAAATCGAGTTCCTGTGACAGTCGGATTTTTTTTTCGAAAAACAAGTGATAAGCAGAATTTCATATTCCCTAACTCACACGGGATGTCATTTGCGGTGACAATATTAATATTCATTACGACATACAATCCCAAATTCGATTCGAAATGATTTTTTCGTAACAAGGATGCATTCTAATACTTCAAGTCACTTGGGGTGACAATCAAAATCTACATAACAAGCAGAAAATCATATTCCCTAAGCCACTCGGAGTGACGAAAGTCACTTTGGGTGACTATTTCGTGTTTTATATTCCCAAAATCACTTGGGGTGAAAATTAAAAATTTTGTGACAAGCAAACATTCATATCATCTTTCCTTAGTCTATACTCTAAGCATTACCTCTGTAACAATTTCCAAAGCTCTATGTTGACTATGCTACAAGTTTTGATACCCTTCTGTTATACTTTACATTTTCTTTGACATCCCAGTCCCCCACATTTTTTTTCTATAAGAGCAAACATTGGTTTCTTAAAAATGTTTGATCTGAAGATTTATTTATATTTGTCTGTGGATCTGTCTGTCTGTGGATATATCTGTCTCTACGTCCGACTGCATCATAAACAGCTATACGGATTTCCTTCAAAACTTAATATCTGGGGTCTGTGGGGTCACATGGTTCGAGGCGAAAAATGAATTTGCATTTTTTATATCCGAGTTTTTGCAGATGAACGACATACGAGTACATGTCCATAGGTGCAAGTCTATGCAACCGAGATGTGTACTTTATTTTTTATTGTAAAGTGTGACCAGATAGCAATGATAGTTCTTCCAATTATTATGTTTCAGCAGCTGTCAACGCAAACAATGATATCTAGCTGTCAAAATATTCAGTAAGGTTTGCCATTCCGGCTCAGTTGTAAATACGCAACGTGAATTTTGTCGTGAGGTCGGCCGTCATCGTGGCTTCAATGAGCAGGCAATTCGTCGCACCGTGGAAAAGTTTGAGCATGAGTACACTCTTCTGGACCTTAAGCCACCAATCACACAGGGATTGGTGCGAAGTGAAGAAAACATAGCCGCCGTAGCGGCCAGTATCGAAGAAGAACCAGAAATGTCGATTCGGCACCGATCAGCTGAATTGGGCATCGCCAGAGAGTCAACCAGGCTTTGCGGTTGGATTTGGCCCTACATCCGTATAAGATTGTGCTGACGCAAGAATTGAAGCCGGGCGACCATAGACAGTGGCTTGAGTTCGCTAATTGGGCGCTGGAAATGTTGGCCGGAGATCCGGATTTTGGCCAAAAAATCATCTTCTCGGACGAGGCCCATTTTTGGCTCAACGGCTATGTCAACAAGCAAAACTGCCATTATTGGAGCCACCACAATCTACAAGCATTCCACCGAGCATCAATGCATCCACAAAGATTGACTATTTGCTGCGGTTTATGGCACGGCGGCATCATCCGACCTTATTTCTTTCGAAATGAGGAAGGAGACACCGTTACCGTCAATGGTCCTCGGTATAGAGCGGTGCTAACCGACTTTCTGTGGCCAGAGCTCGACAACATCGATATATCCGAGCTGTGGTTCCAACAAGACGGCGCTACATGCCATACAAGCTGAAGGAGAAGTTGTGAAATAGAAATATGGCGACTGGGTCATCTTACGACGAGCGTTCATTAATTGACCGCCGTGATCATGCAACCTGACACACCTCGTTTATTTTCTCTGGGTCTACGCTAACAAGCCAACCACTTTGGACGAGCTGGAGGCCAACATTCGAGACGCTATTGCCTGAATAACGCCGCACATATTGGACCGAGTCATCAAAAATTGGACCGACCGCTTGAAGCACTACCAGCGAAGCCGAGGAGGCCATTTAAATAATATGCCATTCCATACATAATGACATGAATGTAGCTTCAAAATAAAGCCAGAATCAATTTGATATATCACACCGTTGTTGTTTTATTTAAATTGTTTACCTATCGTTCTTATCTGGTCACCCTATATTAGATTGCCCGCTTTCTGAATGAATGAATGAACGAAATCGTTTGATATTTACTTTAGTTTAGTTACTAACTTACGATAGTTGAATTCATTTGATAGTGCCTTACATTACTAGATATGTACATATGTAGTTTAACCTGAATGGAACTATGAAGAGTTCTTTCGTTTCCACTTGGATTCTAAGATGTGCACATTATTTATAAAAACTAAATCCCGATACTAGGTACCTACCCTAACCTAACCTACCCCCAAAAGACAAAAGTTCGGAAAATTTTAAAATATTCAATCAAATTCGTTTCTCCTGGGATCTGTGAAGACAAGTCAAAGCAAACATGATCATGAGCTGATTATCAGATGCTTTAAGAGACATCTTTCAACTTTGATCGTACAATTGAATGCGGTTGACTGGGAGTAACCTTAAAACTATGACCAGAGCACCTACTTGTACCAGAAGAAAGACTTCTACAACTATCGCACCAAACAGAGGTTACACTTAAATTGGTTTTAAATCAAATCATAAATATCGACACAGTTCTGAACGAGTATGCGTGTAATCTTTATTACTTCCGACAATAAATATAAAAAAAAAAGAAATCAGAATTTCATTCCGCATTCATTACAGAAATAATTTTTCATCTGAGCAATAAAATGCCGCTGCCAACTAAAACACCATCAAACAATTCAACAATTCGGAAACAACCATTAATAATGTTCATAAATTTTCTTATATCCCTAATCGACTGCGAAATAGTTGTTGCAATCCACGCAACTACCAGTGCTCCCTGTTGCAACCCTCATATCCACTATGGGGCTATGTATGAGGAACGACTTGTGGTGTAATACAATAAACCATATATGCATGTACGTACACAACAATAACAACAACTTAAGCGCATTGTGTGTTTATTACATTTTATTGTTATTATTACTATTTGAAGCAGCTACTACCAGTTGGTGAAGTGAGTGTATAATATCTGTGATACAACAAACATAACACGCAGGAAAAAAAAAAAGAATAAAAAAATTACGAACCCAGTTGCATATTACAACACTTAACTTAAACTATAAATCACCACATAATACACACACACAGACACACATCTACTCATATTTGTGAACTTGTTGAGTATTTAATGTTCAAAGTTTCTGTGTTGAGTTTTCTTCCTTCTTCGGGTAGGGTTACGTTGTTCATTCCTTTGAACTGCACAAAGTACCATTTAATGAATAGCTAAACTTTCGAACTGAATGCAACCACCCACCCCTACTGAAATAGGGTGAGTGTCGTTCAGGCCATTTGAATAGTATTTATGTGTAATTGTTAGAGTAGTGTAGTTCAGTTGGATAGTTTTGGATACAAAAAACTATTTCACTTAACGAGTTACGTTTACGATTAGAGTAATAAAACGAAATTAAGGATAAATAAAGTTTTACAACACATATACAGACACATAGACATATAGATACAATAAATATCTAAAACAAAGAGAATACAGAAAAAAACAAATTAAAACAAAAAACAATTATCATTTAGTTTAGCAAATTCCTCAAGTGCAACAAACATTTTTTTTTCTACTTTCTCAAAACAGAAAGAGAACGACAACGAACGACAGACAGACAGACAGATAGATAGATAGAAAAAGAGAAATATACAATTTAGTTTTTTTTTTTTTTTTTTAGAATGCAACATGAAAAGTGAGATTATACGACGACGAAAATTAAGGACTGGTTAGGGACTCTAATGGCCTCTAAAGTACTTACCCCGGGTAATGCCTGTTTGTCATGTGATGCCGTTTGAGCCGTACTTTCCGGACTGAAGTACGTCAAGAAAGCGCAACCTGAAATGAAAAATGTATGGTTGTTGAGTAAGTCATTATTAGGTGGGCCTAATATATATCTGGAGGGCTATTAGATGAATATGGTTGCTTTGGGAATATAAGGAGGTGTTTTTTGTTTGCTGTTTAGTAAATAGCAAGAACACTTAATTTAAGTATACGTGCCTTGTGAAACTACTTAATTGGGTTACTGGTTCTTGAGAATGTGAATGTTAGATTACATAGACTTTTTTTTTAATGAAACAATAAGTGTAGGTCTAGCTAACGATATCTTAAGGCAACATTTTTGAAGAAGCATAATTCGGATTTATTGACAAGCAACCGAGATGCTTAGATAAGAATCGCCGGTACTTAGCGTGGGGGCAGAACGAACGTTAATGACTTCATACAAAAATTTGATACCATAGCAAACCAGCTACACTGATCAGGGCCTCCATCGATGATTGGGTTTCTTATGAACACGGTTCAGTTGGATAGTTTTGGCATGGTACTTTCTCTAAGGTGCGGGCAGACTAAATGAATGCTGTCTCAGCAGCAAAGACTGCAGACAACTTATCTGCATTCTCACGGGGCACTTTGCTTTGCCAAATACCTGGTGTGGTAGAATTAAGTGATACAACAGCCTACGATGCTTGTGGGGAGAGGGCGACGACACTGCGGAACACATCCTCTGTGCTTGTTCTACTTTTGCCCATATCTGATGGCAGATTTTCGGCGCTGATGAGGCGAGTGCTGATACCGTAAGCTCCTCATCACTGAAGCGTTTAGTCGACTTTTTTTTCGGATGACGAACAAATTTTCTTCAAAAAATAAAGTGGGTAAAACAGGGTTTGCTTCTTAGTAGTACAATTGACCAGTTGGATCTGAGTGCTTAAGTGCAGGGCTTCCTGGGTCAAAAAGAAGGGACTCGTTGCAACTTTATCTTTAATTTTCTTTGTCAATCCACTAGCCTTAACAGACGTCACAGCAATCTCCCCTGGTAGGGTTAGCTGGCGCATTAAAACTAATGAATGTCTATATTCGCAGCAGACCTGACCGCAATGCTATCTCCACAGTGCAATACGAAGGGTAAAGGTGTAGAAACTGCATTACATGACGACGTTAGTACAATAGACTACATACACACTTGCTGCATTTTTAGACATTGTAGGAGCATTCAAAAACTTCAAAACTTGCGCAGTGAAAAGAGAACTTAAAAATTCCATCTTATCAACTCATCATGATCACCAAGCCGCTAGCAAAGTCACTAATCTGAAAGCCATCACAAGAACATAAACATTGGCTTGCACTGGTCGTGAGGACCATACCAACAGCAGAACTAGGTGTTATTCTCAACTTGCTTCCTTTAGACCTCTTTATACAGGAATCTGTGGCTAGAACTGCTCTTAGAATCAGTCAAACAAATGACTGGAAGCCAAGCATGGCGGAAGATACCCAGATGCTAAATAAATACTTAATTGATGTAGTAACCACTAACTATACAATACCCTACATAAACTTTGAAAGACAATTCTTCTGCTCATTCCCGAGCATTGAGCTACAATATAGCGTCTGTTTACTGTCCGCCGCGATGCTCGCTCGAAAAGATTACTTTCGTGTCTTCAATGCCCTTGGTTCAAATTTCTTTATTGGTGGAGAGTTCAACGCGAAGCACACCTTCTGGGGTTCAAGATTCTCTACGAAGTGGCAAATGAATTCGGTTGTTGTTTTTATTCGACAGGAAAACCCACCTATTGGCCAACCAACTCAGAAAAAATTCCCGATCTTATCGGTTTTTTCGTTTCAAAGGGCATTTACGAGTACAAGATATTTATTACATTCGAAGAAAGTTTAGATCTCTTTTCTGACCACTCTCCGATAATTTTATTACTTGGTGAAGCGTTGATCAAGAAAGAAGGACCTCCAAGGCTTACTAGCAATAAAACAAACAAGCGCTTTAGAAATGATTGCGAAACAAATATCGCCTTAAATGTATCACTTAAAACACCTTGTGAACTGGAGGACGAAGTTGATCGTTTCGTGGAAGCAATCCAAAGAGCGGCATAGAGAAACACTCCTTCTAGAAGCTATAAGATTAACCGCAATGAAAAGTATCCCAGACAAATCATTGAACTGGTGAGGGAAAAAAGAAAAGCACGAAAGAAATGGCAAATGACTCGTGCGCCGCAGCATAAAAAGGTCCTTAACCGACTATGCCATCGGATTAGAGATACTATTGGGGAATTTAAAAGCAATAGGATAGCGACCTACCTTGAAAATCTCTTCGCTGAAAGAGAATCAAATTATTCACTATGGAAAGCTCTAAAAGGCATCCGGAAACCTCAAATACAAGCGCCACCAATTCGGAAAAACGATGGAAATGGGGCCAAGAGCGACAAAGAAAAGGCAAACATTTTTGATTTGCACTTAAACGTTTAAGCCATTCAACGGCCCTTTGACAATGCCCGACTCCCCAGCCACGACATCCGACAACTTTAAAGTAAAAAAAGTTTCATTGATTGAACTGAGGGAGGTGATCAAAAATCTAAAGACTAAAACACCGGGTTACGACTTGATAACGGCGCAGCTGGTCAAGAAATTGCCGAATAAAGCTCTTATGCTATATTTGATTAACGCTTCGTTCAGATTGCTCTACGTTCCGAGACAATGGAAAGTCGATGAGATTATAATGGTCCCGAAACTAGGCAAACCTCTGAATGAGAAGAAATCATATCGGCCTATTTCCCTATTGCCGATTATCTCTAAAATATTCGAAAAACTACTTTCTAAACGACTACAACCCGTAATCGACGAAAGACGTCTCATTCCTGACCATCAGTTTGGATTTAGCATCAAACATTCTACAATCGACCAAGTCCACAAAATAACTGACGTGATTGAGAAAACACTCGAAGAAAAAAAGATTTGTTGTGGCGTATTTCTTGACGTCTCACAAGCTTTCGATAAGGTTTGGCACCAAGGCTTGGAGTATAAGTTGCAACTACTACTGCCACGGCAACTCTTTCTAATCTTACGATCGTACCTCACCGAAAGACTTTTTCGTGTTAAGCACGGAAATGATTACTGTCCTTGGCCCACTTCTATATGTACTCTACACGCGTGATATCTCGCAGGAAAGAAACGGCGTCGTTGCCACGTTTGCGGACGATACGGCGATATTGACAACGGGCGATACAATTGAAGCAGCAACTGAAAAGCTGCAACATGCTATTAATAAAGTCCACGCTTGGACGAATTCTTGGCGTATTGTGCTGAACGAAAGCAAATCTACTCACGTCAACTTTACCTACAAAAAAGTGGACAGATTACCCGTATATTTAAACTCGGCTCAAATACCGTACACCAACGAAGCAAAATATCTAAAAAAGAAACGCGACGAGCTCGAAAACAAATACCGACAAATGTTGAGCCTACATAACAAACTGCTTATCTATAAGCAAGTGCTAAAGCCAGTGTGGAAGTATGGTCTACAACTATGGGGTTGTACCAGAAAAAGCAATAGAAACATCCTACAAACTTTTGAAAATAAAGTTCTTGGAACGATCGTTAGAGCACCGTGGTACGTACGTAATGAAGATTTTCATCGGGACCTGGGAATTTTGCTCGTAAGCACAAAGATCGTGTTCACGGCCATTGTAACCGTACCGTCTTTCAACTACTTGACGCAAAGGACAAAACCTCTTGACCTCGCGTCATAGTACGAGTACATGCCGGTCTTGAAAACCGCAGGAACTTTCAGTGGAATTTAACCTGCTTAAAGCACTGCATTGTTTTTAAATTACATACGAACATCTTTTTCCAAAAATCACGAGTCTCGTAAGCGAAAATAAAAGCATCGGCTTAGTTGTAGTATTAATCTTGAAGAGTGATGTTTTTAGTGAGTAAAAATCTCACACTACCATAAGAACGCATGGTCGGGCCTTATGGTGTCTTTAGAAGATTTTCACCCTCTCGGCAAAAAAAATACAAAATTCCCGAGCAGGAACAAATGGGTATGTGTCAGGTTACCAAACACTCAAACCAAAGTCAACTATACTGACAGGTCCATGTGGGCATCCTTTCTTTAAATCAGTCAGACTCCTGAACCATAGCAGTGTTTTCCAGGCGGAGGTCCTACCAGTGACAATTACTGCCCTTGAGACTGCGATGACAGCAATACCACGCGATGATATCACCTTTATCATCGACAGCAAAGCTGCTATAAAAGCCATTTCTGCTATAGAGGTGAAATTGAAGCTTGTGAAGTGTTGTCGCGAAGAACTTAAAGTTCTTGGCACACGTAAAACTGTGCTGCGTTCTTGGACATGAAGGTATATCAGGGAATGAGAAATCTGTTCTCAAAACGGCACACTGGTGTGGTATTTAGTATAAAAATAAATTCAACGTTTCTCCTGATAAATTCACATCGTCTGTTACCATAGAGCCCTCATTGACACAGTGGCATTCACAAATGCCACTTAGATTAATATAATACCTTCCACGTGGAAATATGTAAATACACCAATGAGTGTTTCGACTTTGATGACCTTTAAGACCACCTCACGGCCCACGCTTTTTTAATGGCGGTATATTTAAGACACGTATTAAACTTCGAAGATATAATTCATTTTCTTAATTCATAACAAATTCTATGCTTTTCGATAATTTTTAAATGATTCCCAAATACTTCTGAAGTAAAAGTATATATGCTTACTCACCTCTATAAAGGGCAGGTATGGCTTTTTGAAGAATTTGAAGGATTAACCACTCAAAGCTTACATGTGCGCTCCATTCCTACCTTTTTTTCGCTTGTCTTACATCCGCATTTCCAATTTGCTTATGTCCCAAAAGTAATTATTCCATAAATCAACATAAATATTTGGAAAATTATGAAAAGATTAAAAAAAAGAAAAACTCCCTTTCTCTACTCGCCCAAACCACTCACTCATAGAGTCCTTGTAATTCGACAGAGAGAATAACTTGAACTTAAAAGTAGGCACTACTACCCGTACTATTTTCACTTCAGAGAATGGGAAGTAAATTTAAATGACAAACAGACCAATCTCGAAAGTCGGAGCTCGCTCGATGCCTAAAATTTAATGAAATGATGGGGGGAGGCTTTAGGGGACTATAGTTGTTTTTAATTAGCATTGGACCATGTTTTATGCATTTGTGTAGCTAGCTAGTGGAGAAAAAAGTTTTCTTATTTCTTTTTTTCATTTTGTTTACTTTTTGTAACCGGAAAACTCAAAAGGGAGATTTTTTTTTTTTTTTTTCATTCCACTTTGAGGTACCCCACTTTCAACCGATTGAGGAATGGTGACGACTGTGGCAAAGGAATTTTTTGTTTATACTTTGGTTTCTTGTTTCCTGTTTTATTTACGTATTCTGGTTTCGGTTTTGGTCTCATTTGGTATCCGGTTAGGAAAAAAAAACCCTAAAAAACTTTCAATGAAGAGGCATGATTAAAACTTTTTTTTGGTTTCATTAAAGCCCTCCATACCCGTTCTGCATCATTATCAGTTAAGTCAAGGAGATGGATAAAAGAGAAAAAGAAAATGACATAGATCCATACTACCCACCTACCTATATCTACTTGAACTGTATGTGTTGACCTCAATTACCCACTCCAAATGTAACAAAAGTATAAAAACGTCAGATGCAAAAGGAACCAAGAACCTTCGATCAAAGTGCAAATACCTACTTGAGTGCTGTACTCTGTGTGAAGATACCTTCTCATGCAACAAACAGAGGCGGTTGAAGTGCCCCAGAAGTTCTACTATGCCATTCAACGTCTATTCTTTCAATTTTCTACCCTCAAATGATTAAGCCACTCGAAGGAGAAGAGAAAAACCGTTGCTAACCATCCCCATTCCATGCGATATGAATTATTACTGATTCGACCATAATAGCTCTGTTAAAGGTTTCCACTTACCAACGAGGAGATCACTGTACTTAAACTCAGCTGGATAAGTGTTCTTGCAGTCTTCATGCACATACACGATATAGTAGGGAGAACAAGGAAGGATCAGCGGTTTGAAGAGAAAAGGAAATTAGTAGGGTAGGCTTAACAGATGCTGTCCCTAAGACGACGACCCCAAGAGACTACACCAACAAGGTGAGGCTTCTAGACAACTTTTGATGGTGCTAAGTGATGTTGATTGCGAGGTTAGCTTGATCGAATAGCCTTTTCGAAGTGCAACTACTTATGCGCGGCATTTACAGATGGAAAAGTAAGTCCACTGGCTTCACAAAAACTAGTAAGTGGCAGTAAAGAAGTGGACAAGGCGCTAAAAAGTGCAATGGAAGTTCCACCCAAAAAGACAAAGCAAATCCAAAGTAGTACTATTCCTCTGTGGAGGTGTGAAAAAAAGCCCCAAATGAACATTTGAAGCCTGATCAGCTCAGCTCCTCCAACATAGCAAGGCGAATAACTTCTTGTTACTTCAATCACGTCGAACTTCTCGTTGCTGTGATCAATAAGCAACGACATGGGGTCGCACAACCATCGATTAGTGGAAGGATATCTAAATTAAACTTAAGAATCATCTGTGGACCGAATTAGCCACTTTAATACAAGCCTGTCTCCAATTCTATGGCTCTGACTGGAAAAGTACTCAACAATATTGCTGGCACAGCGTCTTCAGATTTCGTCAGATGCAGGTGAATCATTTAAGGTTGGGACCAAGGCAATACTAACAAATATAACTTTGGTTGTGGATGTGGATTGGTGCCGGTGGCGTTCTGCTTTCACTGCCGCGGTTTGTCTGTCTGTCTACATATTGCGAATGGAGTTGCGTGCATGGGTACTAATCGGCGAATTTTGCATTGAGGTTATTCTCTTTATGAGAAGGAGAAAGTTGGCTGATCTGACTTAACCAGTGCTTAAAGGCTCCATAGTCTCACTCCCGAATGAAGCAAAGTATTTAGGATTCACACTAGATCAACACATGTTGAGTCGAATACTGCCAGAGTGCTTTCAGTTTTCTGGTAGCGCAAGTATGTAAGTATGTATGTATGGCTTATCATCTAATCTATCCTACGGATCTACATTGCTAAGATCCTCCTTTCCCTTAGCCTATGCCAATTATTTGGTGTTTAGTGTGCTTGTCACTGATCTCCAAAAGACGATATGGTTTGGCTGCACGAAGATTCTCTTCAACAGGCACGGCTCCGCTACAGATGTATTGATAATATTTTTATCATGATATCAAAGCTATCTTCCTAGTAAAGACTAATTCTGATCTTTTGACTATGAACTATACTATGAAGAAACGGTGGAAGAGGCGAAGTATCAGCGACAGCCAGGTAGTGCCAAAATGTTGGTAAACCCTTTCGAATTAGTTCGAAAATGCAAGACCATTATGTGTCCACTGATTCTTGGTTTGGTTCTATCCTGGTCACAATGGACCTGAACATGCATCGCGTTTTCTCTCGTCTTTAGTTAGACGGTTAGGTTTCCTATGAATATTTAGACAAACAAAAAGAATGTTTCCCGTCTTTGGTAAAAAAAAAAAAAAATCGACGGGGAGCACTTCCTCTGGGATTGCCTTGCTTTTGCTCGTACAAAGTGAGAGATTTTTTAACCTAAATTTTTTATAACTGGAGCGTCTACCCTAAAGTATCTTTATCAGCCCGGGCTACTAGCATGCACGTGTCCAGATAGAAACGGCGGGAAGAAGTAGTTGCAGTCTCCTTGCGAGCGATTTACCCAGATTTCGATAGTCGGGATCAATTTTTGCGTCCATCTCCCTTCCGCGGTGTTTTCCCACCGCGTTTGCCAAATGACCATTGAAACTTGTCTTTCTTCTTTTTTAATAAGATTCGCCTCTTATCGGTACTGAATTCTTCTATCATAGGTCGTCTGTGTCTCATTTTTGAGTATGTCTATGGGTACCATTCTGCCTATGATGCAGGCTACCTCATACAAAATAGTCACTCTTAATGCGCAGAGCCTGTAAATTGTAGACAACTACTTCGAAACTACTTTGAAAGTGCTCCGACCCAAAATTTAGGAAAATTTCCCCAAAACTAAAATGCCTTGTTGCCGAGTTATTAACCTTAGAAGCAAACATTACTGAAGAACAGGTCCAGAGAGTACAAAATTTCGGGTATCTTGGAAGCAACGTATGGATTAACTGTGGTACAGACTTGGGACATGAACAGTCGAATCGCGAAAGCAAAGGCTGTGTACAATATGATATTAAAAATGTAAACGCTGCTGTTCTATAGCTACAGCACCTAGAGAGGGACATATTGCGGGTGTTCTGACTATACTGCATCTTAAACGAACAGAAGCGAAATTGGTAGTGAATTGGACACCTACAAATGGACGATAACTGCATAGACAATCATGACTTACATAGAACCTACTTACCTAAGATGGAAAAGAAGCAGATTGGGACAAAGTTGTTAGGATGACAGAAGAGCAACTGGATCATAAATGGCAAGGAACACTCATTACTCCATGGATAGTTTCTGAGTTGTAAATGATTTCTAACAATCTACCACCTTTTCATTTCCATACGTGCAAAGTCTTACGACCTCCTTTTCAGGCTCATATTTATGATCTATGACATTTCTTGTCCAACACACCGTACCATAATTGCCAGTAAAGAATAGAGAAGAACTTTCACCAACCAACGTATAATCTTGTGGTTCAATTGTTTTTCGGCCCTACTCCCAGAGGTATTATTGCATCTACTTACCCTCAAAGAAATTACCCGAAAATCTAACTCTCACCCAATATTCAAATCTGCACAAACGACTCTTGGCAACAGCGGTAGTCAAATGAAATATTCAATTGAAACATTTAGACTTTGAAAGAACTTGCCAATGAAGCGGATTGCATGCGCCCACCCCCAAGTGAAATTCCAAGAATGGTAATTTACGACAATTGGTCGGTGGTAAAATATTTTAAAGACACATACCACATGCTCTGGAGTTGAAAACTATCTCGACAAAGTTACATTAAACATGCAGATGCAACATGCAGATAGAAGTTCTTCTACCATCCCAACTCGGATTCGTTTTTCTAATTAAATGCATAGTATCTTAACCCGAAAACGGCTTTGGGGACCCTAAGTCCAAGTATGTGACTGATTTTTCGGGTTCAACGAGTGCTAAAAGGACAAAAGTTGTAATTTGTGGGTTATAGATATTTCTATAGTCGCCGTCACCGCCCCCTCTCATCATTCACATTTAGAACAAACATTAATAAAAGAACAATTGCTGTTGCCCGGAGGTGGTATTCTAAATGGCACCCAAGGGCTGAAGTTTAAGCTACCAATGAATGGTGCTGCAAGTTCTCAGGGATCTCTACTCGTATGGACGAGGACAAAGTTTTGAAACCCGATTATTCGTTTTTTTGCGTTTTCTCTGTTTCTCGTTTGGACAAATGCAAATAGCGAAAGTTGAAAAGGGTTATTTGCGGCGAGCATATGGATACGTTTGGTCAAGATATATTATGGTTATAAGAGAGCAGCAAAATGAACGAATATCAAAGTTCGAGGGTGGATTGTTTAGAAATTAAATTAGTGCCGGTAATGTGAGTAGTTTTTGTTGAAAATTTAGTACACTAGCAGTTAATCATTATAAATTTAGATTAATGATGAGCAGATGACATCTGTTGTATCTATAGAATAGCAGCCCTTACTTGTTTAAGTATTCATGGCGAAGCTAATTGGGCTTCAACAATTTAATACCGGGCAGGAAATAAGGCAATATGGAGTGGCAGTATGACTTCATTCACTAGCAGTTTTCGAGGACGGTTTAGGCCTAACTAGGCTACAAATTACCACCAAAATGGATGCAGTCAAATCATACAAACAAGTAATACAATGCAATAAAATATACAAAGCAGTGGAGCAAGTGTGCTGAGCCAGAAGAGTGGAGGAAACGAACGTTGCGGCTAGACCATACTATCGACGATCATGTGTTCAGGATCCGAACCATCTTCGGTGTCGTTGAATAAATTTTCTGGGGGCTCCCACCACCACCTCTTTATCTTCAGTGATCTGATTAGTGTGCTGAATCTTCTTCAAATTACCTGCATCTCCGGAATGATATCTGCGACATGGAGCACTGTTTGCAAAATGTATCGATTGCACCTGATACGTTTTTGATTAGGACAAGGTCGTTCAAATGTCTCTTGACATTTTACTATATTCTACTACTACTACTATTCCCAAGCTTCAATAGCAGCTTATTTCCCAATATATCCCTAGAAGTATAGAAGAACAGTGTTTTCTAGATGCACAGCGGCGAATTCATACTGAATTGGAACCAAGCCGGATTTTCTAAGGATCCTTCGCCGATTGAAAATGCTATCAATTTTTCATTCTGCAGACATCTCGTTGTTAGATCTGAAATTGTGAGAAGCAAAATAAGTGCCGCGAAAATAGTAACACGATTGTTTGCAGCCTTCTCGTGATAGTGGCGTTTACTCTCCAAGGGCTGCATCCATATAACAGCATGCAATTAGGTTGCTTTCCAAACACAGACTTAGCATTACTGATTCGGATTGCTATATCCTTCTGTTCTGTTCCACCTTTGAGTGAGACAATAGTTCCAAGATATTGAATAGTCTCTACTTTCACCGCAAGTTGCCCATGCTTACGAGAGTGGATAAGTTGCTTCCAAGGCTGATCATTTTTTTTTACGTTTTTTTTGTTGTAGTAAACAACTGATTCTAAGCAAACTTAATACACTGCAACTTAAAAAATTAGAAAATACCAACGTCAAAGTATCTAAGCATAATCATGGATCAAAATATTAAAGTGATATGTTGGAATGTAAATGGTCTCCTGTAAAAAGTGACCGTGTGGTGTGGATTTTATGCCGGAGGTGTGATTGGACCGTATTTTTACGTCGATCAAAATTATAGCCATGTTACGGTCAATGGAGTTCGCCATCGTGCCATGTTCGAAGACTATTTTTGGCTAAAATTTGATGGACTTGACATCAGTGATATGCGGTTCCAACAATATGGTACCCCATGCTACACAGCTGTTCAAACAATTGATCTATTGAAGGGGAAGTTCGGTAATCGTGTAATCTCGAGAAATGGTCCGGTCGAATGGCCAGCTCACTCATGCGTTTTAATGTCGATGGATTTCTTTTTATGGGGTTACGTTAAGTCGTTGGTTTATGCCAATAAGCCAACAACGTTAAAGGAGCTCAGGAACAATATCGAAAAAAATTGATATGTGTGGAAGAGTGCTGGAAAATTGGCTCCAAAGAATCGATCGCTGTAAACGTGCTCGCGGTGGTCATATGAACGAAATCGAATTCCATACTTAAATTGTGTACTATACCTGGAATAAATTTCAGCCCTATATCTCAATTATTCTGTGTTTTATTCAAATACAAAATTGTTACGTCCTTACTGAAAAACCAGGTACAAAAATAAATGTAGAGTCTATTTACTGTCTTCTAAAAGAATATTCAGATTTTTTTGAAAAAACTAATAAACAGATGTATACCATAAACTGGGGATCTAGATTGACAACATCGAGAGGAAAAGAACTTTATGCTGCAATTCAAAAACATCAGCGCGAAGTTCTCTCGACTGGAAGGCCCACGTTCTGGCCTACAGACAAAAATAAGATACCTGATCTAATTGATTTTTTCATAATCAAAAAATTGTCAAGTAATTATCAAACATACATATACATAGATAAGTTTGAATATCTAAGCTCTGACCATTTACCTATAATTCTCCAAATGAGTGAACCTCGACAAACAAAAGAACAGATTCAAGCTGAACTTAACAAGTAGAACAGACTTAATGATACTTTTTATAACCAAAAATGGCACAAAGAAGTGGGAAGCACCCCTGAAGTAAATAGAAAGAACACGAAAAGGAGCTACCCGACAGAAATAAAAGATTTAGTAGCAGATAAAAGACAAGTAAAAAGCAAAAATAAACAACCTTTGTTAGCAACTAAGAAGAAGAATTCTAAAAATGTTAAGAAAACTTAATGTAAAGGTATCCCAGAGGATTAACAGCTGAATACGCAATAAATTAATCTCTATGGAATGCGACAAAAGGATTAAAACAACCCACTGTGCAAATACCTCCAATCAAAGCAGCTGATGGAAACTGGGCAAATAATTAGGACAAAGCTATTCTCTTCCCAGACTACCTTGAAAACATATTCAAACCACCAGATGAAAATGGAAATAGACAACCTATGCTAATAGGATCATCAGAAGTGGAAAGCGAAAAAGTTCTGCCCACAACTAACGAAATATGCAACTTAATTAAGAATGAAATAAATGCAAAGAAAAATCTTGGATACTCTGGTTATGTAGCAAAGAACTTACTAATAAATGCCACATTTAAGCTTAAATATGTCCCTAGTTGGTGGAACGTTGCTGATGTCCTAATGATTCCCACACCCGGTAAATCGCCAAATGAAGTGTCATCTTACACAGCCCTACGAGTATGTCGCTATTGTCAATGATATCGACAGTGTTTAAGAAAGTGTCCCCAAAACGTTTAAGTAAAATAATTGAAAGGTTTTCAAAGGTAGCAGTCTACGGTATACAACAGATGCACATAATCACGAATAACATCGAAGGAGCATTAGAGGGAAGGAAGTTCTGCTCGCCTGTATTCTTGGATGTGGTGCAGGCCTTAATAAACTGAAATGTATGCTGTCCAAATCAATAAATCCTATCTAGATGGATAGATCAACAGAATGGGCCGGAGTACCGCAAGGTAGTGCACTCGGACCTATATTATACTTATTATATACTAGTGATATTTCTGAACTAGAAAACAATACCATGGCAACATTTGCAGATGATACTGCAATGCTAGCAGTAGAAAGAACCAATGAAGAATCCACAGAAAAACTTCAAATTTGTGAATGGACTAAAAAGTGGAGAATGAAATTAAGGGAGTCCAAATCAGTCCATGTTGACTTTACTAATAAAACGGTTGAACATATACCAATCATTATAAATCAAGAAACAGTTCCATGTGCTAATACAGCAAAATATTTAGGTATGCCTCTAGACACAAAGCTGCGATGGAAAGAGCCAGTAAATAAGAAAGGAGAAGAGTTATAAACCAAATATAGAAAACTACACTGGAAATAAGTGTTTTATATAATCAAATTCTGAAACCAACATGGACATAATAAAACCAACCAAAAAAACAAACGTAGACAAAATACAACTATTTCAAAATAAGGTGATTAGAAATATAGTAAATGCACCTTGCTTCATCGAGTCCTGAAGCTGTTGATATGTTTATTATATACATATTCAGCCTCCTGTTCCAGAACCTTGACAATTAGTTAGTATTAGGATTTGGTCGCATTTACTTTCGGGAGTGGTTCCCGTCGTGTTGGATTCCAATATATTTGACGAGACCGGAAACGCTTGATTTGTTTTTTTGCCGTAACTGCACCGACCAACGTGTGCAGTGTCTTTTGATTTTTCCACATCACACGTCTGTAGCCAGTTCGTATGCTGACTATCCACGTATTTTATGGAACATCTTCTTCTCCGTACCCCCGAAACGCCGATTTTGCCCCCACTTAAGTGGAAATGGGCTTCGTCGCTCACCATGATTTTCGATACGAACTAATCCTCTTCTTGCACCAGGTTTACCAGAGCATGAGACCTCACTTGACAGTCAGCAGGCAGTAATTGTTCACTTTATAAGGGAACATTTTCAGGTCTTTCACCAAAATCCGACGCAACGAACGTCTGCTGATGCCAAATTGTGTGCATCGTTGTCTCGTCGATATTTTTGGATCTTCTCGGACGTCCTCGGCCAGAGCAGTGGTATTCTCGGCCAGCAATACGGGGCCAGCCACTTCTTGTGATATCTCTAGTGGATCCAGTTTGCACGAGATGCCCAGCCAACATCTTAATTGTTCGCGCACATGGTGCAGGACGACGAGTAAATTCACGCTACGTTAAAACAACAGACCGGAAATTGGTCAAATAAGCAATAACAATAATTCCGCGTTCTTCAGATGTGTATCGCTCCATTGCTTATTGTTAACTAATTCTCTATCTGTCTACAGCATAAATGTCAAACACAATGACATTTGACGCCATTTGCACAGTCACATTATGACATTACTTTTGACCTACCTTGCACTTAGTTAAAGAACATTCTCCAATACTCCTTCTTAATGCAGTACGAGTATTTTTCATTTCAAAGACAAATGATTTAGAGTATTCGACTGTTGTCCGTTTTCTAGCTCGTAGTCGCTCGTAGATGTCATTTTCTATTGTCTTGGCCCACGTGCATCACTTGCCAGCCTTACTTTTGCCGCTTTTCACCCAGCCATTATACATATATAATACTATGCAGCTTCCTCGCCCACTCCTCCAATGACAATCTATCATATTTACAGATATGTTTCTTGGATTGAATTCGGAATCATATCTGTTACGTCTCGCACAAAGTAAATGTTTTTTTAGATGACTACTTGATGTCAATATCTGCCACCAAACGTGGCTTCAATGTAGTCGCTGATGATGCTGCAGCTGCGTGACTACCTGAGGTAAACGTACATTCACGAGCTCATTTCATACGATGGAGCTCCCTGGACAACTTTTCAACTTTAGCCACGGACAGTGTTTGTGTTCACAATGTTTCCACCACCTTTTCTCAGCATTTCATTAGCATTCAACAGGTCTTCATGCACTCCTTCGTCAAGGCCATATTTTTCGCTCTAAGTCTATCCTTTGTCCATAATGTACCAACTATAACTGCGCCAGCTGTCAACAAAGACCACTATTTACTAACTCTGGAGTTATTCGGTGATAACTGTCCCACTACAGTCTGTTCCGTGCCAAATATTGCACGACGAGTATATTGCCCACTAGATATATATATTAAGAGAAAAAGTATTTGTCGAATACTCCGACTTGTTGTGTGTCAGGAGGGCCAACTAAGGGGAAAAATACCCCTGAACAATATGAGCTCTTATAAGATATGATTGCACTCAGTCCAAAATGCCAAGGTCCGTCGAAAACTTTGATTCCAACACCAGCCGAGACAACAAGGAACACCGGATGTCTTCCTGAAGTAAACTATACATGGGGCATACTAGATACCTTCAAGTCGCAGTGTGTTTCACATAGTGTCGGGTGGGAATCCATTCAGTAAGTAGTGTGTCTTCATTGCCGACTAAGAGGAGTAGTACTGAATACTTATAGCAAAAAATTGAACTCTTTCTTAGCCTGATGAAGTTAATGTCAGTAATAATTTTAATTTTGTGCACAGTTCCATTTGCAAGATGGCAATCATAGAGTATAGCTAGCAGCATTCAAATTGTAACGCAATGAAAACTTGCAACCGACATAAATACATCACGTACAACATCCCAAAGTCCTACCATCTAAATCAATCCAAAACTGTGACAAATTTACTGCTGCTCCTTCTGTCAGTCTGTTGCAATGCAACAAAAGGACTTAAATTATCTGCGACACCAAACTCCCAGTATCACTTCACTCGTCTCCTATTCCTCTGCGTTCTGTATCATTTGGCAATTTCCATTCATTTGCATTAAAATGTAATTAATGTTTAACAGAGACATACATAGTATATGGGTGCCTTATGTTGATTTACCCAGAGAGTCAATTTCTTGTTTTTTGGATGCGAAATTTTTTTTTTTCCTGATTCACACCCTTCCTCAGAGACCTCTTGGTTCAACCAGAAAGTGTATAAAATTTTGTAGCATCCTCGACAATTGTACGTGCATGCGGATATGTGTGAACACTGAACATACTGTAAAGCTGCGGTTGTTTCCTATGTGTACTCGTGTGTGTGTGAATTTTCGTTGCTCCTTAAATTATTTGCGCATTTGTATGTAATCTCTTCTTAATATGTTAATTTTAAAGGATTTATGTGAGAGAATGGCATTCACACGAAAAGTTAATTACAATTTGGCTCTACCGCAGGAGGCACACATACACATACAATATACAAGGATAGTCATTTAGTGTATTGTTGATGCAATTGGTGTCCTTAATTTGTACAAAGAGCGAGCTCACGAACTGTTGGGGATTTTCTGTGTGCTAATGTGACGCTGTAGGCATTGGGTATGTTTAGACCTTCGGGCAACAAAAGATGGAGTAATACATGCGTAGGACATTCTGGGAATTACGTTAATTTTTAATTGCTGAGAAGGACGAACGAAGAGTTCCGGTTTGTCCATGTTTTGGTTATTCACAAAGCAATTAGAAAGTTCGAAGGTTTCCTCAGAGAGAAATGTTTTGTGGCTGTGAGCCCATGGTGTTAGTGATTCTACGTTGTGGCATAAATTATTTATCATTTATTGGGGTAAACATTAAAGAGGCTTGGAAATTAAAGAAAATCAATATATATTGCGTTCATGACATTTCCTGCAGCACCTGAGCTCGAGTTGGAAAGTTTTTGTTTAAAGCGCTGCCAATATTTCTTAGTCATCGATAAAAATGACTACGGCTACCTAGCTAGGGCAGTGAAATGCTTGGTTTGGGTTTAGCTATTATGTACTTGATATATGTGACGACGCACGGCTTTATTGTTTCTCAGGTGATGTTCATCTGTGCCTTCTACGAAAACTCTAATATTATTCGTTCAATCTGTCATTGGGGACCTAATCAGTGCCTACGACTTTCGATTTAGGTATGCTATTGCTATATATATTGCGGTCATCAATATAGAGCTCTATCTGAATTAGAGAGGTGGTGTGTAAATGAAGGTCTCTCTATCAACCCAAAAAATACCGCCACTGTTTTTATTTTTTATAAACTTGATCTTCTCATAAACCCCAAAGTATATAGAAAAACCAGACAATTTTCACAGTAAAGCAAGTATCTTGGAGTTATCCTAAATTTCTAATGGTGGTGAAATCCACAGGTAGAACCTATTCCTAATAACTCCGCCAGATTATTATTAACCAGCGATGGATGTGCGAAAAAATTGTGCCTTATACCAGAGATGATTGAATGGCTAAACAGCATCCCTGACATACTTATTGGGTATAACTTGCTGAGACTTGGTGGATGAAAACAAACTAAGCCACCATAATTAGAAAGCTGAGACGAGTCCAGCACACTGCTGTATTGCTCATACGAGTATTGTCATTTTGATCTTCCGTTTATTCAAGTCTATCAGGAACAAAGGCTGTAAATTCACCTCTCAGCCACTTTCGTTCAGGTAACATTAACCAGAAATCAAACCTTTGAGATCACTAATCACATTTGTTTTTTAAAAAGGTAATCACATTTGTTTTTTCTCAGGTACCCGGTTGCACTCAAAATCCTTGCTTCGTCAGTAACAAAATCCAGAATCATTCTGGTGGACTCGGAGCTAACGAAGAATAGCATATACATTCTATACTGGATTCCGGCTCACTGCAGCTTTAGTGGAAATTAACTCTAATTGGCTCTGAACTCTAGCTACTCCGGGCCAAGAGTGCATTAGATACTTTTTCTCTAAACACTCAAAGAAGGAATCCAAAGCCTGTGCTACTTTGTTTCAGCCCACTTTGCTTTATAATTTATTCTTTTAGTCTATGGGCGAAGCGTTACAGAAGAAAGTACAACAGGAAAGCTTGTATGTGTGCCTATAAAAATCTCTAGCTCCTCCAGTAAATAGGTTGTTTGTCACCACACCTCATAATTTTTACAATGCGTTCAAAGTGTCCTTCTTCTGGGCGACATTCATCAATTCAAATTCGTGCCTGAAAGTAGACCTGGCGATTGGGTGATCAGAGGGATAATTGTACGATAAATTTGAGTGCATCAGTTCGACGGTTCCAGAAATTCTGGATTGCTGAATTCTGGAAGATTGTTGGTAGTACATAGATATCGCCATACTCTCGCTCCAGTACCAAGCTGATGATTGTCCGTAGTGCGCAGAGTCTCCTCTTGGTTTCATTCGTTCTTAGTGCCTATACCCAGACTGCGGCAGGATATAACAGAACCGAGGTGATAACTCTGGAGAGCAGCATCCTTGTAGCAAATCCAGGTCCACTGATGTTAGGTAGTATAAGCGAGAAAAGTCCCTGCATTTGCGCTGCTTCTTTTGTAGTTTTTAACTGTAGTTTGTCCAGCATTACTCCAAGGTATTTAACTGCTTCTTTGAGCCTGATTTCTATGGTTTTTCGACTGGTTATAAGGATAGTTTCTGTTTTATGGTCGGCTAGTTCTGGTTCGGTGGAAACTAGCCAATCTCTTATACAGGCAATTGCTTCAATTGTAGCTGATTCGACTGTACGGATCTGTTTAGCTTTTGTCACGATGGCAATGTCATCAGCGAATCGACAATTACTCCGACGGGCAACGTTAATCAATGTTCCACAGTGACGGCCCTAAGACCGATCCATGTGGAACTCCCGCAGTTATGTTCTTTCCTTTTAGTAGCAGGATCAAATGCTATATTTTCACGAAAGGTTCCTTCTTCGAGACGCATCTGCATTGTCGCTCTGAAGCGGTCTGGTCTCTTTTTTACGGCCGCTGTTAGTGCCGTTGGATCTGGGCATCTTATTGTCGCTTAGCATGCCTTTAACAACTCCTGCATAGTAAATAATGGAATATCCTCTGGATTGACTTCTCCTATGATGTTGCACATAGTGGCTGGTCTTTGGGGGAAAATTATGAATCTCAGCATTATTAGACACGTTATTGGAGGAGTCCTACCAACTTTCAGTTTCATCACTATTCTGTATGCCGAGCCTACTGGATTAATGTCAGCTTCTTGACAGAGATATTTGAAGCATGCGGTTTTGCTCTCATTGATGGCTCTATTTAAGTTGTGTCTCGTCAATCTATAGGTGTTCAGGCGTTGTTCAAAGTCTGATCTCCTTCTTAATCGCTGGACTTTGCGCCGGGCTTGTAGGCATTTTTCCCGAATTGTCGCTATTTCCTCGTTCCACCAGTAACATTTTAATGGCTGCCTGCTATTTGTCCTTCTATGCATCACATGCTGCGGTGATGGTGCCTGTAAGGTGATGCGCGAGTGTCTCCGCTGTTCGACTTAGAGTTAAATCATTGTTCAGCATCTCTTCGAATGTGTACTTATCGAAACATCTGTCATTCCATTTTGGACCCGTAAATTTTATGACCTGCGCTGGTTTCTATTCTTTGATTTCCATTGTTATCACCTGAAGATCGCTGCGTGAGTATTCCTCACTGATCCTCCACTCTGTGCTTCTCAGGATGGACTTGCTCGCAATGGTGATGTTAATGATACCCAAGCCTTCCGACAAGTACATATTTGCCCGGCCCTTATTAGCGATGCTTATTGTGCGACCGTGTCGTGCACTTTATGTAAGTTGGTAGATAAACCCAATATTCATGCGGATTACTCGGCCGGTGTTTCATTATCCTTTAAATCGGAACCACCTGACTGTTTGGACGTGTTCAGAAATGGATTATAATTCCATATCCCACAAATTGATTTATGTGAACAAAGTGGAATAAGTGAAATTGTTTATACACACGAGTATGCGTTGCTCTCCATCTTAAAAAGTATCTAGACTTCCCAACGTCGTCTGGAGTAAAAGTTGTATTTTAGAAAACTTAGTGGAATGGCACAATACGCTTCCTTCCTGAGCTGATCAAATGCCCCTCCACTTCTGCAATTAAATCTAGATCTACTGGCGGTGTATTGCATCTAAACTCCAACGTGTTAAGAGCCTTGAAGTACTCGTTCGTCTTTAAAAGAAAAATATTTAAAGATCGTGGATCGAGGTAATAAAGTGCTGACATAAGAAGATCCCAAACTTACCAAAAACTTGTTCTCTTAAACCATTTGCTTGTAGATTCGTAAAAAGTCCCGGTACCTACTGCTGAAAATGACTCTCCGCATCCTTATCTTCACATTACTTCAACACCACCAAGCAATCCCTTCTTTTCAGGATACGAGTATGTGATCAAATTTCGTTTGTAATTACGAAAAAAAGCCATGCATACGAAAAGCGGTACTCAGCACCATCTCATGCGACTTTAATAGGACAAATGCCACTTTTCCACTTTGCATTTTTTTTTTGTCCAGCATAAAGGTGCCGGAAAACACGAAAGCAAGAATGGAATGACAAAGTAGGATACAAAAAAATAAATTACCTTAATGTTTTGCAGTTTTTTTTTTTTTTTCATTTGATACAACTCATGTATCGTACCGCAGATGTCCCTATACACGTGACAAAGTAATTTCGTAAAAAAAAAAGAAAAATTCGCAAAAAAAAAAAACTGTAAAGAGACCAATTAGGGTTGCACTGCAAGTACTTTAAAAGTCATTAGCAGCTTTTCTCCCATTCCAGGATAAGACCGAACAGTGACATCGTTCGAGGGAAAATGTAAAAAGAAAGAACAAAATTGTTAATATAGGCATAGGTAATGGCAGCACACACGAAGGACATTCTAACGCGAGGAAGCTGTTATTTGGATGGGGTATGCTAAATTTAAAACACAGGTGAAATCCGCTTACAAATGCTGTCGCGCAGCTCACTCATGCAAGGCGTTAAGTATACGCTATTATGTGTTTCTTTAATTAATGACAAATTATGTGATGTGTTCTGTGGTAATTATCACATCAATTAGAACCCATTGTGGATTGTTTAGTTATGAATGTTAATGCTCTGCGTGGTTATGCAATAAACTGATGGGTTTATGAGGAGAGAGTGATACTTAGGTGTGATCATGGGATTAGCACATTAAAATTGTTTGTATATACATAAGCTACATCATCAGTTTTTATATAAATAATGTTCCTTAAACCAGTGGTGGTGCAAAAATTTGGCAAAACTTAAACAAAACGTAGCTATAGGTAAAGCTGCTACTATAACGGACTAGTGTTCCTTAAACATCGATAGTCTATCGATATATCGAAAATATCGATGGTTTTAAGAACTATGGCAAGCGCCAAAAATCTCATTCACTTATTGTAAAGCGCTAAATACATCACTTTTTTGCATTGAATGCACTCTCCTGTACACAGTGTGTGGTGTGAAAGGAAACAGATCTATCTTTTGATGGTGGTGATGTCAGTCACAGAGTAAATATTTGGGGAATCCCCCATGGTGTAATAAACTTAATGGTATGCTCTTTTGCGCACCATATGCGCATGCTCGAACAAACACAGATATAGGAATATCATACCGTTTAATTATAATACCATGGGAACCCTCTGTTATCCATAATTGTCTTTTTGTTGGAGTAGAGTAGAGAAACTATGGAAGTCGTTTGGGATTTGTCTCATTTCAGGTATTGAATAATGTTCTAAGTAGGGTATCCAGTCAAAGTGTGCAGCAGTAACAGCAGACAACGTGAGAGTTATGATCATTTCGCACATACATTAAATTTGGTTGTTACCGACACATTGTACTTAAACTGCTTCAAAGGTATTTAAACAAAAATGTGAGGCCATAGCTACGTACTTCATATGAGTACCTTAGCAAGCGACAAGCTTCGATGTATACAGCGGCAGGTAAATAAATCGGAACTTAAATTAATCAAAGCAAGTATGTACATGCTACAAAGAATTTGGAAGGTGAAAAGTGAATTGGCACTTCCTATAAATGAATGTGAAAAGGTCTTAATGCTGATGAATACCTCATTATAACAGAAATTACTCAAATGTTGGAGCCCTTTGACACAGCAATGACAAACATACTCGTATGCGGAGAAACTTATATAAAGTTATCTTTCGTAATTGCATTGATCCGCCGTATCAAAATGAAAATGGCTTCAATACAAAACAACATAAGGACTGATGAAGGAAAGCAAATATTTGTTCAACTTCACGAGTACATTCAGTCAAGGCTAAAGCCATACAGACGTAGAACACCAGCAGTACTGGGTACAATATTTTTTTTATAATTTGCACGTGTTAAAGAGGATATGAATACCCTTATACTAATTTTTAGAACACGTGCGTTTTGTGGAAAGGGGAAGAGACAGAGTGGAAGACAGAGTGGTGTAGTTTGAAACTCAGGTGGTATTAAGTTTCTGTAAACTCCAAGGGTGGCTGTCCAGATAACTGGGGAGTATTTTGTTTGTTTTCGCTATTATTGTCGTTGCTTATGATTCGCAGTATTTTTTTCCGTCCTCCTGATGTCATCATCACGATCAAGTTGCATTTAAGCCATATGACCACCCTACCGCCAGTGTTATGCCTTCACAGTATAGTTGACTTAAGCTTTCGCAAGTGATCGACTTTTTTATTTATTTCATGCGAAATAAATATTTGGTCCAAGAATTAAAAGAGCAGTTGAAGACGCAAAAAGAGCTTCACAGTGGTCAGAGAAAGATTATGTCTCGCATTTAAGTAAACATCGACTCTAAAAACTATAATCAGTTTTAGAGCTAGAGCCATCAATATCAAGACAGATTCAGGAACAAAAATCCGACTACTTATTGTAGTTTTTAAATGAACTCGATAGGTACCTGGGTACACCTACACTAGTGGCGCAACCGTTGACAGTGTAATAGACGTCTAATTAGACGTTGAGTGTCTAATAAAATATTGGGAGAAGTCAGTAACAAGGTTTAAGGAAATTGTAGAAATGTTCTTTTGCATACCAGCAACGTCAGTTCCTTCAGAGAGGATATTCTCGAAAGCTGGCCAATTAATGAGAATGAACGCCGCAATAGACTAAAGGCCAAATGAATAAATCAATTATTATTTTTAAAATAAAAAGACGTTATTTTTGGCTGAAATTAAATTAGTTTTTTATTTTTGTTGACTTTATTCCATCTACCAAGCTTAACTCCAACAGATATCAGATAAATTAATAAATAAATTCAAGTAGGAGCACATCTAGTAGATTACGAGGGCATATCATCAAGATTCCATTTCACCCGTTTTACAACAAATCTTGTAAAAGACTTTTGGAACCTTTCCAATCGTATTATAGGATTACAGTAATTTGGACACCAGACTACAGAGCAATATTCAAGGAAAGGGTGTACTAAAGATTTATAAACGGACTTAAGAGCATACGGGCTAGAAAATTCAACACAAGAACGTTTAAGAAAGCCAAGAATCGAGTTTGCTTTAGCAACTACATAATCGATGTGAAACGAGAATGTAAGCTTTATGTCAAAGAGCACACCAAGTCTTTAACCTCAGTTTTACGAATTAGGGCGGTCCCAGAAATTGTTTAGTCGTAAATTAAAGGTACGAGTATTAATGTACGACGAACGAAAAAAGAATGATTATTTTTTTTATATTTAATGAAATACAGTTTATTCATTTTAAAGACTTTGGTAATCATAAATGTTAATGACTTAAGGCCATCGGTATACAATAGACAGTTAGCACGATGAAGCAACAATGGGATACCATTGATGAATATGTTAAACAGTGAAGGTACCAAGTTGCTACCTTGTGGAACACCAGATAAGACCTTAATAACTCTAGACTGAGAAGAACCAATCTTAACAACCAGTTTTCTATTCAATAAATAACTAGAAATCCATATAAGTAAACTGGAATGAATCCCAAAAGACTTAATTTTGTTAATAAGAATGATGTCGCATACTGAGTCAAATGCCTTCACAAAATCGGTAAAAATGACATCAACTTGGTAACCTGATTCCACAGAATCAAATAGGTATTTAGTGAATAGAGTCAAGTTTGTTAAAGTGGATGGTTTGAGAGGGTGAGCTTATGCTCTTCACTTAGGCCTCCATTGGGCCCGTTGTGTTCCCCTCATCTGCGTAACTGTATTGTTAAAGTAGATCTACCGGATATAAATCCATGTTGTTTCAGAGATATCTGTTCTATGATACCAAAATAAATTTTTTTTAATTAACTATTGGCTCAAAAAGTTTAGGAATAACTGAAAGTTTAGATATTCCTCTGTAATTTTAAATTGTTTGCCTGGGTCCAGCTTTGTAAATGACAATTTCCATTCATCTAAGAATGTGCCTGAAGATAATGACAAATTGAATATGATATTCAATGGCAAAGACAGAGATGAACTGCACTTTTTTACCACATCAAAAGGAATATGATCAGGGCCAACACTTTGACAGGAGTTCATAGATTGTATGCCCTGGAAAACATCATCCATCGAAAGATGTAAGGATCCTATGGACGTGTTGGAACTTAGTAACGACATATACTGATTCGAAAAACTTCGCAAATAATTCACATAATGAATTAGTGCTACAAGAAAGAACACCTTCGTATTCCATATTTTGATGAATACCATGTACCTTCCTTTTACCATTAAAAAAAGTCCAAAACCCCTTTGGATTTCTCTTGTAAAGATTCTATACCGCAATTAAAAATATCTAGTTTCTAGTTATGCAATCGATAACTATCGATACTATCAGATGTTTCTCGCAAACTATCGTGAACTATCGCAAGTGTGCACTATCGATGTTTAAGAAACTTAGTTTAGAGCTCTCGGAAACTCAAATCTTCCAGAAATTAGAATCTGAGTTTTTAATGCATTTGAACTTGAGGTTCTAATTTTTGCGAGATCTTTTTTCTTAGTTTGGTGAATCCCAATTTTTGTTTTTCTTCTGTTTCAACAAAGGAAAAATAAAAAGGGAAATCACCAAATTTCGTATGTATGCATGCAAATATTTGGCTTAATCTCGATCGAAAAGTGAAAGTAATTCATTAAACATGTCAAATAAAATAAAAAAAAACGTTGTCTTTGGAAACCAAGGTTACGATTTTAAAAAAGCTTGATGAAGGCGTTTAAGGGAATCGTTTAGCTCTAGATTTCAATGAGACAAAACCTGCCATCAGCTTTATAAAACAGAAGAAAGAAGCTATATTAGATGCTGTTGGTGCGATCACTCCGTTTATGCACTGACTTCGTGCAAAGGTCGCTAAAATGGAGATACATACAAATATGTGCATAATGCCAACGAAAGCGGATTATCTTTTCGTTGCCTACCAGATAGAACATGTGCCGCTGTTGTGAAAAAGAGGCTCCTGGATACTGAATACAAACTGACACAGGTCCTCTAAGTTGAGTAAATCATCGAATTTAGCTCCAAGTCGGGGGAGCACAATAAATCTGTAAAGGTCACAGTGCACGTACACCCCTATAACCAATCTGTAATCTACAATCTATTGAAAAAGCAAAAAAAAAAAAAAAATCAATCAATCAATCCACTTAATTACGACTTTTCGAAAAATGCTTTTATGACGTCGTGGATTTTTCGTGAGTGGTTTCAACAGATACTTATTAAAGAAGTGAGGAGAAACAATCTTGTTTTTTGGTTCCATGATTTTTAAAATATTTTTGATTTAACAGGTCATGCGCTTTTCTGAAGGAAATAATTTGCCTCCGAAGGCCCCTAACTGCTCTGCACAATTAAGAAACTTCAAAGTGACGATAGAACGTAGTTGCATATTTCTTTCCACCAAATATGACAACAGATATGCAACTAATAGATCAAAATCCTATAAAGTTAACAAAACTAATTTACATAAGTAAGCTACTTCCACAATTAATCGCTGAATGTGGCAACGAAGAAAAGTTTTGAATTGCAATGCTTATCAGGGGCAATGCGATCGTATCTGAGACCGACTATGGAGGTAATGCTAGACCTTCACTTCTACACTTCAAATACGAGTACATAGAGAAAGTAGCTAACGCAGTACTCTTGCTCAAAAACCGAGACCTCCTCTCCTAAGTAGATCCTCTGACTTAAATCCCCAGGAATGATATGATCAGCTTCATCAAAAATGTCTTCGCGGAATTGAGTACTGAAAAAGACTGAACTAATAAATAACGAAAAATTAAATAATCGAGGACAGCTGTTAGGACTGGGGTGTAGCCAAACACTTAAACATGGGTCCAACTTAACCACCACAGAAACTATCAAAAGCAAGATTGACTGAAAACAGTATCGCCCTATACTGTCTAAGCCATATCGGATTAAGTTGTATGAAGAAACTGATAAGCTGGCGAAAAATGAGCAGCAACTTCGTTCGAAGGACCAGATTCATTGTACATGATGTACACTTCATTCGAGAAGACCAACGAAAAGAGGAAGGAAACACTATTCCGAAGAGAGCTAGGTTCTGAATGGAACTTCTGAAACTAAGGGAAGAAAAAGAAAACTATAATCTGAAAATCTGAAAAACACTTGCAAACAAATTTTAATGAGCTTTATAAAAAAAATACTATAAGCTCATAAACTACCTCATGATGAGGTATAGAAAATCTACAACGCACCATATTTCAGAGAACTGTGAAGTACTGAACTGTGTATAATAGAGCAAACTGAACGTAATCTAAGCTGGTCGAGGTGTTTTAGTCCGAGAACAGCCTTGGCTAACACCAGTAGGGAGCAGAATAGACTGTTTAGATCGCAGAGCGACTTACCCCCGTTTGGTTCTAGCAAATAAGGCAAAACAGAAGTTACCCGTTGCCGTATTTTTTTTAGATAGAGCAAAGTATTTAGATAGCAGGTTCGATTTTGTCCCATATAGTCCTGTACTTGTGACTGATAACTAAAATTTAAAGCTTATGGGTATGCATAACGATGCTAGTAATATGATAGCAAATAGGTAGATATTTAGAGTGGAACAGCTCCGTCATACCACAAGTTCATTCTCTGCATGTGCTCCAAATCATATAAGACGAGTAGTCAGCTTTAGAAAACATTGGACCGAGGTTGGTTGCAGATTTATGTGTATACTATAGATAGTTCCATGGCATATATTCCGAAGACCTCAATAGAAAAATGCCAAGAAATTGGTCATTTGAGCTAGAAACGCCACTAAGGCTCATAAAATTTATGTTCATCTGATTACCCCCTCAACATCTCTCTATCATAACTCCTTTTGTTATAGAACCAGTAAACTTTGGAATTTACTCCCAACAGACATTCTTCTAGAAGCTTTTAATCTTCACTTATCAAGCATCTCTTGAGAGATTTTACTTGAAAAAAGAAACCAGTTGTAGAGGAGTCTTCTCAGCTGATTACTTTCCTCTGTCCTTGGAGTTTCAACCTTTGCAACTTCTACATCCCGCAGATTTATGACACTAAGGACTTATCGTAAAATGTAGCAACGTCTAAATCACTGACCTAGTATCCCGAATCAAACCTCTTAAAGTAACCATCTTCTTTATCCCACATGCGCACACCTCACCTATTACTGACCTAACATAAAATTGTCATCATCCTTCTCTCTCAGGGGTCACCTTTAAACCACTCCTTCAACGAAAAGCACTTACCCTAATTTTTAACCAAAAAAAAAAAAAAGAACAAAATCTAATCACTTAGCGTTCCACCAAACACATCCTCTTACACATTTTCGTATGATTATTACAAGTATTTGTATAAAATTCCCACAGATATAACGAAAAGGATACTTACTTGCTATGTGCTCGTTGTGAAACGCCAACATTTGGGATGCTGCTGAATCTTTATACGTATCCGTTGCAAAAAGATATTTTGAGAAACCAGCACTAGAAAAGTGCTTCTTAACCACCACCCACTACGACAACGACGACGACTTACACCTGATTCACCTGTAAAGATAACAAAGAAAAAAAGTTAAAAGGACATTGTTCAATAAAGTACGAAACTTGTTATTATAAATTTTATCTCAGTATCCTTCGAGAGGAAAAAATAGATCAAAAAGGACACAGAGATAACTATGCAAGAGGTTCTAAAGCGTAAATAAATGATTTTAATTTATATCCCTGTGACATCAGAGGTAACAGTTTATCCTTGCAGGCTGAACTATACAAAACAAATCGGGTACCAAAGTGTAGGCGAAAGGAAGAAAGAAGGACTATGAGAGTATTCAAAGTTTTTTTTTTGTTAGCAAATAAGGGTTGAAGGTGGTTCCAGGCTTTTATTTTTTTTTTATTTTTTCGTTCGTCCTTTCCAAATGCGGTCTTACAAAGTGGTATTAGATCAGTGAAAAGCACCCTTTTGGGGATAACGAACACTGTGGCTCACACTATTCGGCCACATTTCAACATAAATTGTACTCCCACGCTTGACCACCTTTGTGGGATCTATTTAGCTACTACTAGGACTACTGCTGCTGCTTTTGGTCCAGGGAATTTTTTCCTCTTGCTCTGTGGGAAAAGTTATTGCAATTGAGATAATGGCGATGGTGGTATGGTGTGGTTTGGTCAGTGTGGGCGTTGGATTTTTCTAAGATTTTCTCTTCTACTGAAGACTCAGCGCATGTGTACTCAAGGTCAATGGTCAGCTGAATAGTTACATGCAAGATAAATCAACAAATACACACGGAATGATGACGGTGGAGGACATTTAAATTTACTATCTGACAGTAGGTTTTATTGCCTGTGGCTTTGAGGAAAATCTGTGGTGACGCTTTTCGCAGAGCTTAGGTATGGTTAACTTGAGAGTGACATATAATTTTCGGTACATAGTTGACTGTTTTAGGTTGTCTTCATCGCTTCAAGTAAACGGCCAAAAACTTCAGTTTTTTTCAGAAGGATTATACTCGTATATCAGCCATCGCTCATAAATACATTTTTCCTGCAAAATATATTCGTATATTCGTACATATTCGTATCAAAGACAGACGGAATCTCTAACACTATTTTTGTCACGGTTTTCTGGCAAGAGTGCCCATGCAGTTTCACTTCGCTCGCATGCGCTGGTAATTAATCATGCTTATAGAAAACGAAGTTTGGATTCACCTTTGAAATCTGGACACGTAGCTAAGGTTAGTAAAGGATTATGACCCGGGTTGGACCTTTGCGGTTCATGGGGAACCCTAATTCAAGTGTAACCGCAATCAGATGAGATAAAGTATTGAGCTTCTCAACACTGGAAATGACATACATGCTGACGAAAATCTGGCTCCCAATAATACAGAAAATCTGGGAAGATGAAGTTTTTTCTGATGGAAGGAATTCTAGTTAAACTTCCAAAGAAAGGCGATACTTCATGGCCTCAGAAGGAATCGATCTTGCGTAGACCTCATCAAGATAGTTAGAATCATATTCGAGCAGCCTAATGAGTTCAGATCATCTGCTTGTGCGGCTTTCATTGACTTTAAAAAGGTATTTAACACTCTCAACAGGACATATTTGTGGAATGTTCTGTTGCGCAGAGGCATTCCAGAAAAAATGGTCAACCTTATTAAGGCAGTATACACCAACTACAGATGCTGCATAGGTTGTCAAGGTCTTTTAAAGTCAAATCTGGTATGCGACAGGGATGTATTCTTTCCCCTTGGTATTCATACTGGCTTTGGATGAAATAATGCGAGCAGCTGTAAAGGTAGACAGGGCATCCAATTTGAACAACTGAAAGATTTGGAATACGCCGATGACGTATGCCTCCTGAGAAGTAGACTTAGTGGTTAAGATTTAAGCATCCCAAAAACTAAAGTTATGAGTAGCGGATATGGTGCTATTGCAGCTCCTGATTTGAGGTTATGCAATGAAAATATAGAGTGCGTAACAACTTTTACATACTTACTCGTAGGTAGTATTGTAACAAATACTAGTGAAGCAGATCAAGAAGTCATGTCACGTATTTCTGAGGCCAAATTCATGTTTAACCAACTAAAGAAGTCCACCCATATTTCTTTGAATACTAAGCTACGTATTTTCAACTCCAATGTTAAGTCGGTACCTACTGTACTACGGATATGAAACGTGGACACACTCAAGAAAAATCGAATCCCGAATTCAAGTATTTATTAACAAGTGCCTCCGTCAAATACTCAAATTGTAGAGGCCAGATATAATAACTAATCTGGAACTTTGGAATTGCAATTCGCTGGAACTCGCAAGGTAGCCATCTCTAGTACTTCAGCTATAACGTGGCGAAAGACAGTCGAGGAAGAGAAGCACCAAATAGAGTCAGCACCAAATAGAGTCAGGTTCAGGAGGCCATATGCTCCACATAAGGAGGAAAGGACCACAATAAAAAGGAGAAAAATGACATACACCGGCTGTTATCTTCATTTTCTCCAACCGGCGGAATATTTATTCTCACTCGTGATAATAAGACGAATCGTTAGATATCGCCCAACCAAAAAAAATCAAAAAAGAATTATTTCGATGTTAAAAATTGTATCACTGATTTTCAGCACGGCTTCAAATGTGGAAAGTCAGTTACCACTGATTTGACTTTGATTGCTAAGCACGTTCTCGATAGTTTTGAATCAGGTCACTAGTGGATGTTAAAAATCACAAAATGCTCGTTTATAAACTGAAGCTCTGTTATCTTCTTATTTAGCTAACAGCAAGCAGATAGTCAAAGTGGGAATATCAACATTTTTTAAACGTGTTTAGTGGTGTACATCAGGGAAGTCATCTAGGGCCTTTACTTTTCGAAGCGGAATTCTTTTGATTTCCTAGTCCCGTGTTATGTTTACTAGAGACATTGTTTCTACTTGGACTATCTCGTATGAGTTGTTAATGAATCTAAACATTTATGCACCTGTCTTGAAAGGGATGTGTTCATAAGTGATAGATATAGAACAACTTATGGTCAAACTGAACCTATCTCAGGGTGTCTTCATGGAACTGACGACCATCAAGGTGTTGAAACAATGCAGTAAACATCACGGTTACAGGGGCGTAAATTTATTTTATAATGACACCTGTGAAGGGTCAAGGATACCTCATATATTTGAAACACAGAAAGAGTAGAAAGAAGAGAAGAGAGCTACTGGTACATATTGGCTTTAAACAGTTGTTAGTAGTAGTGAAAAGGAAAAACGTAGTGCCACTAATAAAAGAGTCCCCTATACTATACAGTATGTTCGAAGATTGACTTAAGGGTAAGCTGATGGACCTTCGAAGAGTGACGAGTATTGCGGAAAAAACTGTTGAAGGCAGTAGCAATAAAATAGGCATTGAGAGGAGGTGATGTTGAAATGGATCAATCATTTTTCTTTTTCTATTCTACTCGACTTTAAGGTGAAAAGAGGTTTTAGGTGCATGTGACTCTAGTTTTGTACTCTAGTTTTGTACAAATAAAATACTTTCTAATTGCAGCCAGTTCAGAAGAGGTAAAATATTTCCGAACAGAATTGAGAGGTGGAAGTGGCTTATCAGATATCCTCTGGAAGTGAAAAACTTTGGAAAACTTGCTGGTGTTTCTGTGATTCGAAGCTTAAATATTTCTCTTAGTTGTCTAAAGCATTAACCACTGAGCCGGCCATCATGAATTTAATATTCATCAAGTATTTACGTAGTTATTCACGTAGCTGCAAATGCTATGCTTAAATTACTTTCTCGAAATATTTTTAAAATAGCAGTTGTAATTTAAATAGGCGAATTTCCTTTTTATGAAATGTTGCTATGTAAACTTATTTATTATGGTGGACAAATGACAGTATTGTCAGTTCTTAATTCTAATTTTCTTACACTGTTTTTGCTATAGCAATTTTCACAACACCAGAATTTGTGCTTGAGCCTCAACTGATGCTTAATACTTATCAATACTAGCAATGTCATATTGAACAACAGAATCACTGTATAAATAGTCGTAGTGCTGGCAGCTATGGTGCTCTCTATGACATATGGATGTGGAATCTTTGTCGCCTTCTTCATCGCTAAAGCGAAAGTATGGACAACGAAACACTTGCCAAGTCATAAGAAAATTTTTAAAAAAATTCCTAAAACTCAAATTGGTAATATATTACGTTATTTTCGGACTTTTGTTTTGATGTTTATTTATTGTTGTTTATATCTTCTTTTTTTTTAAATGCTACCCCAAACTCAATTTTATTATTCCAAGTCATCTTCTCCATTTAAATTGCACTCACAGCACATTCTACACCACCTGATGTTTAAGCTAAATCGATTATCCCATAATATTCCTAACATCTTTATGTTATTTATAAGCATTACTCCTTGCACTAAAAATAAATTTACGTTCCAATATACAATAAACACTTCTAGAGAAATGGCCCAAGAAATGGCCACCGAATGAGCACCATCTGGGTTACTCTGCAGACTGTACGCTCGATTTATTGTGCAAGGACATAAACTAGTCCTGACCGTAAACGAAAGTACGCAATAATTTCCGGAACTAAATAATTCAAAGCATGAAAATCATTTCAAGTCTTTGACGTTGTCGTTTACCGTTTACGGCTTTCACGACTCATACTCCTTGAAAATTATCCTTGCTAGCCGTTGTTTCTTGAATAAATCTGTCTTTCTCTCAGACAGGGAGGACACCTTCTAAGTTTTGCCAAAAGTACATAAAATCCAGTAGTAAATGGATGGATGATGGAAATGTCCGGAAAGGTGCATGTCTATTTCGGCGTAAAACGTGTTTTCTAAGAAAGGGTGAAGACGATTTTAGTGTGCATTGAGTGCATTAAATAAATGTTTAGTTTTATAAATGTTCACGTGGAAGAATTCAGACAGAGAGCTAGACTACGCTAGACCACGTATTATGAAATTGGCTAATAAAATGCATTTTCTTTAAATTCGTTAGTACGTGACAATAGTAATGGGTGTGCCCTACACGTGAATGTCCTTCATGTGGACACTCAGCATTGACCTTGTCGCGTAAAAGTTCGCATACTCCACCATCATTAATCGAATCTCTGTCACTTTTGCTGTCCCAGCTACTTCGGCAACGAAAATATGCACTACCCCTACTGATGGCTGCCACTTCCAGAACATCCTTCGTATTCCTATTCACTGCAGTTCAGCGGTTGTACAATAGCAAAGCTCAGCGGTTCCATTGTTTTAGTTCTCTGATTCAAATGAACTATGGCATGAAAAATGACTCTGGTAACGAATGTATTTGCGATCCGCAGAAGAACATCCTTATTCACATTATTTTTTTTGGGTGGGAACTGGAGAGAAGGATGCTATATGCGAGAGATTTGCCTTTTTATTCGTCCGTACGAGTACGTCTTTTAGGTCGTACGGTTTTTCATACGATGTGACTTATACCAGCTGGATAGTTGAATTTTTGTGCACAGTTAGCTTTGTAAAGCCCAGGATATATGGTCCAGGGTAGAGAGACGACTACCATTCATATTTACCTCCCAAAATATACACTCAGAGACTAATGGTAATTTTATTTCGAGCAAATTTAATTAAGGATCTGAATAAATTTAAACTTGACGATCAAAAAGGGGATGTGCATTTTTTTTTAAATTTGTTAGATGTTTCAAACTAACAGGGGACAAAGGACGAGAGACATGAATTTTAATTCTATTTTAGATGAGGTTACAAAGGAATGTGGATTTGTTTTTACAACAGGGTTACATATCAAGTTGGATGCATAAAGTCTTTGGGCCGCATGTAATTAAGTACATTGGAGAATAAAGTAACGACAGTAGCAGGGTTCGAAATACCATCAATGTTTTCCAAATAAATAAATAAGAAGAACAAATCGGAAACTGAAACATTTTTAGACATGACGCTGATAGAGAGGATTACACCAAAATCGTTGGAAATTGCGCCAGACTTTGGTGGAAAAAAAAACCTAAAATAAAATCGAAATTAAGCCACAGACATCGAAAAAACAAATGCACTTGCATTGCATTTTGCAAATAATCATGTTGGTGAAAAGTTCAGGTGAATTGGTAAGATGTTTGATTGGCTGGTGATCAGACTAATTTCTTTCAAAATGTCATACGTTATCTCTATAGTTCACATGTTCCGATAAAAACAAAATATCTTCGAAGAAATACTGCCACATGGTTTACAACTGAAATACAAAAAGCCACAAAACAACGAAACCTGGCATACAAATGGTGGAAACGTTTTAAACTCCCTGAGTTTCATGCACTTTTCCGGGCTTCAAAAAACAGTGTTTCTATGAAAATAAGGGAAGCTAAGAAGAGGGTGTATTCAAAGCGACTTAATAAAATTCTACCGGTGAAAGCTTTGTGGAAAAATATCCGAATATTGACAAAAGGTGATAGTCCCTGAAAATAATCCTGACTTCTTAAATTCTGAATTAGCCAAAATTCAAAGTACTTTGCCCGACTTTGGCGAACCCTGTATGGTTGATTCTCTCGTTAACCATGAAAATAATGACTGCTTCCAGTTCACCAGAGTAGATGAAAGCAACGTGTTGAGCGCCCTACTACAAGTAAAATCTAAAGCTATGAGCCTTGATCAAATACATCCACACTTTATTAAAATAATTTTGCCCACATTCTTCCTACCCTTACACACATTTTTAACACAATCGAATGACAGTTTTTGTTAAAACTAGAAAATTTTTAAATGTCCAACAGGTGTCAGTTTTCAGGGAAAACTATAGTTGTGTCTCTGCTATTTTAAATTTGAGATTGTCAATCACGGAATACTTTTTCAAAACTGAAGCTGAATTTTTATTTTAGTAATTCCACAGCTAACTTGATTCTTTTATATTTAAGTGGAAGAAGTGAAGCTGTATTGGTTGGTGAAAACACCTCTCGGTACACTTACAGCTAATATCAGAAGTACCACAGGGATCAATTCTTGGGCCACTGCTTTATTAATGATCTCCCGTAAGTCGCCTGGCACATAGTTGTGTCTCTGCTATTTTAAAAATAGTAATTGATCTGAGAAGTGCGAAGCATAATATCTTTTCTTGTGATCCCAGACTTCTCATAGACATTTGGCACTATCAATCACGGAATACTTTTTTTCAAAACTGAAGTGAAATTTCCATTTTAGTAATTCCACAGCTAACTTGATTCTTTTATATTTAAGTGGAAGTAGTGAAGCCGTATTGGTTGGTGAAAAAATATCCCGGTACTTACAGCTAATATCAGAAGTACCACAGGGATTAATTCTTGGGCCATTGCTTTTTGTAATGTTTAATAATGATCTCCCGCAAGACGATATGCAGATTTGGTTGAGCTGCAAGCTGAGAATGTTAGAAGATGGTGTAGACGAACTCAATAATGACTTAAAACAAATCTTGCACTGGTCCGCAAAAAATCACCTACACCTCAAACCAATGAAGACGAAATGTTTAATAATCTACAAAAACAAGCTTGACAGTAGCTATTCCCCAGCTTCATATCTAGGTAACACTTTTTCTGGAATATGTCGAAAACCTAGATATTTTGTTCAATTCGATACTCACACTGGACTAACATATTCAAATAGTTATTGCCAATATATACGGCTGTTTATGTGATCTCTCATTGACAAAGCACTTTATACCTCAGCATGTTAGGCTTAGCTTGGCAAAAACTTTAATTTTGCCAATCGCCACGTTCGGATGTCAATTTTTTTGTTGTCATAACTCAGAAACACGAAGGAATCTTACAGTGGCCTTTAACAAGATTACGCGATATGTTTACATCCTTAAACGATTTGATCATATTTCTGGATACACTAACAGGATTCTAGGTCGTGACCTGCACACCCATTTCAATTTCTTCGCCCAACTCCACCCACAACCACGTAAAGAGAAGTCGCGTTGTGGACAGATCTACTGGAATAGTTCCACTTGACATAGAGAAGGCTTTCCATATTGTTTGGTATCGCGGCCTTTTATACAAATTGATAAATTTCCAGTTCCAGTCTCGTCGTTGTTTTAAAGTCCAAGTCAATAGTTGTGTCTCTGATGATGTATTTTCATTCGGGTGTGCCACAAGGTTCAGTTCTTTGCCCAGCACTAGTTCTGGCATCGGCCAGAGGGTAAAACATCTTGTTACTGACATAAGGTATAACACTACCGATCACATTCCATTATGGTTTGGCAAAGATAGTGGTAAAAAAAAATCCAAACTTTTGCAAAACATCGCAAACGCAATGAATTTGCTCGAAATGTGTTCTTCATTTGTGCTGTTCTAATGAAAAAAATTGTTTGTACAAATACCATCATAGGAAATAATTTTATGTGTTTTTTTTTTTTTTTTTTAATAAATAAAACACTCTAATTTTCGCAACAAATATACACGTGTATTATTTTTTCATTTCATTTCCATTTATTTTTCTTTAGAACTTACACTTTAAGACACATTTATTTTTCTTAAAACTTAATCATACATCTCCGTTATATGTCCAGGAAAATTTAAGCGAACAGTGAATATTGCTAAGAAAAATTAGTTGGAATTGTTAAGGAAAAATGACTTAAGCTCGGTTGGAAAACGCTGAGTGTCGCCTGACCTTCGAACATGCCGCGGCAAGGAATTCCATAAGCGGATGGAGTTTACGAAAAACTATCGCTCAGAGTTGAAGAGATCTGTTTGAGGCACCGAAACGCAGCTTGTTAAAAAGATTGGTTTGAATCACAATAGATAGCAGAATAAGAGATCGACAACGAAGTAGGTAGTCAAGTGACATGCTATAAAGTGATTTCGAGTAGTGGGAGATTCTATCAAAGTGTTTCAGATTGTAAACGTATTGTTTAATGCGGCATTAAGTTTTCTTTTGCTATTAGCGTCTCAATTATCAAGAATTTCACAACCATAAGTACCTAATGATGGGAGTAATAAGTGTTTTTGCTCGCAACAAACGTGTTTTGAAGGCCGCATTAATATGGGTTTCCCATGTCAATGTCCTATTAAAAACCATTCCTAAATTTCTGGCAGTGTTGACATATTCGATTATGGAGACACTAAGCATAATATCTGGAAAGTAGGAGAGATTCAATATCTTTTTGCTAATAACGATACATTTGGTTTTTGGAGCCAATTTTCCTCTGACCAGGTAGATATCCGCAGTCTTCTATCATACCAACAGAGCAACTTTGATATAGCTGGACGTCGTCAGCATACATATATATAGATAAGGACGATGATGCTATTGAGGGGATTTCTTTCACATAAAGCGAGAAAAGAGCAGGTCCCAGAATCGAACCCTGTGGAACCTCTCTACAGTTATAAAGAAAATCGGACAAACCATGACCCACAGAGATAGCTTGTTTTCTGTGCTGAAGATATGACGACATAAGGGTAACCGCTGAGTTAGAGAAACCAAAAAATATTGATAGTTTGTTGCACGAATTATTGTGATCCACAGGGTCAAAGGCCTTCGAAAAATCCAGTAGCACTAGAAAGGTTAATTTGCCATCATCCAACGATTCCATTATATCATCCACAACTTTGATTATCGACGTTATACAACTGTGGTGTTTCCTAAACCCGGATTGCATTGAATAGAGCAGGTTATTTGAATGAATGTGTGTATTAATTTGCCTTTGCAATACCCTCACGAATACCCTAGACAGATAAAGTAAGATAGAGATCGGCCGATATTCCTTACTACGCCTTTTTGGATTGGCACCATTTTTGCATTTTTCCATTGTTCAAGGTATATACCAGTAGTTATGATATGATTAAATACATCCACCAAGGACGGAAGAATGACTGGGAGAATTATTTTGATAAATTTGGGATTTACTTCGTCAAAACCGATGACATTAGATTTGACGGATAAAAAACAAGCAACAAATTTCATATATCAAAAACACCAACTGACAAACTGACTACATGAGAGACAGACGGACTTGAGGGAACGACATTAAGAACGGGAAAAGGATGTGTGATAAAACTTTTATTCAGAAGGTTTATATCTAAACTATCATCAACATTTAGATTGTTTTTGTTTTTAACAATTTCGATTTCTCGCAGATTTTTCCATAGCTGTCGGCCCTTCATCAATGGATTTAATTTATTTCCATAAAAATTACTTTTAACACGACATCATTTTAACTCTGCTTTTTAGAGGGTTAATATACCCTTAGGATAGGGTATAAATAGTACGGTTTATTATGGGTATTAAAGTTAATTTAAACTACTAAATTCACAACAAAACGTAATGTCGCAGAAATTTTTTTATTTTTTGTTCCCCAGTGTTATCATCCTACTACCGTTTACTGTGTCCAGTATCCACTTTGAATACTACACACACACATTACGCCCTAATGCCCTCAAAATGAATGTATCATAGACTGTATCCTTCGAATACCAATTCGTTCGTATATTGATAAGAACCTCACGTTAAACGAAATCATGTCTAGTCATGTTATCCAATTTACTACTGACAGTAGTCACGTATAGATCCTAATGTCAATCCATACTGTAAATTACATTTTTCTTCCCTTCCTCAGTGCTGGCCTCCCACCCGTCTTCTGGTAGTCGTGCTCTGCTGCTCCTGTTTCATTTTTATCTGTGACAATACATTTCATTCCTATTCCCACCCTCTTCTGCTCAAGTCAACTATTAACAGAGAGAGAAAGTCTGTGAATAAATGCTGGAAAGATAGATTGAAGCTACTTTTCAAATGTAGTTACACAGGTATTGATTTCCCTCTCCCCACTCTTTTATTTCAAAGGACACAGTCAGATGAGTAGGAGAAAAATAAAGTCTCGAATTTAAATTGTTATTTAAGTCATTTCTTCAGTGCTTAACCTTTTATATGCATTTTGTTGGTTTTGTTAATTTTTACCATCAGTCATACGATGTAGACTCCTTTGGGTAAGTTGAAAAAAAAAAAGGAATAATAATCAATACGAGAAGCATGCATGCCAGGATCAAAGAAAGAAAAAAACTGAAACAAGAACATGAGCATGGATACAAATGTTTCAAATCATTGGAAAGAAGAAGAAGAAAAAATGTAGAACCATCGTTCATTCTTCATCCTTCATCATCATGTACAACGGAACAAAGAAAGCGCCCGATGTGTGGTGGGGGTGTGAAAAAAGTCAATACAAGTTAATGGAAACTTGGTTAGGATCCTACGATCTAAGGTATGGCATGCTATGCTATATGAATGCAGAGGCATAGGGCGAAAGATGACGGCTTGGAAACAGAATCTTTTTTTGTGGATATTGTAGTTTTTCCTAGTAGGACGATATTCCATGTTGAAGCCTGTCGACAGAAGACCGGATGTTCTTTACATCTTTTTTTTTTTTTGTAGCAATAGTTGGCTCTAACGAGTTTAATTGAACAACTAAACGAGATTTGTTTTAGATATACGAGCATATATGCATGAGTATGCATGCAAAAGTGCAAAGGACATTTTTTTATGTCGTTTTGATTCTCATTTAGTGATTTCCTCTTGACAAATTAATTAGATTTGCAAATTTCAACTTGGAATTGATTCGTATTTATTTTAACTCTGTTGACTTCTCTTTGGTAATTAGCTTGACCTGGCATTTAATTTAAGTTGAAAGAAAGTAAGGTATTATGGAGAATTGAATGGTATGAAGTAGATCGGATCGAAGGTTGCAATGAAATAAGGGAACATTAAGAACGGTTCTCATGCCACAATTTTACTATACGCCACCATATAGATTAGAAAGAATAGGAATTGGTTTCCATGAATTCATAGATAAAGTCTGCGAAAAATGGCCGGGATACGTCGTAATTTTAGATAAAAACGGAGAAATGGAAAGGGTGGACAGAACACATCTTCCCGAAACAGGCCCCAGGAAGTCTGGATATAAGATTTATATATCTTTCATTGAAGCTTCGCTGTAATCAAGCAAAAAAAAAAAAAAACAAATTCGATTCCAGGAAAACTGTTGAAGCACATCGGGGGAAATTAAGTGAGCAAAAGCGCTTTCTTTATCACTGGATTAATCCGGATCCGAAGTCAGAAATTTAAGCTATTTTTATAGTTTGGTGCAGTCCTATACATGGCCTGGTCTAGCTTCTCGCATCCACTCGCTCTGTGCGCTGCACAAATGGTTGGAACGAAGGGCAATTTTTTCTATTGAGAGAAGCTTCCTATAACAATTTTTACTCTCGGATGTTTGTCAGACGTTCGCGAGAGGTCGGGCAGTGAGAAAACTGCTTTTTTTTTTTGGTTTTCTTGCATTCGAACCTTGAACCTCCCGCTCTCTAATTGCACACTTAACACGTTCGCGCACAGCATGCATTTTTGTTGACTTGCGGTGGTGCACTTTCAATATTTCAGAAACTATTGCACTTAGAAACATCCTAATTGCACTGCACATATAATATCTCTAAAATTGAGAGTAGAACAGAAGTGCATACACATCACCGTACGCGAACGAACCACGGCGCCCACCAGTAATTTAAGATGGCGACGAAAAAACTAAGGGTACTTAATTAATACGTACGGGCGCCATTTGAATTTGGAAAAAGGATAGGGTCCTAGATTGCACTAATCTAGGACAGGACCTAAAATAAATCTGCTGATATTGCAGATATCAATATCTTACGAATCATTCATGTCGTTAAGGAAGTACCCAACTAGGGTTTTTCTTTTAATATAGAAAGAGCAGCGTAAGTGTAAAGAAGGTGAGTTTTAGTTTACTTTTCGTCTTCCTCTCTACAGCTTTTCCAGAAATCGTTGGAGTTACGAGTACTTCCGTTCTTCTTGTATATCCCCTTAGCTTTTAGATATCTTTTTGGAAGACACTCAGACGTTCCGGGGTTCTGCGGACGAGTGACGTTGTGTTGTGAGCAGAGAATCTTAAGCAATCGATGAATATTTTTTAGGATCTCCTTAGATTCTAAATCCATTCTATAAGGTGGGGCAAAAGTAATGTCATAATTTTTGCAAATAGCGTCAAATGTCATTGTGCTTTGACAGATAGAGAATTAGTTGACAACAAGCAATGAAGTGATATACAACTGAAGAACGCGGAATTATTGTTACTGCTTATTTGACCAATTTCTGGTCTGTTGTTTTAACGCAGCGTACATTTTGTCGTCGTTTTACTTGTCGTCTTGCACCATGTGCCCGAACAGTTAGAGACGATTGATTGAGCGTCTCGTGCAAACTGGGTCCACTAGAGATGTCACAAGACGTGGCCGGCGCGCGCCGTATTGCTCTTTCGGCCGATAATATCACTGCTGTGGCCGAGGACGTCCGAGAGAGTTAAACGAGTGTTTTTGAGCATTTTTGGTTCCAGCAGAACGGAGCAATCGCTCACATTGCTCTGGCAACGATGAAGGTTTTTGAATTACCAATTTCCGGGCCGTGTGATCTCCCGTTTTAGCGATTTGAACTGATCTGACGCTGATCTGGCTTTTTGAAATCTCGCTTTTACCACAATAAACCACAAATCTTGCAAGTCTTGAAAACCAACATTGAAGAAGAAATCACCAATTTGGAGCCAGATGTTTTACGAGCAACAATTTAAAACGCCGTAAAACGAGCACAAATGTGCATCCCCTCAAGAGGTGGTCATTTGACCGATATCATTTTTTCAACTTAATGTCATCAATCTTCCACCTTGAAGTAAACTTTTCTAACAAAATGACAACCAATTCAAATTATAACATTACTTTTGCCTCACCTTGTACTTATAATTCAAGATTTTGATTTGATTTTAATTTGTCTTTACTCATATAGTAAGGGACAATACAGTGAAGGGTTAAATAATTATTCTTGGGATAAATATTTAAAAACCTTAGTGCTAATTTTGGATACAGTCCTCCAAGGATACGAGCAGTGCAGTATAACTTATTTATAAGTACTGCTACTTGAATTTAGACACCTATTTGTAAAGATCGTCCTTGTTCTTATGCAGTTTCTTGTTCTTTACTCGTAAGAGGCGGTTTATTTCTGAGAACTTACGTCAAGCTTGTTAAGATGATGGGTGAAAAAGCAGGGACCGGAGAGGAAGTCAGAAATTCCTGGCTATTTTGTTTGTCCAAAGGTTTAATGAATTTCTTGACATGAGAAGCTTTTATTGGAGTTTCTATGTACGAGTACTTAGCTAAAGTTTTAAGTGACTGATGGGTAAGCCTCAGTAGAGTTCAGGGCCGAAGAAAGGTGATTGTAAAACTTGTCTTTAAAGTTCATCTGCTATCTCATTTCCTCGGGTCCGGGAACACAAATGAGGGTAATTTTGGTGTGAGCAGCACACAGTTCCAGATAAGTTTAGAGTCAAAGCAAAACTGTAAGATGTTGATTTAGATCTTCGGAGGTAACTTTTAATGAATGCTCTTGCGCACTGATTAACTACATAGGCCTCTGCTAGGAAAAGAGTGGGAAGAAGAAGATTAGGACTGCTAGTTTAAAGTTGAGATCAAAGATTCTCCACATAGATTGTACATTTCCGACATCGGGGCCTCTATTCTATAATATAGTCGGCGTGCGTAGATTGCTTGAGGTCTTCTTTCGCTCAGAAACGTTTGTATACAGCAAATGAATGACTTATACCGAAATTTGACAGAACTTTTTAACAATCTACGATATTCCAAACTCAAACCGCTGCTGAAATTTAGCTCAAACTCATCGTTCAGTGTTCTAATGTCACTTTAACATCCTAATATATCCATCATTACCCATACTTCCACGCAAACCATGTATTACGAGTATATATACCCCCTTATCTTTTCTAGGAAATTTATATCTTTGTTTGCTGTCTTTCGTCTGGACAAATATAAAATTGATGCAATAATTGATGGCAAAAAAAAAAAATCCTTCTCCATCATCACACATACTCGTACATATACTTAGTGAGGCCCTCCTCTCTTCAGGCCAACAATCCGACGTACGAAAATAAACTCTCAAACAATTAAGATTGACTGAATATAATATCATGGAGAAAATATCCCTATATCACTGCGATTGCCTCCAAAATACCCTGGACAGCTGTGTTTTGTCTCCTGACAGATACCACCAACCACCCACTCATACTCCATCATATGTACGGATAGACATACAGTAGTGTACACTTTAGAGTGACAAGCAAAGTGGCTGACGGTACATGGGGCTGGCGAAGACAACGGAAATTCTATTGATTTTGCCTTTAAAAACAAAATCAGTCTTCGTCTTCTCATTGACTCCTCTGCACGTTCAACGTTGCGGGTGTCTCCTCACCCGAGACGAAACTTTAGGTCAGACACGAAAGAGATAATGGTGTTTGCATTATTGGTTTGGTTTTTGGGGTTCAGGTCTAGGACCTCTTGCATGCTAAGACTTAAGAGTACTATAATATTTCGTTGGTAATACTAGACTGGTATCGGACGTATATACGAGTATCTTTAGTTATTTCTGAATATTTTATTATTTTATCGAGTATTCAATTTCCTGTGCCAATTTAATTTTCTGCGTCGGGCTAGATGTGTATCTGTCTGAAGGGAAATTGTCAGCACATTCGAACTTATATGAATGATAGTCCTTAAGGATATTGATTTTTTTTTTTTTTGTGAGGAAATTGGAAATTAGGTTAAAATTAGTTTCATTGAAGCAATTTTGTTCCCCGGTGGGAGGAGTAATCTTCAAAGGAGGATTCTCAGCACGCACTGAGTAACAGCACGGGACCTACTAAACTTCCCTGTTATCAGCACATTCTACTATTATTCTTTCGCCTGGTATATAGAGTCGCAGTATGTCATCATACATAACGTTCCAAAGCAGTGGGCCAAGGACTGAGCCCTGTGGTACTTCGTCGGTGATCTTGTATTCCTTAGGCCGCAGTCGGTATTGTATACTAAAATGCTGCGTCTGAAGTAGTCTACAACAACGTCTATGAGATATTTTGATACTCACATCGCTCTGAGCTCTTTAAAGATGTGACTAAAGTTTGCCGTATTGAAGGCATTTTTTATGTTAAGCCCTTTGCTACCACATTAATTGCATTGAAAGCGGTTTCCGAAAACCGTAATAGTGTTCTGAAAGTCCTCCAGATTTTTGAATTGCTGCTCCTAGCCTTGCAAATGATTCGCTCCAAGATTTTGCCATATAGAGCGAGCAGTATGATAAAGGTTCATCTGGTTGTTTGTTACTTTTGGAAAGAAGCACTGGGTTTTATCGTTTCCACTGGTCCGGGGAGACTACTTCCTTCCGGCACGAATTATAGATATTAATGTCTGGGTTTGCTTTCAGTGCTGTCATTAGTGCTATATTTGGGATATCATCTGGTCGACGTGCTTTTTTATCTCCAATTTTACTGCAGATATTGAGTATTTCCTCCGCGGTGACCTATCGGATTGTTGGTGTTTCCATGTGGGATCATTCAAGAATGCGTTCTCTTGTTGATAGCGGAATAATCTGACCACAATGTTGAGTAAGAACTCTGGGCAGGTGGAAATCTGCGGCTGACTCTGTTGAAGATTCAAGTGAAAGAGTCTGATTTCCAGCCTGCTTTATGGGTTGACCCAGAGGTGCTGTCTTCTTGCTTCCAGAGATATTTCACATATCACCTGATGGTCGCTGTGAATGTAGTGGTCGCTGACTTCCTACTAAGTAGCTACTTATGCATGTGCTGTTGATAATCGAAGAGTAACTTCTTCGTAGATTTATTTCAGCTGTTTGCTAGTATCATGTCTAGGGTTGTGAAAGCCTCCAGTAGGGCTCTGTTCATTCTCCGGTTTTCAATCTAAGACATCATTTACAAGTCAATCCAGTAGCTATTCAAACTCTGCTATTGATAGGTTTGGCGGGGCATAGCAGCTATAAGTATGTATGCCGTCGGTATATGAAACTATTTCCTGAGTTTGGCATTCTCTCTTGGAAGGCGATTTTCCGCAAATCCATATGGCATCCTTCGCTATATTTTAGTATTCGTTGTCCACGACTTTGCATATATATCCTTACAGGGTTCACTATTATGTTCTCGAACATAGTGTATAATGTCATCAATCTTCCACCTTGAAGTAAACTTTTCTAACAAAATGACAACCAATTCAAATTATAACATTACTTTTGCCTCACCTTGTACTTATAATTCAAGATTTTGATTTGATTTTAATTTGTCTTTACTCATATAGTAAGGGACAATACAGTGAAGGGTTAAATAATTATTCTTGGGATAAATATTTAAAAACCTTAGTGCTAATTTTGGATACAGTCCTCCAAGGATACGAGCAGTGCAGTATAACTTATTTATAAGTACTGCTACTTGAATTTAGACACCTATTTGTAAAGATCGTCCTTGCGAAGTTGTTCTTATGCAGTTTCTTGTTCTTTACTCGTAAGAGGCGGTTTATTTCTGAGAACTTACGTCAAGCTTGTTAAGATGATGGGTGAAAAAGCAGGGACCGGAGAGGAAGTCAGAAATTCCTGGCTATTTTGTTTGTCCAAAGGTTTAATGAATTTCTTGACATGAGAAGCTTTTATTGGAGTTTCTATGTACGAGTACTTAGCTAAAGTTTTAAGTGACTGATGGGTAAGCCTCAGTAGAGTTCAGGGCCGAAGAAAGGTGATTGTAAAACTTGTCTTGTCTTGGTTGTGAAAGCCTCCAGTAGGGCTCTGTTCATTCTCCGGTTTTCAATCTAAGACATCATTTACAAGTCAATCCAGTAGCTATTCAAACTCTGCTATTGATAGGTTTGGCGGGGCATAGCAGCTATAAGTATGTATGCCGTCGGTATATGAAACTATTTCCTGAGTTTGGCATTCTCTCTTGGAAGGCGATTTTCCGCAAATCCATATGGCATCCTTCGCTATATTTTAGTATTCGTTGTCCACGACTTTGCATATATATCCTTACAGGGTTCACTATTATGTTCTCGAACATAGTGTATAAGGAGGTTGTTTTCTGCTTCGCAGTGATTGAGATTGAGCTATTTTATCTTCATAATGGGTTTTTTCAGCTCTCTCAAAGCTTTTTGGAAAGCTGAGCATTTGCCGCTACCTGTGATATGGCTGCATTTGTTGCATTTAGTTGGGTTGATTTTTCCCATATTCGGTGCACTTTGTGCAGCCACTTTCGCTGGCAGGCTCACTGTTGCAATATGTAGCCTAAGATAAGCTTCTCGCAGAGATTTTATTGCACTAGTTTCGGCATAATACTCTCTATATCCCTCTAATTGCTTGGTTACAGCTTGGAAGATCTTCTCCTTCGTTGTGGTTTCGTCCAAAGTAAGTACTCGTAATATAAAATGAAGTAGGTATGTATGTAAAGCTACGAGGATAACAAAGTTGGTTTCCAGGAAAAGGACAAGTCATGTCAGAATACATCATTTAACTACAATGTGTTGTAGTGAATACACCCTATTTTATCGTTTCTACTCTATTGTATGCATTCATAGTAGGTATCCGGTAATAACTAGTTGGTAATATCTCATACTTAGTATGGTTTCTAGTCGATGCTTATTCTTGACTTATTAGTAGTCTCTCGACCTTGGCAGTCATTCGTGGTTGGTATTGTGTCATTAGTGGTTAAAACTTAATAAAAATAGTATTTTGGCGCTTACAGCTAATACATGGCTGGGCCTAGCTTCTCGCAGCCATTCATACTGTGCGCCATACAAATAGTAGTGACCAACAATTTTATGCCGTTCCCAAAAGGCAATTTTGTCGATTGAGAGAAGCTTTTCATGATAATTTTACTCTTGGATGTTTGCCAGACGTTCGCCAGGAGTGGGACCTGAGAAAATTTATTGCTGTGTTCTGGGATTAGAAACTTGGGTCTCCTGCTGGGTCATCACGCACTTAACCATTGATCCACTCACGTCATGTGTGCTTAGTGATATTTTTCTGTAGTAGTCATTTTCGGTTGGTTGGTTGGTCGTGTGCATGTATACATGATGTACTTTAGGTGAATGAAAATCATGTGAAATAGTGAGTAAATTACAAAGCCCGTCTATTACTTAAACATTGACATGGCAAAAGTGTCTTAAAATGGATGTCGAATAGTCAGCATTAGTAGAGTAGATACACACATTTAAGTATACTGCTAATATTGTTGATGATTTCTAGAAGCTAAGAATGAATATTAAGTTCAGGATACGAGTACATTTTCTGAATCCTATCACCTTTTGTTGGAGCTGCTATGCTACAATATTTTCCTACATTTTATGCTGCAGATTTCAAATGCCATTTTTTTGCATTATTCTTAAGGTAGTTAACAAGATACAGAATTATGCTAAGAATAGCTTGTGACATTTGTATTTAGCAGTTCAAATAGTGTTAAATGTCACTTCAAGAACACTTTAATTCATTTTGATGGGATCACGTGGGATGTAGACAATATTTAGATACAATGGATACAGAAAGGATTAGACATTGTATGATAGTAAATCAAGCAATATAGGACGGCCGAACTTCAACTACATTGTGATCAAAATCTAGAAGAAAAGTTTTAATTTATTTAGGAATGACGGCAAGGATCTAACTACGTGAACCATTGCTGGAAGCTTATTAAATAATTTTCAGCAGACGATAGAGTAAAAGTCTCTTAAGTGGATAGTGCGAAACTAAGGTATGTTTACAGAGCAGCCTAAGTTGCTGTATGATAGGGTTATCTACCTCTGATAAGAAATATATTTGAGACAGGTGTCTAACTGGCAGAACTTTTAGGGACCTAAAGAGCGCTATGGAGTGGGTGGGATGAAATGCACCACAAATCTTTCGATTAGTATATTTTTGTAAAATAGAGATTGGGTAAATGTTTGCATGGTAAGCTCCTATCCAGCACCCAATACCATATTGTTATTTAGAACAATAGATGAACGCAGATAATGCTTCAGAGTCAATATATATATTTTGGTCAATGAGAACACCTAAGTATTTGAAGTTATTTACAATTTCAACTTTGAAACAACAATTCCCATCATACTCGTACGTTGTGCCTACAAACACCAACGGAGAAGATACAGCACTACATAAACAATCTGACACTTTGTAAAGTGAAGGAGACTACTTTCACAAACTTTTTTAGTTTTATTTTGTTTGCTCATCTTATTTCTTTATATATATATTTACAAAAGGAAATTTCTAAATCCTGAAGCACTCAAACTCGATTTTCTGCCCATTGTACTACCAAGCAGAAACCCATTTTTGGTGTAGTGGTTGGAGAAACTTAGATTTTATTCGTTTCTCTTATATGCTCATGTGGCTCTTGGTTTCTGTTCCCTTTTTGGGCTCGAACCTGCACAGCTCGGGTCACAAGCAAACACACTACCCACTACACCATGGCCACCCTTTGCTTACCTTTAGTTTGTGTTTGGCAAAACAGATTCTCAGTAGGAGAGCATTGTAGGTTACATATATCAGCTACTAGGTTCAGAGGATGCCGAGACATGTGATGCCGAGGTCATCTGCAAAAGCTGTGACTTTTCCGACAAAAGGCTGGTTAAACATAGAGATTATATATACAGGAACAAAATAGGTCCAAGGACAGATCCTTGGGGTAGCCCTAGGTTTATATTTCTAGCATTGCTATAGTAGTCCCCAATTTTTACTTATTGGTTTCTATCTGAGAGATATGACTCAAATCACCTATGCATGAAGCCCCGAAAACCAGTCCGCTGCAATTTGCTCAGGAGAATGCCTTTGTTAACCATGACAAAAGCATTGGTTATGTGTACGAACAGACCGGCAAAACTTTTTTTCTCATCGAGTCTTTTGTTTATTGATGAGCAGAATACTAAGAGTGCATCTCACCAGAAGAGGCAGGCAGCTGCTTCTGCTTGGAACACGGTTACAAATGGTTCTAGATGAATAGCAAATTCAATCGATGGGTTAGCTCAGAAGATGCCAGCTCCTGATTCCCCTGATATTTTAGAGCCATCTGTATATACCAATGACCCGTTGGAGTTTGTTGTCGTCCTTTCGTTCGTCCAAGATTCTGTTATGGGGAAAACTGTTTCGAAGCTGTTGGTGAACGTAAACGATTTTTCAACAACAATATCACTAGGACAATCGATGAGTGGTATCATTTCTCTTATCATTTTGGCGATTTTCCGGTTCTCCGTGTTAGCGCCTTCGTTGAAAAGTCCGGTGATTCTAAGCGTTGCGGCTGACAGACCAGCAATCTTTTTCGCTTCGAGTTGCACTGGTAGGATGTTTAAAATCACTTCTATGGCCGCAGTTGGTGTTGAGGATTGTGCTCCTGTAATGCTCAAGCAGGCCATACGCTGCACCTTTTTTAACAAGTCTCTTGCGTACTTTTTATTTATCACTGGCCACTATTCAACTACTCCATAGAAGATTGCAGGTTTTAGTATGCATTCGTATATCCAGTCAAGCAAGACCATACTCTGCTAGAGACTCCGACCCTTGACACTGTGCATGAGATTTGTATTATATCCGCGGTCAATAAACATGAAATTCCATTCTCATCTAAAGTTCAGTTTAAAAGACTGCTAAACAATTAAATCATGGTACGATTAAATTACAAATGGCATGTTTTGGAATCAAATACACATAGAAGAACAACGACCTTCCCTTGGAGATTAGAAAACTTTAGACATCTGCAAATAATTTCCTGATAGTTCGGCACCACATTAGTATTCCTTGCACAACTTCCTTAGTCCAAAAACACATTAACGAATCAAATCCAATTAATTAAGAATCAATCTCAATCTCCGACCAAACTGTAATTATTTCTTCATAATCTCATTAACACCACCGGAACACGCCGATGAACAAAACAACGAAAAAAAAAAAATTAATCGAAATAAAAGCCTAATGACTTAGGGGCAGCCAGAAACTGTATAGCTAAATAAAACTTTTTCATTCCGTACATGACTAACTGCTCTGGCAATAAATTCGAATCTCACGTAATGCTCACTCTCTCAAGGGAATTCCGCCCTCTAGCCACCAAGAAAAAAAAAAAAAAAGAAACACATCCTCCCAAATTCTCTACTCGCCGGTTATGTAATTCACCAGCAACACAAATTACTTTCTACGTCCTCACTCACCCAGTCACTTTCGGGGAGCCATATGAAAAATTAATTTCATAATGGCTGTGCTGCCAAAATAGGGCTTCAGAAACGGAACCTTTGCACAACATGAAATAGGCCTGTCAATTTCGTTCGAGAATATGAACGCGAGAAACTTTCTGCCATAAGTACCGCCACCATAAGCTGGCACCCCCATACCACTACACCCAATCCTACTTGGTCACGGCTTGCATGCTGCCATCGAGTGGTACACAAGGATAGCATGGAATTTTCGAAATTGCGTCCTGTTTTCGTAAAAGAGAGGGAAGGTGCCTAGACGCACCATTCTCTCCCCCAACGCCTGCAATAATCGCTGCCAGTCCATAGGTTGTGTGTCAGTCTGGTGTTTCCTGCTTTTAATGAAGACTGTGAAGTTGAACTAAATGAAAGCGGGGTATGAGGTGGAACTTTTCTATTTAGTAGCGTTGTTCCATTTTATAAAATTATATTTTCTAGTTTCGCATGCACACTTCAAGTTTATGCATCGACAGGACTCTTTGCCATACCTAAATACTCAAAGTGTTCTGACACTACCCGTACCTAAAACCATATCTGCTCTCTCTGTGAAGTTGATGGTCCTAAGATGCTATTTGTACTAAAGGAGATGCTTGAGCCTGCTTGGTTGCTCATTTCGGTGGAGGTATAAAGAGTTGTAGACTTATGAATGAATGGGTACTTCTTGCCAGCTTGTTTCCTTGGGTAGTTCTGATGGCATGCTTCCTATTTTGTATTTCTTCTACGGTCAGATCCATTTGAATACACATATTTATATGAAGAAGAGTGCGAGTGAAGGGTGTTTTTAATCCTCTTATATAAAATTTAATTTTTCCTTTTATGTCGTCCTGTTGTGCATTTTTCTTTGGTGGTGATTGCGATACTTTTGCATTGCAAAAAGTCTAAGTGGCTGCAAAGCGGCTTGGTTATGGCAGAGTGGTGCTTACAAACGTTTTCTTGCACTTTTGTTCATTTGAAATATTGAACTGCTTTGTTGTTTGTACATAGTATGCAATTAGCTTGAATGCTCGCGAAAAATGGAATTAATTGAAAAGTGTACTTCTGAAAGACGGTTTTTTGCGCTGGGCATAAACACTTTAATGGAATTACTATGAAAAGGAACAGGAAGTGAGAAGGGCAATTAGATTGAGTATTCAAATTTTGTAGTTCTTCGAAGGCATTTTCCATTCTAATGTTATGAATACTATGATACATAGATAGATAGATAGACTGTCTTAAGTTGTCATTGTGCGTACGCGACTGCCAGCGTATTTATTTTTAGCTATTCATACCACAAATGATACGAATTTGTGGTTAAAATGAAAGCAGTTTAGATCATTAACTGCTTTTTCTTCTTATAAAGTCCTCGGACCTGCATAAATGACTCTAGTTATACATAAAGTTAAGCACTGCTTTTTTAATAAACAAATTTCCGCAAAATTGTCACTTATCTTAATCTATCGTTAAATGGTACACTTTCCATTTTTTACAGAAAAAAGGTTTAATTTTATTCTAATCGCCATAAAACATCATCTACATCCTATCCTTGGTATAATCGTAGATTTCGCACCTTACGTAACAAGTGGCAATTTTCCTTCATACCAATTATTTTTCCGACTACACCAACTATCTAGGTACATATTTTCAATTCACCCAGCTGTATAAGTAACTCTCTCTCTACCAGCGCTACCTAAATAAGGCGGAAGTCTATCTTATAAACGGCCTCAAGTCTTAAAAGAAAATCTGACGGTTACCCTACTTCCCTTTCGAAAACAAATCATCAACCGATCTACACAACATTAACAACTTTGTTGATACATTTTTAACCATTTTTTACAGAAACTCTGTCGTGCGGTACTTCAATTTTCTACTCAACTTCTCCATTAGCCCTTTCCTCTGTCAAAATGTTGATCCTATTCTTATCGAAAATAAGTTACAAAAACTTAATGACGAATTCGTACCCGCCTCAGATAGTCTTCCCTCCATATTCCTTAAAAGTGTTCTTCCAACGATTACGTCCCCCTTTCTTACTTTTTCGTCCATCGTTTTCAAAAGGAGAATTTCTTCAGGTTTCCTCTTTTATAACATGGCTTTCTGAAAGGCAGTTCAACTTCTACATATCTCTTTAAATTCACCTCCCTTGTCATCTACGCCTTAGAGAATGGCAACGAAGTCGATGTTATTGCAACCGATTTCAGTAAAGCTTTTGGTAAGATACGAGAATCTCATCAATTAATCATTTTCATACTGTCTGCCTTCGGCTTTGAACCCATATTGTTAAAATGGATATCACCGTTCTTGTACTGTTTGCTTCAGGTCCGTCCTCTTAGCTCGCTTCTTGGCCAGCTCTGGTGTTCCACAAGATAGCCATCTAGGTCCCCTTCTTTTCATCCTAACTATATGTCACCCTCTATACGCTGACGATACCAAGTTTTTTAAAGCCATTTTTTCACCCCAAGATTATAGCAACATGACCTCGATAGTTTTACGATTTGGTGTTTCCAAATTGCTCAGAGGCCACCCTCGTTCAATCTCATTGCGACCTTGGTATATTGTACAACAGGAAGTTAAATTTACGTTCGCATATCAATGAGATAATCCTTAAAGCCAACTCATCACCTGGGTGGTCTAATGAATCATCCAACCTTTACGCAACCAGTTTTTATTATGTTGACGTCTCGCCAACCCAACGTTTCTATAACATAAAGGCAGTGCTGCGCGGGCTAGTAATAAAATTTAATTGAAATATCATCAAAATAGTTAAAAAAAAAACGTGTACTGTATACGACTTTCCAGACTTGAAAAGGCTGATAAATAGTTAAAGAACTAGATAATGGCCAACTGCAATACGCTGCTGAGTGAGGACCAGCAGAACCTATAAAGATTTCCACCAATCCTTACTGGTAGAAAAAAAAACTGTCTTTAGATATGCATGTTAGAAAGACTATGCGGCGAGAAGTAACGCTCCAGGGGTAGGAACACCTTCACTGAACTTCAACAGTAATACAGATCTGCGCGTAGAAGGCAATGAATTGTGCAATGAGGTTAACCAAAACCCATGGGGGATGGTGTACCAGCTGGTAAGGAGGAAACTGAAGAGCTTACGATCAATAGCTCCCACCTGCCTAGGGCTGTTTGAAAACATTGTCAGTGGGCTGTTCTCAAGACAACAGAAAACCCCATTAGAGGATCAACAATAAGATGAAACACACCCAATTCTTGCAATTACCGTAGAAGAAATATTCGCAGCGACTAGGGAGACAAAAAAGCACCTGAGGTAGATGGCATACCCAACATAGCCGCAATTAAAATTCTACCAGAAATATTTGCGAATATTTTCAGCTCATACTTCAGTGAAGGAGTATTCCACATAGCGATGAAAGAAACAAGAACTAGTGCTAATCTCCAAAAGAAGTAATTCCCTAGGGATCCATTATCGTTTCGACCACTCTGGTCTGAGGGTACCCAGGCCTACGTACAACACGAAGATAGTGGTGGAATACCTAAGAAAAAGGATCCTGATATATGACACAGACGACGGCCCCAAGCAGTATACCGTCACGGGAGGAGTGCCACAGGGTTCCGTATTGGGTCCACTTCTGTGGAATATTATGAATGATAGGATACTCAATCTGCCGATACCAGAAGTTATTGCGATAGTCGTGGTCGTCAAGCCAATGGAAGGAATGGTTCAAATAAACAACGACGCAATCGGGATCGTTCAATGAATGAATCTGTTTAAAATTAGCCGAACATAAGACAGAAGATACTTGTAGATAGGAAAAGAGATAGCCGTCTACGTATCTAAGTTCATTATTGTAGGATGACTTTGATGGCGCTTAAAGCTCTAAGTACTAACTAACTGTTCAAAGGGAGGTTAATGGTGTAAAGTTTCTCTAAGGTAATTTGTAGAACGGTGATCTTTAAAGAACAGCGAAGGGGTACTTCGAATTTGAAACTGAAGCCACACATTTAAGAACTAATTTGTTTCCGCCTACAACCGAATGGAAGATATCTGCCTTAACTTTGAAGTGAATAAGTGTTCCGGCATCAATAGAAAAAGTTTTATTGTACAAATTTTCATTAAAGTTTTTACCAGACACCATATGATGTCAACGATCAATAACAAAGACAAATTTTATAGTATACGCATTAAATAGCAATAAAGTCCTTTCCACTGGTATTAAGGTTGTTCTTAACTTTTCATTTAATCGTAGTAATCTTCGCTTCAATAAAAAAAAAAAAAAAATCATATAACCAACGAAACTGAAAACGATTTCAAGCTCTTCACCCCCCTTATCATAATAATTCACATACCTCTAAAATAATTTATAACGTAATTTGGCAACCCTATTAAGCAACGACATACCGTTGAACATATATCATAAACAGACGACACATGGCATGGCACAAAAATAAAACCATTTGTCCCCTCCTTAAATAACTACAACGAGCAAGGACGAGATCGGCAGGACAAAGCAAACGAAGTAAACCCAAACACCAGCCACCGAAAGAATAATAAAGAATCCTTCGCTTACAGGCGCAGTTTTTCTTTTCTTTTTTTTTTTTTCTTTTTTTTTTCTTTCTAAGGACGAATTTTCACAATTTTATGTGCACCTAACTTTATGAGGTAAATGTCCATATGAAACCCACAGCACCCCGAACCGTGTCGTCATCGTCCATCTTGGCGCACATAAAAGTCCCAAGGTATACGTAGCAAACAAAAAAAAAAAAAACAGAAAAAGAAAACCCTTTTTGAATAAACTGGCAAATGGCAAATGGCGGCCGTTGTTGGTCCAGAAGTCGGAGAAAGAATAGAGAGCCCCCCTGAGGGTCGAAGGATTCCGAAACATCATCTCTGTGGTGTTTCAATTTTTTTTTTTAATTTTTTTTTTTTTTGTAGGCAGTAGCCATCCTGACCGGATGGTAAACATTCATCCGGCATCGGTAAGGTAATTGTGAAAAGGTACGAATGCGAATAAGTGTATCTCAAGTTCAGTGGGATACTTTAGGAGCACAAGAACATAAATGGAAAATTTAACATCGTTATTTCGTTCAGACGCTATACACATGCCCATTGCCCACCCTTTCATCATTTGAGTCCTTTCGACTGAGAAATGAACATCATGTGGCGAGAGTGGGTTTGCCTCTTTTTTTCTTCCCATTTGGGAAACTTTTGAATAGTTTATTGATGGATGTAAAGAGGTTTTAATGGGACAAACCATTCTCGTCTGCTGGCAGTCAGTCAGTTAGGTATTTCCATTCCCCCCATCGGCTGAAGACTGTCAGCCGCCAGTCAGTGTTAATATTTGGCCATGAGATGGGAATGAAGCCCTCAAAGCGTCCATGTGAATTTCTCGTTTTATGAGTGGAATTTATTAGTGGTGAAAAGGCTCTCATTTTGTCGTCATCATTGTGGGTGGCTGTTGTTATTGTTGTTTCGAAGTGGAGGTGAGAAAAATCGATTTAGGGGGAGGCGCCTTACTTTGCATTTGAGAAAGAAAGAATGGTGATGTAATGGAGGAGAAGGAACGGCGGTAACGTTAGCTGAGGAACGATGATGGAAATATTTAATATTTTTGCATACAAATGGGAATGGAAGTCAAGATCTGGGTTTAAACCGATCGATAATGAAGATAAACTGTTTAAGTTGCAAAAAAGATACATAAACTGTAATCAAGTATTTAGTGGAAATTTATTATCAATAGGTGAAGTGATTTTGTGGCAAGCCAAATGGATTTATCTGAGATAGTGGGCTTATGTGATGGATAGATGTACCGATTGGGTTTCAGATATCTGTAAAGGATAAGTAATTTATTCTTTATAGTATTTACTATTTGACCAATGGCAAGGTCACAATGGACTCAGTATTGTAAATGTTCTTACGACATTTAGTGATTGCTAGATCACTGTCATCTGCCCATTAGTCAGACCATTTTTTCTAGAAGGAGGTGACTATATAAAGGTGCCCCAGATGTCTCCTTTTGAGAAAAAATACAAGAAGCTTCTACTTAACTGATACCTAATTTATTTACCCAACAACTCAATAAACTAAGTACCATTTCGTTCAAGTTAAGGCACCATTCCTTAAAGTCGCTTTCTCGTCTGCAAGTCATCCCTAAAAAATTTCAAATATTATTCAAGCACACATTCATCATTCTCATAAAATAAAACCCCATTCCTCTATCGAGTCTTTTATCATTTTTCGTTTACACACATCACATCTCCTTTAATGTTTACAAGGACGTCTTCTTCATCTTTTCACATTCATACCCAATTTTTCACTCTTTTCGCTAAAAAAAGTAAAATAAAAATACTTACATATATATATAGTAAGCTACGTTTTTCGTTTTCCGCTCATGTAAACATGATATGTATACAACATCTACGACCCAAATTGTCCTCGAATGTGTGTAGTTTAAAATATCTAAGCGTACTCCAACAATAAAGCACAAAAGGGGGAGATGCTTTCAGTATCACTCTATTTAAGGACATCATGCACAGGTTTTACACAACAAAAAAAAAAAAGAAGAGTTAAAAGAACGGTAGATAAGGTACTCCACGTAACATGGATTTGTCATATTTGAATGTGACACAGTAAAGTCCTTTATTTCCGAACCTTTTCTCTTTCTAGTACTGAAGTTGGCATTTTAAGTTATATACGATTGCGATTATCTCGTAAACCGAAATGCCTCCTCAAGACCATAGTTTGTAAAACTTTCACCTGCCTGAAGTAAGTTTTATTGATGATTTTGATAGTTCTGAGGCTGTAAAGATGAGATTTGAAAGTTTGATGGTAAAGAACTAACCATGGTAAGTTATCTGAAATGGTACACTAGACATAAAGTGGCTGAGGGAACAGTGTGTGATAAAAAGGAGTAATGTGATTATCTCTAGAAATGTGATAAGTATGTAACAGTTGTAGATGATACTATTTGACCGGAAACTTTGGAAGGAATTATCAAATTATAAAGGATGTGTGTATTAAGAGCTATAGGATTTGAAATTGAAATAAAGCACACATAAGTTGAGTAAATGAGCCAACGTTTTTTTTACTCGATTGACGCACTAATTATGAGAAATGATTTCGGGCATATGGCCACCCGGGAGCGTCTCAGGGACTGCATACAGGAGCTCAAATTTTCTATCTCTTTTTGAGCATTTGAGGCCTATCTCACGTATGTTGCGCTCGACGTTGGAATCATTGTTGGCTTGTCCGCATAGACCAACGACTTCAAATACTTCCACAGAAAATAGTCCAGCGGCATTAAATCACACAATCTTGGAGACCAGGCCACAGGTCCATTTCTGGAGATAATGTTGTCATCGAATACTTCCTTCAATAAATCGATGATTTCGCCGGCAGTATTGTATGTGGCACCATCCAACCAAACCAAATGTCCTGCCAACCATGTTCACGCACTTTTAGAAATGAAAAATCGTTTATCATGGCTCGGCACCGGGCTCCATTGACGGCTGACATTTCGATTTTTTTCATTTTTGTAGAAGTCCGATAATGCCGCCAGCCCATAAACCGCACAAAACAGTGCTTTTTCGCATTTTCCTCGCTCTAAATCCGACAATTTTGCTTATTAGTAAAGCATTTTTTACTGAACACTGCTTTTTGAAATAAATTTCCACAATTTGTAAACGCTGCTCGGACGTAAGTCTTTGCGTGATGATTTGTCAAAGAATACTGAATAAAAAGATGGCGTCAGCTGTCAGACTAACTATCAGCTGTCTGAGTGTTGCCATATTGCAAAAAAAAACAACCTTTATGTCTCAAGAACAAAATATTACCTACGGAACTACAAGAGCTGGATAGAACAATTATGAAGAGAAATGACTTGAATGAGGTTTGAATATCAAAGGAAAATAGTTTATTTAAGCAAAAAGAAATCAGTTAACTCCAGTTAGTCGACCCAGAAAATAATGACTAAAAGATTTGTTCAGGGAATGCTGATGAAAATGGCATTTACTAAGATATATACAATATTTTACATTTTAGAAAGTTTAAGCCAATTCGCATAAAATTAAGTTTTAATTAATTTTTGCAAACAGGGGAGTCAGTTAGGTATTTTCTTACGAAAAGGTTAGAAATAGTCGGGGATGATGATGGTTCAATTTGGAAAGAAGCTGACTGTTCAAAGAAACAAAAGAATTGTGGGCATCGGACTAGAATATGAGGTCAAGTTGCCTTCCCAAGTTTTTTTTTGATAAAGTCCAAATTCAGAGAAATTATCGTTTAGTACAATATCCGTAGCAGAGGTGGCATTAGGGATAAAATGGGACTCATCTTCCGACTGAGCCCGTTGCAGGTAGGAAAGGTTAAAATCAACTGATTGGACCCAATTAGTTGATATGAGCGTTTATAGCAACATAATATGTAAAGGTTACGCTTTGGGAAGGTCATTTTAACACAAATTAACTTAGCGGTGCTCGATCTTCTTTCTTTTTTTAAAAAAAAAAACGGCTTATGTCGTAAGATCATGTACTGCCAACAAAACATAGCGGCCTGAAGAATTATCTTCCTTCTCACGAAAGGTTATTACAAAAAGGGGTTACATTTATTTCTATCACAGCAAAAATATCATTTTAGTGTACAATCCTCTTACGTTTTGATAGTAAAAGGACAAGCATTTGAGTGTACTACATACTGCTTTTGGAGGGTGGGGTAAATCAGGAACATGATCGATAATATCAAGGAATTGAGGTGGTGCAGACCCATTGGAGCTGGATACATTAGAACACTGGTTAGCGAAAGTAATTGTTAAAATCGGCGCGAATTCTTTCGAGTTGTGACAAACATTTAGAACGGATATAAGACACGCATGAAAACAGACTGTTTCTTTATTGCTTTCGTAAAACTGGAAACAAATTTGCATTAAGTCCTTTGGAAATTGAGCCCTCAATATTAGTATCCATTTCAGCCCTCTGATTTTCATTTTGTCTATTGATGACATTGACGGAATCATTAAAGATGCTAAAGATGCCATGAAAATCTTCAGGCAAATATCAAACCTCGTTGACTTTCGATTTCAACTAATCTTCTCGTATAATATTTAATGAAACTAAAGATCTATTGACTTTGGCTTCAATCCTACTATTGGTTTTGAAAATTTGTACAATTATTTTGATATCACCTTTTTACGTTTACGGTAGATTAGATTTGATTCACCCCAAATAATGGGGTGTGGACACATTTGGTCTCTTAACACTTCGACTACAAGAGATCTTTTGTGTTACTCCCATGGGTCTATGGTTTGTTATATAGGATTTTGATCCTGCAAAAGGTTCAGTTCCTGAAGGAACGTGAGTATGGTTTTTGCAGATAAATGAAGGATTCGAAATCCCATTCCGAGTAGTCTGTGTCTACTGCGAGCCGTAGTTTTTTGATCTTCCAGGCATTGACGGCAGAGATCTTATGCAGCCCTACCTATTTTATGACGATGGTAGTTGAGCTATGAGCTAGTTTGGGCGCCGTGGTTCAGTGGTTAAGTGCGCGATCACTGAGCGAGGTTCGAATCCAAGAAAACTCAGAAATAAATAAGTTTTCTTACGGTCCCACCTCTCGCGAACGTTTGGGGGATTTCAGTGGGAGATGAATCCCCTTGGGAGTAGCCTATGTCTACTGCGAGCGTTTGTTGATCTTCCAGGCATAGGCTACAGAGATCTGACGCAGCCCTAAATATTTTGTGCAAATGATAATTGAACGAGCAGTAACCCGTAAGGGTTTTGTAAGAAACAAAATCGCATCATCTGGATAATGTTTTGCAAAATCAATTTGTTTCTTGGTCTGTCGACCGCAGTGTTTTGCCCAGGAGTTCAGTTCCAGCTTTAGGTGGCTAACAAGTAGGCCACAGAAAGGTAATGGTCCTGTGAATGTTAGTGCTGAGCCTTGTCTTGCAAGTTCAACTGGGTGTTCATTACCATCCATACTCCTGTGGCCAGGAACCCAAATGATTGTGATGTTATTGTAAGCAGCTAGCTGTTTTAAAGTGTTTAGGCGTAGACCTAAAGTAGAAGGAGTATAGGGCTTCAATAGCCGCTTGACTATCAGACAGGATGTTAAAATTATATCTACGGAGATTGCGCCTAATGCATTCTCTACCACATAATTCTAAGCAGAATGCCCCAAACGGACTGCCATTGGAAAATAGGGCCAAACACTATCGCACCTTCTCCGTGTTCCATCTTTGATCCATCCGTGTACGATGTTGAGTGAGGGTAGTTCAGGGGAGGAGGACCACCTTTGTTCCAATTATCACACTCAAGGATCATTATTTTTAAAGGGTGGTAAAGATTTATAACTAGGGGTGTAAAGTCCGTGACATGCATCGCTGACGTGAAAAGCCCTTTGGGATATCCCAAATTAAAATTTGAAACTAGGTGAAGTTGCAGCGCTTATCGATGCAAATTCCTTGACTTCGATATGGAGAGGGGGAGCTATAGGAGAGGAGCGACTATCTGGAAAATTTTGTTGAAAGAAAAGGCAACAGGTTTTTGGTGAGTTCGCGGCTTTCAATATTCGGGTATCTTGCAGCGGCTCTCAGCTTTGTTCTTCCGTCATTTAACGGAACTATTAGGACAATTTGATGCATCATTTACACACAATAGTATGTCGGTAATTTTGTGCTATTTTACTTCGATGTCCTGCATTCTAGTTTAGACTATTGCTTAACTAAAACTCAGCTAGTGTAATGCTCATTCCAATCCATCCAAATGGGTTTCCATCTTAATGGTAGCAAAACCAGAAATTCAATTATTTTCCAGTCACACTGTTTATTTACAACACTGTGTCCCTATGCTCCTAACCGATTTTCCTCTTTACTGGAAAAGTGAAAAACTTTTTTCCGCCCAAGTAAATAGAAAATAAGCGAGGAAAACCACCCCCGCAGCGGTTTTAGGGTCGTCAATTTTCTGCAGCCGCTTTCTATATGTATCTGCATTTAAACATCCTTTTTTTCTCACTTTTCCCATTCGAGAAATGTTGCACGTTGAGAAACGATATAGGACCCATTTTTGTCACGGCCCATAAACTTGTATGGCCGAAAAATATATCACCAGTGGTTCCTTTTTCTCCTCGCATAGTTGAATGGCCAAAAAAGAAAATATCCCTACTTGGCTCCCTCCCGAAAAAAAGGACAAAAATCCTGAAAAACTTGTATAAAAACCGTCGAGCGGTACGAAAAAAAAGTGGGAGAAACTGGAGAAAAAGGACATCATACGCGAAAAAAAACCCAACCAGAGGATGAAGAGTATTAATTACGCCTCTTTTATGTACGAATTCACATGATTAAATCTGTGGGGGGGGGGGGGGGGGGGGGGGATGCAGCCACCCCACACATATGCCTCGCGCATAAGGTGCTACATACGAGTACCATGTGGGTATTTAAATACAGTATTGCATGTGATGTGCAGATTATCCGGCCCGCCCTGAATTTTCTGCTTTAAGAGCAGCATCGTGTGTGGGATAACTCTATTTCAGAAGAACAACAACTGCGGATGGGTGTGCAAGGGGGCGTATGTTTTAATTCATCGAATCGAAAAACCCGGAATTCGCCGAATTCGCAATAAATCGTAAAGTTATTAAATTCCTTAAATTGAAATTAAGAAACTTTTGTGCATGCGGAAACTTAATTATGCTTTTGAGGATTATGATCCACGACGGCGGATGCTGCTGATGATGGTGGGTGTTGCAGTGGTTGGCAAAAGATGCAAATTCGGATCGTTCTGGACGATTTTATGTTTTCCTTCTTTTTTTTTCAATGCTTCGTTATGTGTGTGCAGAGAATATAATCCGTGCTTATGGTGAGAGAATATAATAGTTGAACAACTTTAGTGATTATGATGGAAGATGAAGGTAAAGATCTTTGCACACCTACAGTGTATGTATATTGTGCCTATTCTATTCAAAGTTGGGGTAACTTTATAAGTTTAATGAGTCGTAGCTCGAGGTTTTGCCTTGTGGAAGGAAATAATATTTTATTTACTTTAAGTTTTAACATTTCGGTGTGAAATTGCACAGAGGACTGCCATAGAATTTGTGCACCTTCAGACAATGCAGCTTCGCCTTTTGCAGAAAGTTAAGTAAGATTGTGGTCTTTAAATAATCTTAAAACTGAAAGTACACCCTCAATATGGGTATGCACATCAGACATAGTGGTAGAGCGAGATTTTCAGATCTAAGGACCGTGATCTTCATTATCTGATAACACGAATAGAAGGAGCTCTCACCTTCACTGATGAAATGTTTAGATTACGGAGCTTATACCCAGCTCACGAGTGAAGTTAGAATTTCGCAAGGAAAGGGGTTATCGAGTAGTCAACTTACGAAATGAGCGTAGAACTTCTTAAGAAAGTGGTTGGATTCGCAAAGAGGGACTCAAAAATAAATTTGTGTTGTTCAATCGAATCAAATCCTGAAGCATTTCGTCAAGTGAAAGTTCTAGCCAAAGCACCAACACGCCAGAGGAGCTACATGCATGTATTTCCCTGGTTGCAAAGGGGTTTACGACGGGGGTGTTACCAATATTAATTCCCCTCGCCACCGCAGAAGAAGTCACGCAAGTCAGCATCAAATTCAAGGACCAAAAGTGCCTGGTGTCGATGGAATCCCCAGGGAGTATTCCCCGACCAGTGGGAGAAACAAAGACTGGTTCTCCTACCAAACGGTAAAAAACCACTGCAGGATGCCTCAGCGTATAGGTCTCTTTGCATTTTGGACCTCGTGGAAAAAATACTGGAGCGTATCATAAGTGACAGATTGGCGAGTGCAATAGATATGGCAGGCGGCCTCGCGGATCGCCAGTGTGGTTTCCGTAAGACACGTTCTACATCTGCAGCATGTCCTGCCGAGGATCATGCCAAATATCGGCGGACCAAAACAAAAGATGAGATTGCTCTTAGTAAGAGTTGCGTCATTCATACGGCTCCTAAATATGGGCTGGCGCCATGAAGACGAAGTCGTACAGAAAGAACATGGAGGCAGTTTACAGAATCTACGCGTTGAGAGTACACAGCGCCTTCCGAACAACTTCTTATGACTCGGCATTTGTAGTGGCTGGCATGGTACCAATAGACCTTCTTGTTAAAGAAGACCAACAGAAATACCGTGTCAGCAAGACAACGGCATCAAAGCAACGAGTCGAAGTGATACAGAGGTACCACCAAGGACAAGTCTGGAAGAATGACAATAAGATAATATCACACTAAGAAAGGCAGGTGGATGCAGAGATTGATGCCCAATACATTTACTCGTAGACGTTTGGATCAATAGGAAGCCTGGGGAGCTGAATTTCTATCATCCACTATTGCCCAAACGTGCACGGAGTTAGGTGCGCAACACATCATGTTCATTGTTCACGATATTATGAAGAACGGCACCTGCTGGTGAACAAACTAGGTGAGGACATAACCCCTGACAACATCACCAGACAGATGATGAGCAGGGAGGTGGCTTGGGAAGCAATTAGCAATACTGTGGCAAACATTATGAAGGTTCAGCGAAGACAGGGGCGATAACGAAAAGTGAGTACTAAGGCTGAATTCCCCCTTGCGAAAAAAATGCTTGACGGTAGTACCGCAAGTTCTAGAAGAAGGAAGATAGGTGGGTTTTGTGGGTGGAAATCCCATATTGATTAAAAGATTCACACTTCTCGCGAACGTCTGACAAATATCCGAGATGTCCTCTCTCAACTGAAAAATTGCCTGAATAATGTAAGCCTTTACCAGTGCGGGGCATGCACACAAGAATTGTGCTACTGTTTCTTCTTACTCTTAGTACCTTCAACTCCACCAAGCCTATTCTTCGTACAGTGAATGGTTATTGTGTTGGTTAATTTAGAGGAAGTGACATGGAAGAGGGATAAGCTTATGGTAGGAATTAGGTCTATTTTTGGATCTAATGGGCCGTTTGCTTGAAGTGGATGGTTACTTAACTTATCAATCCATTTAGCCAATCGAACTTAGAAGGTATCATGACCTTAAAACAGCGAAAGTTGTTGCGATTCGATGGGCTGAACCTTAGTATCTTACTTCAGTGATACAGTAGTTCTCTTTGAGAAATCTACAGATCCACAATGCGTTGGCTTGTTTTGGGAATCGTTTAGTCGGTAGGTAGTACTTTCCATGGGAGTGTCGCTATCGGTTAGGTCATTGGAATTACGTCCTTTGAGTATCCTTAATACGGCTGTTTCTTTCAGATAATATCCAAGTCATTCCGAATCTGTTTATTGTCTGAGCTGTAACGGACGGCGAAGCGGGAGCAACTGTACAAATTGTACAGGGATATCAAGTAGAGCAGGTTCAGAAAAATAATTCGGGTTCGGCAGGCAAGAGGGGGTTGCATTAAGCAACTCATCATGAAGTTGTATATTACTGGGGGTCGGATTGTCGCTAGAGATATGGTATATCTTGCCAGATACGAATTTTAATTCTTCCAGAATTTCAATAATAGCTAGCTAGCAGATTCTTCCCTCAGAGAATTTAGATTCTCCTGCATCTCCTGTCATGTTGATAGCCACCATCCACCATAAGTGAATGGCTTGAGCTTGACTCGTTGACAGCATTTATATCCCTATGCATAGAGTTATGGAGGAATAACTGCTGCGGAGACTAGAGTTGGAACTAGCGGTGTTGGATATTTCAGCGGTGAGATGTGATTTAGTTAGTGCGCCCCGTTGAACGCCGACAGTTTTTGATCAATACTAGTCAACTTTATCTTGCTCAAACTTTGCAATATAGTCTAGCACTTTCATTGTGAGCCATTTAATCTCATGTGTTTTGAGTTAGATAAAATGCGTGAGTGACATTTCTCTGCACACATCGCAGAAAAAAAAAATTATTTCAAAATTCTTTCAAATAGGTGGCCGATCTTCTGCTGACGCAAGTGCAAATGGGGTGGAATGATTTCCCACAAAGGACCCTGCACGACACCCACTCAACGTTGCTATTGTCAAGTCCACAATTTTCATTCCCTCACTTTTTCATTATTGAGCAGGTCAGTTACTTTTTATGAGTACAAGGGTGAGCGCACTAGAAGGGTCGACTTACAGTTGCGGAAAAGAAAAAACAAATTATTTGTTTATAATTTTTTCTGCTACGTCAACGGACAGTGGAAAGCACTTTAAATAGGGCCAAGGGTAAACGCACTAGTAGGGCCGACGAAAAGCAAATCTGAAAATGCTTCGTCAACGGAAAGTGGAACTTTAATTAATTGAATCGCGAGGCGCCTGGACAGGTCGACGATTGCACAGATTGTACACTATTGAGATGCCAGGGTAACGACTTTTGATTTCCCATGTTGTTCGATGCCTGACATCCATAGGTGGGTTACGTAGTCCGACAGGCACTGCCAAAGCTATCCTTCCAGTAGCTTACTACTCCTCAAGATATTTTATTATTGCATATATTGTTTGGTGAACAAAAACTCAAGCGATTACCTAGCTTCTATATCTAATGAGCTTGGTGTGCCTCTCTGCAACTAGAGTTCTCCGGCAGCACCCATACATCACGACACAGTAATGGGTCGACGTTTAAGTATTGAAAGGTCCATAAAAGCAAACTATTCAGAGCAGAACCTAAAACTGAAAAAGTCGTGGAGCCGCCAAAGTTAAAGTATGGCTGTAGTCCTGTACAAAATGTTATAGTACATACGAGGAGCGGCTGATAAGTTCGCGGCCTGAGATACACAGCAACGAGTCATCTTCTCATTAGTGATAGCACCTAACTAACTGCGGCACTCTATAGTAGTATAAATATCACTTCGTTTCAGTAATAATCTCATTTTGTTATTATCTGTTGTACGATAAACATTACCATGTCAGTCAAAATCGGAAATTCTGGCAATTTTGAGCACCGCGCCGTGATAAAGTACCTCTCCTAAAGAGATTTTCTAAGACATGGCATCGACTCTTCACGATTCTGGGCCTTTGTATACGATGGTAAAAAGGGGCCCGCTTATTTCAACAAGGCTGCGAGAGCTGTGAAGACGACCCCCGTCCAGGTCGTCCTGTGTCAGTGGTCACTGAAACATCGCGAAAGTTGAAAAATTAGTTCTGGCCGACCGAAGAATAAAAATGTGGCAGATAGAGGATGAGTTGCACAACATTAAAGAACGGATTGGAGCGGAGATTTTGCTCTAGCATTTAAACATGAAACAAATTTGTGCGCGCTGGGTACCGAAAATCCTCACGCCGTTCGACAAGCAAGGACGACTCGAGTGCTGGAAAGATTTTTTGGAGTTAGCTGTGGTCAATCTCGACAAGATTTGCAACCGAATCGTAAGTATAAATGGGTCTTTGGTTTGCCAATACGATTCGGAGTCCAAACAAGAATTTATGCAGTGGATTATAAAAGAAGCAGCCGAAGAAATTCAAGGTAGAAACGTCGGTTTCGAAGCTTATGGCGACTGTTTTTTGGGACAGCGAAGGTGTTTTGCTGATTGATTACCTGATTTATTGACTCAGGCACAAAAAGTGGTCATACGGAAGCGGCATGGGAATCTCAGGCACGGAGTATTGTTTTGCAGGATAACGGTTTCGGGACAGGCCTTAAAAGACATCGATTTTTCAACGATAGGCCACCCACCCTACAGCCCAGACTTGGCACCGAGCGACTATTTCCTTTTTTCCAATTTAACAAAGGGACTACGAGGCTGGAGATTTACAGATGAGAACGAGGTCAAGGCGGCCGTACAAAGTCATTTTGAAGGCAGAGAAAAGGAATATTTTTTCGGTGGTATTAAGGAACGGTATGCCCGATGTGAGAAATACATATCACTCGAGGGGGATTATATTGAGAAGTAAACATTTTTAATCAGATCTCTTCTTTCACTTAACGAATTAGGCCGTGAACTTGTCAGTCGCCCCTCGTATTACTGTGACATTTTTTTTGCTCTATGGCATTTGAGCTGTCCTATCTAGTGCATTATTTGTAACCGGTCTCTTTCACGAACCCTTTTACGCACACAATGCGAAGACTCTACGCGAAGCTATATGTTTATGATAAAGTTAGGCAAATACTCGTAAAAGTACCATCTTATCCTCTAGAAAACAATATTGCTGAAGGTAGTGTTCGAATACTACATCCTTAGAATTCAGCGCACACTGAATAACCACATATTTTCAGCCACATTTTACCATTTCGAATCTATTATGATAAAATCTAAGTCCCGAAATACCACAATGACTTTTCAAAGTTTCCATTCGACTATAAAAATTCCTCCCTTCATAGCCTATAAGACCAGTTGTACAGCCTAAATCATTTACTTGATCTTCCCGCCTTTAACAACGACATTACAAAACTCGCAAGCCCATTCTCAAAGTCATAAAATTTCTGCCCAAATATAAATGGAATAATATATAAAAAGCGGTATTCTCCTCCTCAGAATTTAGACATCACTTGAGAGAACATTGGCTTTTGGGTGCCCTTAAAAATTGTACCCTGACTCCAAAGTCGTATATAACACACAAAGTCCTACTACCGTTTATGCCTCTCTAGGGTGCACAAATAAAAAGAAAAACCCTCAGACCAGTACCACCAACCATCGCACAATCTAACCGCCTCAAAAAAAAAAAAAAAAAAATAAGAGGTAAGAAAAACCTGTCCAAAAGGCTGCGAACATTTTTTTGGCAACCCTTTCCGCAAATGCATGTTAAAGTTGTCTGGCAAAAGTTTTTTTTTTGTTTTTTTGTTTGCCTCTTGTCTCTTCAACAGTCACCCTGCTTACCTGCTATCAGCACCGGAGAAGGTAGGCTGTAAGTTCTGCCTCGGCCTTTTAAACTTTTCCTTCTTCAACGTACAAGTACATATAAATATATTTTGTGTGGGTGTATTTATAGATACATATTCCTTACTTAAACGACGACCAAGCCGACACACCAGTAGCAAGAGAAAGTACCATAGGAGTCATCCTCCACCGGTATTCTCCTCTGCCTTCTACCTGAACATTTTACATCTTCTGATTTCTCGATAAGTTGTGTTTCTCTGGAAGTTTTTTTTTTTCCCTCTTCTTATGGGGTTGTGGAGGCTGTAGAAATAAATTTCATCTCCCAAAACACCCCACCCGACCGTAAGGGATGCCCGAAATTGTATGTATGCTAGGGGTAAGGATCTTGGGAGGCTACATAAAGGGACCTACCAACCGCCCAATTCACCTGAGAAACAGTAACATTTTTTAACGGGAATATTTCTTCAACAACTTGAGGGGGCTTGTTCATGGTCGTGGTTAGAGGAGGGTAGTAAGTTAAGATTTTACTGCTTTTTTGAAACTTCCACACCAAGCTACGTAAGGTTTAGGTTAATTTATGAGGTTAAGTAGTTTTTGCTGTGCTAAATATCCATTGAAAATTATGAGCGAATGATGTTGAAACGGTAGGTGAAGGACTCAGGTACTGCGAAGGGCTGGTTTCCTTATTACTTTGTATGAAAATGTTCATCAGCGTTTTCCTTGAAGTTGCCTCTGGATTGGATATTGTGACACCGTTTTAATTAGATGAAACTGAATTGCTTAGTTACTGCCACTGTGCAAGTTGTTGTGTACCATACTCGTAGGACTCATTTAGCTGCCTAGGTGTGTTTTAAAATCGTCTACGTCCGTTGGCTTTGGCACCGAAGGTTAAATTAAATAACTCATTTTGCTTTCCTTAGAATTTAGCCCTCAAGAAGGGACTAATTGCAATACATCCACTTGAGAAATATTGCATTGGATTTGAAAATGTTTGGCGAATATGTGTTGACTAACTTTGTTTCAGCTGGAGGATTTGATCTCCGGTAAGATCTGACAGTGGGAAGGTTTGAAATTAATTAGAAGTTCTTTTTTTTTCTCATTTTCTTCACTATGCATTCATTTTATCCACTCTGAAACAATTGTCAACGAAAGTGTCACATCACCAGTGCTGTCAGATAAAAATTAGAATCGTCGGTGTCTCTCAAAAAAAATCATGAAAAATTATCATGAGCTACCCGAAACGGAACTGACACCAGAAAAAGATGTGAAATATCTAGACAGTGGAAAAGGCATACAGATGAAATATCATGAGAGCGGGTAAGTCTTGGGAATATAGCCCGAACATTCTAAGATGGATGTATATCGCCATTGCCGAAATCAAATATGTAGCTATAGCGTGAGCAAAACGAAGTAGTCTAGCCACAACGAGGGCGACCCTCACTAGTTATTTTCTAAGTTAAGGCTTGTACTAAGCTTCAATAAATAAAAAAATAAATAAACAGCTGCCGACCACCTCGTGCAGCTTAAACTTGATTTGAAAGCGGATGTAATATTCATCACCGAACAATACCGAAATAAAAACGGACTCGGTTGGTTTCCAGATGAGCTTGGAACGGCTGCCTTATTCATTCCGGACTTAAAGACTGTAGCTATAAATAACTATGAGGATTCGTCTGGATGAAATGCGGCGTAGTCACGCTAGTGAGCTGCAATTTCACGCCAAATGAAAACATGGGTGATTTCCGAGAAACACTGCTCATCGTGAGAGAACTCGAAGGAATCATCTTGGTCGCTGATGACTTTAACGCCAGAGCTCTAGAGTTGAAAATGCCTACTACAAATTTAAGGGGAAAACAGATTCTCGAGATGGCTGATAGATTGAATACACCGACCTTAAGGCCACCTGGTTATGGCGAAACAATACAGGATATTACGTTGACTAACTGGAGGCTCATAGAGGACTACACTGGCAGCGACTGTCAATACATAGTTTATGATGTGCAAACAAACCGGATTTTTCTCAATAGAAATCGGAGACGAGCACCCAAATGGAATGCAGTCTGACTTAATGAAGAGCTTCTCGCATCAGTGATTGATGAAGGTAAGGACGCTATCCTAGAAAAAGTAGACGCGACGATTGGACTCATAAGCCAAGCGAAACAGTCGAAATGGACGCATGCAACTGGTGGACATCTGAAATTGCTGCACTTAGAAGGAGGTGTTTACATCTGAGACGCAAATTCACCAGGGGAAGAAGAAGAAACGTTGAAGCCACTGCAGACGTAATAGTGGAGTTTAGGATAACAAAGCTAGAACTATTAAGAGAAGCAAGAAGAATATGATATACTTCCAAAGAAACTTCCCATTCTAGCAATTCCTAAGGATATTTAATAAAAAAGTAAACTAAGATCTTGGTTTTTCTTTCTTTTCTTGGTAAAGGATCAGTAGGGAAACGTTTGCAACCTTTACAACCTTAAATCTGACACCGGAAATATCACCGACAGCGTGACATTTACGACCAAAGCCTATAACTAAAAATTCATCATTCTCTTCGATATAGTTCAAGATACAATCCCGTTCTTGCCGTTCTTGATCAGCTGCACCCTGACACACTTCCTAATAACAGGGTTGGGCTGTTTATCTTCAACTTCTACTTGTACCTTTCCAAGCACAATGCCTTTGGCAGGAGAAGCTCCTTCGAAAGGATTGGCATTCCATCTGGTTCCAAGATGAGCCTTCTTGTAATCTTTATCAGCGTCGGTTCGGGAAATTTAACATTCACAACAAATTTCGTACGAAGTTAAGTAATAAGAAGGATTGGAGCAATGAATCCATAATATATGGATTGAGTAACCACACAATAAAGTGGTATATGGACGGCTAGAGAACTGAAGAAGGAACAGGGGCGGGTGTATTTGGGCCAAGAACAAAGTACTCTGTACCAGCTGGGCAAAAGTACCACCATCTTTCAAGCCGAAATATACGCTATAGATAGATGTGTCCGATTCAATCTCTAAAGAAGATACAAAAACTGCAACATAGCAATATTGTGAGGCAGTCAAGCAACTATTAAAGTTCTTGACTCCCATGTAATTAGACCAAAACTTGTGTGGGAATGCCTACACAAACTTAATGAATTGAGCAGTAACTCTCTATTGGGTACCAGGCCACGTCGGAATAGGGGGTAACGAAGAAGAAGCAGCAGAATCCTTCATTGGACATGAACCATTCTGCGGAATAGGATATCACACCATACGCGAAGAATTCACGGAGATGGCGAAAGAGGACAGGACGAGAACCCGTATTAATACTCCAAGTCTGAGGCAAGCTAAGAAACTTCTGAGACACTACACCCGGAAGAGATTCAAAGCGTGCATTTGTCTTAACAAGAATAACCTATGTATCCTAATAGGCTTTCTAACGGGGCACTTAAACTCGGGGAGCATCTTTAGATATAACAAACGAGGTCCTTTGCAGATTCTGCAATGAATCCAGCGAGATCCTAAGTTGTGGAGCACTAACCCACAAAAGATTGAAATACTTGGGTAAGTGCCAACAATCAGACGAAGATGTACCAAATATGGACCCACTTCTCATTCTCAGATTCCTAAGAAAAACCGGATTAGAAAGGCAAGAGAATGAACCCCTCCTGGCTATTAGCAGAGGGCACAATAGACCATGAGGTCGCAGTGAAAAATAACCCTACACAATAACAATAATAATAATATCCGAATCTTTTGTTGATAAAGCCTTCAACTTCTTGAAATTGCAGCTGAAGGAGGAAAAGAAGATCGTGAAAGGTGAATGGTTTCACCTGGGCAATTTTCGCCTATCTACTTGCACAGAGGATATCATAAACTATTCTTCGAAGGTCAATGTCAGCCGTTCAATTACATCTTGCTTTGCTCTCCATATCGGGTGCCTAGTGATACAAAATGAGAACTTAAGATTTATTACCATAACGCTAGTGACATGAGATCTAAAATGAATGATATTTTCAACACCTCATTCTATATACAACGTTATCGTTATAACCGAGAATACTCTCTTCTGAGTTATTAGATAGCCGAACGTACAGCACTTTCCACTTTGACCGATGTACAACTGCTGATGTCCGTGGGGGTGGAATTTTGATTGTTATTCATTGCCCTATTTTATGTAAGCTGCATTGACAGTCAACGATACGGAGCAATTATCTGTCATTCTAAATAGAATAATCAATATGCAATACCTTTCATTATCCTCAAAAATGTTGGCAGTAGTACTCGTGTATGTCATCCATTACTTCTTATTTTTAATATGTCAACAAGACTGGGCATATTTTTAGATGAGTGGAATGTCTCTTTTCTAACCCCTATTTTCAAGTCTGGGTCGAGTTACAATACGGATTCGTATACGGCAGATCCACACCTTCCAATCTACTCGTACTTTATTTTACGTAGTCTGTAATAAATGCTATAGAAATCGCTTTGGTTTTTCACTCCTCTTTACTGAGAAGGACATCATTCTTTTTAACCAATAGGGTACAAATTTTTACTTGTAACTCAAGTGTACCCCCAAGGTAGCCACCTGGGTCCTCTTTTTTTTATTATTCCTTAATGATGTATCCAGCATTATCGACCATAGCCAACATCTTTTGTATGCTGATGATCTGAAGCTGTTTTCAATAATTAAAGATAAGACTGACTGTCAAAAATTACAGTGTCATATTGATGCCCTAACTTTATGGTGTAAAGAAAATTGTCTTCTCTTTAACGTTGCTAAAAGCAATGTTATTATATTCTCAATATAATTAGCAATATTAAATCGAGTGGGTCAGATTCAGTATCCTGGTGTTTAGTCGACCAATCCCTAACAGTTTCTGGTTGGTTTTCGATTGCATTGTCTCGAAAGCTAATTCCATGGTTGGTTTCATAAAAAAAAATATCAGAAATATTTTTCTTAGTTTTGTCTTTGGAGTCCGGCTTATGATATTCATTCAGGTTGAAGTGAAAAATGCGCTGGAACTTCAGTCCACATTATGATGCTAGGTGTCAGTTGCTAGGACTAGCAAAACTTAAAATAAGATGCAAAATTCATGGTATAGTGTTTATTTAGATATGTTTTATGTTATCATGTTAAAAGTCCGACGTTGTTATCAGTAATGCAGCTACTGTTTCTAACTCCTTCCCGGCATAGAACCATTACGGATCAAATGAGCCTATTTCACGGCCTGATGAATTTCCTTTCAGATAGGGTGACGGGGCTGATGGAAACGACGGAGATGCTCAAAACATCCTGCTGGTTCATCGCTGATAGTTGGTGGTGTTGTCGACAAACCATCCGAGATGACCATTAAGCGATGGTATGCCGGAGATGATGGAGCCGTCGCTAAAACCGTCAGAAGGTGCCTATGGCTGGAGGTAAAATCATGTAGAAAATGTCAATTTTAATTCTATTTAATTCAATTTTAATTCTATTGCTACCACTGGAGGTGTCCGGGGGCATTGGATGACCACAACGACAGTGGTATGGAAAATTTTGCGATGGTGAGTGATGAAATGTGTCTTTTTGTTGAGGGAGTTAGCGTAAGCTTTGTTTAAATCCACCAAATGACATTAAAAAATGTGATAACTTCCCCTATGCTTTTCTCTGCAATCTTCTTTAGGTTGTCAAAGGAAGGTTTGCCTAGTGTGCATTGTTTGACCCTACCTAGAACCGGATATTTGTAGAGGAAATGGTAGATAGTTCTTGCAGTATTGTAGGTGCATTGTATGTGATGCCTAACCTGAATACCGTGAACCGCAATGGGCCAGTGGCCTGTACTAAACACCACAATTCTATCAAAATCTACCCGGTTTCTGTTTCGTAGATCTTGTGTTCTCTGTCAATTGTAGTTATGATGCAATGCGAGAGGAGATTGCACTTGAGAGCCCCCAGCTGAGTATAGTAGTAGTTAATGTAGTTTTTAGTGAGGTTTGCTGGGTCGTTGAATTTGTTCGTTTCCCGCTTTTGTAACAATATACATCTATGTTAACAAACAACGTTTCCCACTCATGACACGTCTTGGCTGAAGGGGTGAGATATGAATTTAGGGTGTTAAAAAATTTGTTTACCAAGGCTCTGTTATTAGCTCTACTTAGAATCATTGCTGTTCTATCGATAAAATTGAGTAGAAAAGTACTATCGAAAAGAACTAAGGAGAAGCACTGCTATAACGTGCACAAGTCTGGTCTTCCCACAATTGGGTTAAAGAATTCTTAGGATCCTAGAGAAAAGGAAGGCAAATTATCTGTAACTTCAGCAGTCTTTTCTTCATGATAAGTATTCTAACATCTTGAACTAAGGGATAGGCGGAAATCTTCTAGTCAATTATTTCTGTCTAGACGAAATTAAAATTATCACTTTCACGCAGTCAACCAGTGGACTTATGGCATTAAAAATAAAGTTTTGTCTTTTTAACACAAGACAATATGTGGAAACTGTTTCCAGGTGTTTACCTTTCCATATTAACAATTTAGACACTTCTCAACCTTTAAGCTGAACTTTTAAAACATTTCCTACCCTTGGAAAACGAGTACATATGTTTCCCTAATTGATAATTATTTCATCAAAAACACAACAAATTCGACTTCCTTGAGATAATAACAAAGGACTCAACCCTACAAAAAGTGCAATTATATTACTTCAGCACTCATCCTACAAGGTACAAGAAAACACTCTCTCAGTGCTATTAATCATATTTCAAAAACTCAGTTGAATGTGTGTTGTTGAAACCTTCCAACTTGGAATAAATTTCACCACCTCCTGGCCGCCACCTCTTAAAAAACTGAGATCCCAACGTACCATACAAATATACGAGTAAACAAAAAAAAAAAAACTGCATCCCAACCAGACGATAGAAAAACACAAGCAGATAAATTAATCATTTTAAAATGACAAGCGCACTCTTAACCGCTGTCGATTCCAGTATGTGAGTGTTGCTGTATGTATGGATGATGAAAAATCCTTGAGGGTAAAATAAAGCTTATAAAGTTGTGTTGCATGCAGTTAAAACATTCCTACTTCGCTTTTTTTCCTTCTGTTCATCTTTCATCAGCAGACTTTGACGCAACTGACATTCTCATCCTTGATCATCATCGTCATTCGCATACCCCCATCTCAAGCCGCATGGTGTTGGCAATTTGAAATTTCAAGTTAAGTGGGTTTCATAATGTCATTACACCACATAACCTAAATACGCTCCTCAGTCAAACTTAATGAATTCGAAATTGAAACGAAATCAACTTCTGAGGTTTTTGCCATTTTCTGTAAATATACGGATATGTATATCTAGATATACTTCTCTTTATTTTTTTTGCGGGTTGAGTTGGAAGCTACAGAGCATCCTTCTCTTCGCTCTGTGACGAATGAGGTTATGGTTTCTGATGGTGGTACGGCTGACGGTGGTGGCAAATTCATTCGTACGCTAATGGTTATGAAATAGGCTTTGGTAGAGCGTACTAAGTTCCTCCTGATGTGTTTGTGCTAAGTAAATTGAAAATTTGCTCTTTTGAGGTTTAACTTTTCGTGTGTTTATGAATGAAGCTGATGTTGTGCATAGAGCGGAAGTACAGCACCCAACATACGAGTATGCGAATGTGTGTTTTTGCAATCGTCATCAACATCATCATCAGCAGCAGCGTGTATTTGTTGACGCAAAAGTTTAATTCAAACGGAATTTTTGTGACCTTTGCTATGTTTGTCGAAGGAATCTTTTGCTAACCTTTGCGGAACTTACGAGTTGGAGGATTGGTTAAATTAGCGCAATGCGGAGGAAATTAATTTTGAGATGTGGTTTTAAAGAGTCTATTGACTTTGTTTCTACTGAATGGCTTAATTAGAAGACGAAGTTATAAGTAAGTTGTGCTTGAGGTTGAAATAGTCTTGATACGAGTACGAGTGATCTTCTCAGCCATTTCTGATTAGTTACAAGGGAAGATACCAATACCTGCTCTACATGACACTAAAACTTGCCACTAAAACTTGCCATAGCGCAATATAGCTCATCTGCTTGATATCAGTTAAGTTTGAAATAAATCGAACTTTTCGCAAGGGTCTGACACAAGGTAAAGATTTGATCTCATTCTACCTTTCCTTAGGTGTACAAAAAAGCATTTAAAAGACGGTGATATTCAGGTGACATACATGTGACAAGTCATTGTCGGGTTAGACCGATCCGACTTCGACAGTTTTGGAAATCCAAAGAGATCGTTTGAAATTTCGTTATTGAAGTCTCCAAATGCCTTAAGGAGGGGTCTTCCCTGAATCGTGGAAACTTCAACATCTGGTGTTGCTAACCAAAGGAAACAAGCTACCGGATAACCTTCTTCGTATATGCCTATGGCAGACTGATCGCGGTGGCAGAGGAAGGAGGAGCTCAGTCAGATAACCAGTACGGTTGCCATAAAGGCGGTAGTAGATACAGAAGCTAAAGAAATACTGGTGAGAAGGTGGTGAGGAGTCACAGAGAGAGTGCGCAATAGTAACGCTCGACGTTAAAAATGCTTTCAACTCGGTGAACTGGTCATGCATTAGGAGATCCCTGACTAGAATAGATAAGTATACTACCTCCTGAAGGTAGTCATAAAATACTTCACCAACAGGAAGTTGAGATACCAGACCGACGATAGCTTTAAGTAGTACAACGTTTCCGCGGGTGTTCCACAGGAGTAAGTCTTTGAACCACTCCTGTGCAGCATAATGTATAACGGAGTCCTGCGACTAATGCTGCCCAAGGAGTTAAAGTAATTTGTTACACATCCACGAAATAGAGTCTCCCATGAATGAACCAGTTGCCAAGATCAACAATTAGTTAAAGACCACAAGATAAAGCGGTGTTGCAGCATATCCAATCTCCAAAGTGTTCTCTATAATTTTTGTGAACCTTGAGGAGCAAACGCCATACTTGATAAATTGGGCAATCTTGAGTTAAAACTTTGCAAAAAAGAACACCCATACAAATACGAAACAATTGCTTAAAGTTTTAACATGGAATGCAAATGGCCTTCTACAAAAAATCGCAACTAGAACTATTCTTGCGGAATGACATTGACATTTGCTTGATTTCTGAAATCCATTTGACAAAGGAATCCTTTGTAATCCTTCCGGAAGATCAAGAGGCGGATCCTACCTATTTATTAAAAACTATATTGTGCACTCTATGAATACAAAGAACAAGCACTCGTATTTCAACATAGCATCCATCCACTGAATAATGAAAATAGAAGGTGCGCCTAGATTAACAAGGCTTTAAAAATGACTGCAAGGGAAATATTGTCTTTATTATGTCGCTTAATACCATTCGAAACAGAAGGTGAAATCGGCAAAATTATTGAATTATTGAATCCATTCAAAGCTCCGCGTGGAGAAAAGAAGCCACAAGAAGCGAAGCTAACTATTCGCCAGAAATAAGAGAACTTAATCGTGAAAAGAGGGGATCACGCAAAATATGGCAACAAATCCTCGTTCCCCAACATAAAACATATTCGAACTACCTACGCAATAAGCTCAAAAAGCGATCTATGGTCTAAAATATTGGGAGACTTCTCCTAAGGCTCAATCGACGAAAAAAATTGCACAAATTGCACAAAAGTATCAAAAAACTTAAAATGCAATCTCCACCGATCAGAATGGGCAAAAAGTGACTAAGAAAAGGCGGATCTATTTTATAATCTATTCTTTCTATTGCCTAGAAAAAAAGTTTAAGCCATTTGATGGGCAAGCATTGATAGACGATCTTACCAACTTTAGAATAAAAAGTGTGTCATTTACTAAACTTTACCAGACAGTAGAATACCTATTTTTCAAACAAACCCTCAAAAAATTGCCAAAAAGATCGAGCTGGTTGGAGACTCTTGTTGGTTGAGGCCCAGGTTCACCATGGATCGTAGCGCCATCTAAGGTAAAGCAAGTAAAGATAAACAAATAAAGATAAAAATAAATTCCAGCAATCAAATAATTCACCAGCTTATACTTCGAACAGCAGAAAGCAGTTTTTTGATCAGCCAAAAATAATTTGTTGATCTGCAGAAAATAAAAAAAAACAAATCCTTTTGCAAAATAAAAACATATTCGCTGATTTTATCTTTTTTTTACTTATCAAAAATTTATTTTCTGCTGATCAAATAATTCATTTTTGCTAATCGTTTTCTGTTTATAATTTTCTGCAGTAAAATAGATAAAGACATTTAGTCTTATGATAAAAAACTATTATATTGCCGAATTAATAATTAGTTTTAGTACTCAAATAACTCCTTACTGCTTACCGATTAAATGGTAGCCTTAATATAGTTCAATTCCCCTCCAATTTGTTCCATGTTGACAACTTTAACTTGTTTCAACTTCACCCATCAAACAAGGCACTTCGTTATGCAAAATTTAGATAAAAATGTCCTCAGATAAATAACTTCGCTGAAGTGACATTCAATGAACTCGTAAGAACGAAAAATGTTCGCTACAATTTCAATACCTCAACGAAACAACTTGACATTTTGTTTTTTATATTTCAGTTCGTTACAGTTTCCTTATTGAGAAAATTCATTCAATAAAAATTGTTATATAAAAAAAAAACAAACGTATATTCCAGACGCCAAAGAAGCAGAGCATAAAAATATGAAAAACGAGCAGTTGGAGTGTGAGGTTGAGTTATGTACACGTACCTGTAGGTATATTACTTCTTGAAAAGGTATTCATCAAATCGATAAGGGTCTACATAAAATTGTAAATTTTTATTTTTACACTTTTTATAGGCAGACAACTACGTGCTATTGATGAAAAATGTTGTTGCCATTAATTTTTTAACTGACGGCGGATGAGGCAATTTTGGAGGGTAAGGATTTGTTTGTACAGCCTTTGATGATAATTTAAGTTTAATTTATGAATGTCAATAGGAATGCAAATTTGTAGACATAAATCAATGTTTAAGTAGTAATTAGTGTGGCTTAGATAAGTTCTGGTTTTCCATTAATGATACTATTATTGACACTCTAATTACACTCAAAATCAAGTATCGAAAATCCCAGAGGCACTAGTCTAAGTTTCAATTATTTTAGTATTCGCTTCATGCGTACTCCAGCCAGTGAAGAATCCATCAGTTCAAAACGACGATATCAGGTGCAAGTATGCACCTAAATTTGATACTTACCCTTATATTCCAGTGAATGGTTTAGTTAATGAAAAGCCTACCATCATCATCGACGTCATCACATTCCACATACGAGTACATCTGATTTTAGTTATTATCCTTGCACAAGCACACCTCTTCAGTGGTATACAGTAGTGGCTTTCATTATGCTTAAGTCATACAGTAGACATATACCCCTATGTATATATGCATTTCAATGAAATAATCGACATGATGACACCGCGACGCACCCATAGGCGCTGGTGTCTAATTGGCCACACATGAATTTTCGACATACCTGAGCAGGGAAATACCTATCTCCATACTTTAGCTGCATACTACTGCATAGTTACGAGTATACCAAAGGATTATCGTATTTCTAAATTAACAAACGTACGGTGGTGTGGGCTTACTCGTAAGACATCCTTTCAGCATTCAATTTCATTTAATATACTCGTGAAGATAAGTGCATATTATAAGGACAATTGGTCAGGACCAATTTGAATATTTGATACAATATCCGCAATAACTGTCATTTGGTTCGACAAAGGCTGCTGGTATCTTGGAATTGGCAATTTCAAGCGGAAGGACCACTAGCAAGAAACAGTAATAGAGAAACCAATGGTAGCCTAACGATGATACGTCTTTGGCATATTAATTAATTTAATCGTACATCGCAAGATAATTTAATATTCAATTAATCGCTTGTGCAGCCAACAAGGATAATACTAATTTGTGTTATGCAGCTAATGAACCGTGAAATTATTAGTAGAAAATGTGATTTGGGTAATGGGCTGGCGGTAGAAAATTATAGTATATGTATGTTTCAAGCGGATGGATAGGAGTGGATTGATCTCATTTTACGTGCATTGACAGGATTAATAGAATTGGTAAACATTTTATCTGCACGCTGATAATTTTACGTACAAAGTAAAATGTTCACCAAAAAGATACATTTCTCTTCAACATTGATTAGGAAATCAATCTCCATTAAAATGTATCTTTTTGCATCTACTTCCACTACTCATAGACGAACCGGCAACGGAGAGTAAAAACAAAAATCGTTTATCTAAATGCATCCACCCAGTGTTTTTTTTTCTCTTTGTTTCTATCCCATCAGACATTTGATATTTGATGGATTGCCTTTCGAGAATCATTAATAACGCAATACAAGTTTGCTTCACTCACAGATTCCTGGTATTTGATTATTTGTCATTTTCAGCAAAAAAAAAAAAATGGGAGCAGTATAGTATAAGTATGCGGGAGACTATATACATTTTTTAAGTTATACATGAATGAAGGTCGTTAGTGAAGGTTTTAGGTAGTCTGGGAAAATGTCTGCCGAGATGTTATGCTCATATGTATATTTTATTGGGAGATTAATGTGCAGAAGGAATGGAATTTTAGATACCAGCCGGTACTTGTGACGACATGTGCTATTAGTGACCGTAACAAAAGCTGTCGCCGGATCACAGCCAGACTGTTTGCATCGGAATTATATCAAAAATAGAAGAAAGCATTGCACTTCGAACATTATCAAAGAATCTATAAAATTGTACTTAAAGTCAAGTGACATGAACCTTTCTTTTCATTAGTCGGCGCTACAGGTTTGGGTAAAGCGTTTCCAGTCAGCATGATCTTTAACTAGCTGCTTTGAATTGAGAATGCCCCTTTAATCTGTGCAGAGTATCAAGTCGCATATCAGGCTCTTTAGTCTAGTTCTTATGAAATATTTAAGAAGACTCCAGTCGTGGTAAAACCCACACAATCTGTTTAAATCGACTACCCTATGTATATTACGTTAAATTTAATATCACCGATGTCAATTTTATCTGACCATACAATATATATCAAATGGTAATGGTCCATATTCTCTATCACGTCATTACATAGTTCAGCTTTTACACCGCTTGAGTTTTACATTACAAAAGGTGGGTAGTGGTCAGCTTAGACGGTAGAGGGTTAAGGTAGATGTATACCTTAATAGCAATAAAAATAGCAACTGAGTCGCACGCACTTGCTCATGATTGCTTTGAAATTGAATGCACAGTCTTATAGTGGATAAATTTCTCGACTGTCATAAGGTGTATAGTGCCGATGGCATTGTATTAAAAATCTGTAGCCAATTCGAGGAGGCACTTTATGATATTAGAAAATATATAGGGTGACCAGATAAGAACGAAAGAAAAAGAAATTTAAATAATTTGAGATATCAAATTGATTCTAGCTTTATTTTGCTGCCGGTTTAATTTTTAATGACTCGGTCCAATTGGCTCGTCCAAAATGGTTGGCTTGTTAGCGTAGACTAAGGACTTGTCGAAGCCCCGGAGAAAAAAATCGAGAGGTGTCAAATCGCATAATCGCGGCGGCCAATTGATGAACGCTAGCCGTGAGATGACCCAGTCGCCAAATTTCTTATTCACCACTTTGAGCGTTGCGTCGCTTGTATGGCATGTAGCGCCATTTTGTTGGAACCACAGCTCGGATATATCGATGTTGTCGAGCTCTGGGCACAGAAAGTCGGTTAACATCGCTCAATACCGAGGACACGGTAACGGCGTCTTCTTCCTCATTTCGAAATAAATAAGGTCCGATGATGCCGCCGTGAAATAAACCGCACCAAACAGTCAATCTTTGTAGCTGCGTTGATGCTTGGTCGAACATTTCTAGATTGTGATCGCTCCAATAATGGCAATTTTGCTTGTTGACATAGCCGCTGAGCCAAAAATGGGACTCGTCCGAGAAGATGAATTCTCCGGTCAACATTTCCAGCCCCAATTGGGCAACTCACGGCGTTGTCTATGTTCGTCCGGCTTCAATTCTTGCGTCATCAAAATAAGCCTGGTTGACTCTCTGGCGATGCCCAATTCATCTGATCTGCGACGAATCGACATTTCTGACCACTACGGCGGCTATGTTTTCTTCACTTCGCACCAACTTCTATCTGGTTGGTGACTTAAGATCCAAGAAAGTGTACTCATGCTCAAACTTTTCCACGATGCGACGAATTGCCTGCGCACTGAAGCTATGATGATGACCGACCTCACGACGAAATTCACGTTGCGTATTTACAACTGAGCCGGAATTTCAATAATATTTTTTAATAAATTCCGCACTTCTTGGAAGCATCAATCGATGCATGATAAAATGGCAAACCTTATTGAATATTTTGGCAGCTTAATTTCATTGGTAACTTTAATAGCTGCTGAAAAATAGCAATTGGAAAAACTATTATTGCTATCTGGTCACCCTTTATTTTTGCGTGAGCTCTTATTGTTGGAATGGGGTCAGTAATTGACCCATCCTAGCCTTTGGGGTTTAAACTTTTTGGGACTCATAAATAAAGAAATCATCATTATGAATATATAATACCCCATGAATTCTACAAATACTGCAGCCTCGAATTCACCAAGTGCCTTCTCAATCTTTTAAATGAGATGTATGGAAGTGATTGCATTTCTGCGTGCTTTGAAACTGGGGTATAGAAATATGGCGGACAATTACAGGGGGATATCATTTTGAAATACTATTAGAAAGATACTTCGATCTATTTTGTTCAATCAGCTAACAGAGTGGATATGCATAATAAATTAAGTAAATTTCAAGCTGGCTTCCGGAGAGGCTACTCAATCGTAGATCAAACTTTTACACTAAGTATGGTTGTGGATGAACAAACGTTTTGTGCTTATTTCGTGGACTTTAAAGCAGCATTCGACAGTGTAAATAGAGATAGTGTTTGAAATAAATTGTCAAGCATGGGTGTACCGTCCAAATCGATGCAATCGATGCAACGCTTCGGTATGGAATTGAAGAAGTATATCTGAGAGATTCTTGTTAACTACGAGAGTACGATAGGGATGCACCTTGAGTACACTCCAATTCGCCTTATTTTTCGATGACATCGTAGACTATATGAACCGAGGAGTGGAAGTTAATAGTGTAAAAATAAAAGCCTTGACGTTTGCGGACGATATCGTGCTCCTAGCACAATATCTCAGAGTAAATCTAACACCGCAAAACAACATGGGTTTACATCTCACGCGGAAACTCAGGGAGGCAAAAAATTCCATAAACTCAACGTAGAAATACACTAGTATGGCAAATAAACTCATCAGCATGTCTACAAAATGTCACATATTCGAGTCATCTGCACAATTTGTTATGATGTATCCTGCACAAGTATGGGGATACTTTGAAAATGTTTGCGTCGAGCGTCTTTTACGCTTCTTTCTCAAGCGGATACTTCACCTGCCGTGGTCTGTCCCTAACTATGTGCTACATACAGAAACAGGACTACCTGCCTGACCCCTACAATGCACTCCCATTACGTGATAAGAGTCTTTAATATGGAAGCAAGGATTATAGCAGAATACGAGATGACTAGAAGCGCGTCCTGTTTTGCAAAATGGAAAGAGATAGCGGGTAGAACGAATTGTCCTCTGAGTCTGAACGCGCAAAATACTTAAAATTTGAGGAGAGACCTGTATACCATCCTAACCAGCCTAGATATCAAGATGCATAATTCTTTTGTAGAGTAAGCCCCATGCATCTGCCTTGCCAAGGAGAATTAATGGTAGTTGCTTTAAAACCAAATTATTAATTAGATCAAATGACCAGGTGATATTTGCTTCTTTAGATCTCTTATGGGTGGCGCTAAGACAATGAGGAGTCCCAGAAACCTATTCCCGCAGGAGTCATCGAAAAGTTCGGTGCACACCAGGGAAGCGTCCTCAGTCCCTTACAATTTATTGCAGTCCTTTATTATTTGCTTAAAGGAAAATTGACGGACCCCAAGGTGCATCGGTTAGATCAAAAGTTCCTGCAACGAGCACTTGATGCATGGGTGGATATGTTATAGGGAAATGGGTACCGTATTAGTTAAAAAAAAAAACAGAGTATCTGTACTGCCCGTTCTCTGATCCACACCGGCCTATTTCAGACATTTACTTGAATAGAAAAGTGCTTCCCAAGTGCGTAAAGTTCAAATATCTGGGATCTATAATCAATAGCGGAGCAATTTGCGATAATGACATCAATCACCGCGTAAGCGTAGGGTAGATAAAGTGGTGGGAAAACTCTGCAACCTTCTGTGACCGAAAAATGTCCCCTAAGCTGAGTTGTACGTCCAGCGCTCACATGCGGTTCACAATGCTGGACAATGTACAAAAAGTATGAGGGCAAATTAACGGAGCTTAGCATGACAGCAGGAGTAAAAGAGCCTATCACAAGCAAGATAGAGTACGACGGGTTCAGTTGGTATTGTCATGTTCAAAGAAGAGATCCTTCGAAGCCCGTCAAAAATTCAATAGACCAAAAAACAACTGGATCACATAAATGCACACCAGCATTCGATTGGCCTCAGTGACGAAGTGATCCGAAACCGGAAAGCCTGCCGGTACTTCTTGAGGTCAAACCGGCAAACCCCACAGGCGTACCAGTTGGGATGCAGTAAAGTAGGAGGATTGTGATCCTTCTACTCCAGATCATAAACTCGCCATAAGGAAAAGAAAAAGAAGATCGAAGGCAATATCTTCCATCTCTTCAATAGAGACTTCTATTGGGAGAATTCTAAGCTCTCGGTTATTGAAGTCATCTATTGCATTTTGGGCTAAAGCATCTAATGGGGAAAATGAAGTATTTACTGATACCTGAAGATTGTGATGAAAGGCGTCTGCTAATACTTCAGATTTTTCTTCATTAGTAATGGCAAATCCACCTGAAACTTGAAGTTGAGGAATACGCGCGTTTTTCTCTCTCAGAATATTGGTCACCATGAGACAGAGTCTTTATTTTTAAAATCAAAGATTGCAGATACTATCAATCGATTTAGAATCATTTGGTGACCTTTAACAAGATTTTAGATAAAATTTTGCTGTACCCGTAATATTAATTGAACAAAATAGATAGGCTGTCAAGTCTAGGGGATAGCGTCACCTTTATTATAAAATCAACTACATACAATTATGTCTTGTCATTCGTTTACTGCTTATTCAATGATTGAAGTATTTGAATGCTTGTCTACCGGGTAATCACTAAAATTGCTGACAAATTACCAGCGCCTAAGTAGACTCAATTTATTTATACACCTGTGTACATATAACACAACATCCTAGTTGTTGTTTTTGCACTTGAAGCGGCCAGTAAGTGGAACCAGTTGGTGTATTCATTTGTCAAAACATTAAATTTTCATTTGCCGTCGCCCATGCGGTCGTCTACAAGTGCCATGATTATTTTTCACTCTTTTTTTTTGCATCCATTTGAATTGCGCAAAAACCCTTTTATGCAATTGTATTCCTTTTTGTTATGGAATACACCACCAGGAAAAATTCTGTAATATGCTTGCCAGGATACAAATTGTTTGAGATTTGGAGTCGGCCTGGTCCTCCGCCAGTCTACAATGTGTGCCTAGACTGGAACATGACCCCTATGTGTGCATGAAATCATCATCAATTATAATAACTACAGTTTACCTTTTTTTTTCACACTCTGGACCACTACTGTACATGGTTACAATTTCTGTTCTCCATTAATTAATTCAAAACGACATAGGGAGAGAGATCTAAAATTGAATTCCATAAATTCATTTGGTGTGTGCTGGACGCTCAGATAAATTGCCTTCGATTGCGCGTTTATATTGAAGGGAAATCGATTCTTTTTTTAGAAGAAATAAAAAAGGATATGGAACATCATTGGCAAGGCAGAACAATGAAAACCGCACAATCTTGCTCTCTGTTACATTGTACATTCATGTTGGAATCGATTTTTTTATTTTTTTATTTGATCTGCCCATGTAATTTCTTGTTCGTATATTCCATTTGCTTGTTATTACAATGTAACTCTCGGGTAAACGGTGCCCGCAAACAAAAGAAACAAGAAAAAAAAGCCCGGATGGCATAAAAACCGGGTATGTGCCTTTTTTTTGGTCGATTGTGCCTACTTTGTATATAGGGGTGGCATGACAATGATTGAAGAGGAATAGACAAGGGGTCCAGCGACTAGAGGGCAGGACAGTTAGTCAGTCAGTCAGTCAGTTAGTTGAATGGATGGCACTTTCGGTTCGGATAGGATGTGCTCCTACTTTTTATAGCCCCTCAGTCGGTAACGAGATGCTGTTCATTTTATTTTGCAGTTCAACCTTAATTGAAAGTTTTGAAATTTTAACGTTTGTACATTTAATTTCATTCGATGAACATCATCATGACCTATGGAGTTGAACAAGTACTTAGATGAGGACTAAACGAAAATGCTGGGTAAAGTGTGTATGACAAGAAATAATATAGATACGAAATATTTTTTAAGAAAAACGATGTCATGGACTTTACTTGAATAGTTTCGAATCATCAAAACGGATCGGCATTTAACAAGCTCACCACAACCATCTGCCGAATTTCCTTCTCCAACAAACTAGAAATGCTGAGTTAAAATCAATCTTTTGAAGATCAATCTTTCGCGCCACGACTTTTGATTGTACACATCGATTTTCATGACCGGGATCGAATCGAAGATTGCGTTGCGACATACTCGTAGACTGTGAATTGATTCTTCACATATCTGTTTCACATATTTGCTGTTGTCATCCCTGTTATGCGAAACTATAAGTTCATGCACAGGAACTGTGCTTTAGTTAATTGTTGTGTGTAACCTTGTATTTACTACTCCCCTCATAATTGAGCTCAACAGGATACAATGCATGGGCCTTAGGCATGCCCTGGATCCTATATGATATATTGCGTTGGCCCAGTGGTTAGCCAAGAGCTACAATAAGGCTTTTAATAATCCTCAATAGAGCATGTTCGAAATATCTGTCAGGCTCATTAACACCCGCATTAGATGGAGTAGTCTTTTCTTTGCCATCGCCGGGCATTTGCGAAATATATGTTCTGCCGTTTCTTTGCACTCGCTGAACATATCTGTATCTTATAGCCCTATTTTACGCAGATGGCATTTGAGTGGGAAGTGTCCAGTCAGATAACCCGTTAAAATCCTCATAATGAGATTTTTGGCCTTACTTCGGTTAGGGTTGATCAACTTTTTCGCTTGCTTGAGACGTTAAAATTAGCACAGTCTTCAGCGAAGCCATCAACTTCCCATTGCGTTATTCCACTACGTGGTACCTCAAAACAAGGTTCGGGACCAACGAGTGGGCACCAAGCACCTCTTTTCGCAAAGACAGTCCGCCCGCTGATTTCCCTCGAAGCCTTTATGGCCGAGGGAAATGAATCCAGACACCAGTCACCTTGTTTTTCAATGCAAGATATCCTAAAATCTTCGTCCAAACAAGCGCTCAACTGTCTGAAAGGATGTACATGCTGGTTCCTTTGACTTTTCTCCTCGGGCATTCTGTTGGTAACTTTTCAAGTTGTGCAGCTGAAATCTGGAGCCATAAACTACAGCACTCAGACGCAACTGATCCATTGTAATACCAAGAAGCAGAACCCTGTTTTACCCATTTTAATGGAATTTGCTCGTCTTTCGGGGAAAATTGAGTAAATATGAGCAAAAGTAGGACAATGAAAGAGGAAGTGTTCCGCAGTGTCGTCAATCTCTCCACAAACATCGCAGACTGTTTTATCGCTTAAGCCTACAGCACTGTTTAATAAAACAAAGTGCCATGTAAAAATGCGAATAAGTTGTCTGCAGTCTTTTTTGATGAGGGACAGCAAAAATGTCGCGGATTTCTTACAGACGTCCGGGAGCATTCTTTCATTCACAAACAGTTATGTTTATAAGAAATCCAACCATTAATGGATGCCCTGTCCGAGGACGCATTAAGATCCAATGCTGGTTCGGTCCTGAGAAAATCTCCTCTGGGCTTTGCCTTCCAATCTCATAAGAGACCTCATTCCCCATGATTCCATTGTGAATTCAAAGTGTTCTTGCATACTAGAACTACCTTGGAAGTGGTTAAAGGATTGAGCAAGGCTTTAAGCGCAGTCTGATGGTCACTATAAATGCAAATAATCCAACTCTTCCACCTATTCCTTACACCATAGTTCATGGCCATAAGGATTGCATTCTCCGTTTGGAAAACGGAAAAGTCGACTTTAAATTTGCGCAACAACCGAAGTTCAGATGTCAATGTGTCAGACGGCATATCCATAAGACAGAGGTCGTAGGATAAGTGAAACGCAAGGTCATCAAGACTCCAGTCTGGGTTGTACCAAAAACCACCTCGCCTAAGACGATAGATTGATTTGATAGTACAGCCTATGATATAAATATCAAGAGGAGGTAGATTAAGGAGTGCATCTAAAGCAGAGCCAGGCATACTCAGAAAATCTCCCGTGCAGCCAAGATAAGTTGTTCTTTGAATTTTAGTGCAAAAGATTGTCACATATTTACGTGAAAGCCCCTTCCACCAAACAACTGACGCACATGCTAGAGAAGGTCTTATCATTGCCGTATAGATCCATTTTCGGTGATAAGCCCCATGTTTTGCCGAAAGCACCCTTACACTGCCAGGAAATGGAGAGCACTTTGGTTGTCTGCCATTCGATAAGTTTTGACCAAAGGAGCTTTTTTTCAAGGATTTCTCCTAAATTCATTGGAGATTTGAATAGCGATGGCCTTTAGCACTGGCTGAGTTAGACCGGTCAGTGGAGACAGAACGCCACCTTGCGGACAGTCTCTGTTGAGCCCTGCCACTACATATTGGCGACTATCCGCATCCACAGCCAAAGTACTGTTCATTAGCATTACATTAATCCACAACATTATTATTTCGTCTACCCGTCCATTGCGCACACATTCCTATCGAACGCACATTCAATCGTAGCGACCAGATATTGAAGCGCAGTCTCGCAGGATTTTCCACGCTGATTGGCATGTTGATCTCCGATAGAAGATGTAGCCTCAAAGCAACTGTGCGCACGTGAATCGCAACTAGTCTCTTCATGCTTTCCAACATGGTATGGCCACTATACAAGCGACGCATAGGTCACTACAGGTTTAATATTGACATTATACGCACAGTAGTATATGATCTTGGGGTAACAAGCACTATGGTGAACAGTTTACGCTTCTTGGCTCGCAGCACAATTTTATTCTCATATGGATGCCTGTCCACAAAAGTATGCAAAACAAAAATCATTTATCACAGGACATATAATACAGCCAGGATAAGTTAATTCCTGTAAGAAACAGCAAGATCCTTTTCGTCATGAAAAGGACGGCCAACAGAACCTACTACGGTATCTCGAAATCTAACTACGTCTAACTGAATTTCACCATACAGCAGGATCAGGTGCCGAAGAATATCTTGAGGGCAGGTACAACCTATTTTCAGAGTCCCTGCTTAAATACTTATCGATATTCTCCATGATCCTATGAGAGTAAACAGATGCTAAACTTCATTGAATTTCTCCAGCATAGTAACAACAATAGAGAAGTCATATATGTAGCTTGACTGAATCCCAACTTTTTTTTGTTTGCCCTAGAGTACCTAGATCGTGGCTTTTATCTCGTTTTTATTGCGAGTTGAAGCAGAATCGGGAAATTCGTGTGACTGGTTGCATTAGGGTTAGACTTAAAGAGATAATACTCCTTCCATTGTTTAAGCAGAAATAAATTTTCTTTTCCAGTGAGGGTGCGACAAGGATTACTTGGGGCATCTCTATTAGCAACGCAGAATCGGTGATATCTTAGAATCCGCTAAGCTTGCCAGTCATAGCTTTTGCATTCCAATTATGTCCTTTAATTCAATGGTCATATCTTTACTTCTCTGACAGACTCTATGTCATCAGCATTCACCTCATCAAGATGATGATCATCAGTGCAAGAGTCCTTCTGCTAGATTCTCATCGTTCTTCCACCGAAATGAAAATCTACAGCATATGTTTACTAACTAGACATTATTCCATTAGATTGTTCTCTGCCATTCTCCCTTCGTCTCTCTATCTCGTTCGCCGACAAAAAAAAAAAAAAATAAAGGAAACTACATTCACATCCGTTTTTAATCCTGGACACATGGAATGATGTGCGAGACATCCACAAGCAACATCCAGTAATGATTCGAAAAGGGGCCGGTGAAGTGAGGTGTTACGACGAGGAGCTGTGATGATGCAAAACAGGAACCAACTACATTCATAGGATAGACGAGAAAATCACCAAACAAACTGTACACAGTATACAGTTGTCAGGATAATAATAGAATAGCAGGGCCTAGTGGAGCATCTAAAAATAAACAGATTTTTTTTTTTTTTTATCTCTCTCAGTAGGCTGAAACAGAAACCTCTCAACCCGTCTTTTGCTACACAAATTCACGGGACTTCTGCCGCCTATATGAAAGGATTGTGGGGCTATTGGAATGCGAAAGGATACGCCAACCTTCCTAAATAGAGAAGAAAAAAAAAAAAATAAAAAACAAAAAGCAGAATGTGTAGGTATAATGGGCGCGTCTAGGCGTGAGTCAGTTTTCAACTTTGGTGTTTACTCTCTTCTTTAAGCTAAATTATTTGAATGCAAATAGCACATTTGCAAAATTTATAAACACACAGGCATTCCATTCATTCGTAATCATTGAGCGGGAGGCAGAGAAATGAAGGAACAAAATAAAAGCAAAGACACGGATTCAATTGGTATCACCGTGGTAGACGAGGGTTTGCTGCGGGAGGGTGGAATTATTGGCTAATTGGGAGGAAAATTGACAGACCCGTCAAGGAAAGTGTTGGCGCCGTATTTATTTTAAATTTTAAATTAGTTTGGGGATAATTTTTTTCTATTTGTTTATTTTGAACGTAACTGGGTTAACGAGGATTTAAGGTTATTTTAAAACAAAGGGTTTTCATTTGCTTTATTAATTGTTATGCTTTTAGTCAAATTATTGCAGAATATTACTTCCACTCAACAGGAAAACTTACCTACTGGCCAACAGATAGGACTTCTTTATAACAAAAAATATCTCTTCAAATAAATGTAGAAGAAAGGTCAAATCAAAAGGGTTTTTCAACAGGGACATACAAATTTTGTATTTTAATACAAACGCACCCTTAAACTTTTTTTTGATTTTTCAACGTCGGAATGTGAGTCAAGGTTTACGTTTTTTTCATGGAAAAGTCCACGAATGACCAACGCTTGGAAATTATTAAAAATTACTACCGAAATTCTGAGTCGGTGGTCACAACTTTAAAAGCGCTTACTCCAATTTTCGGTTGTAATACGAGTAGTCGTCCCACCAGACAGGCTGTACGTGCTATAATGGATTAATTCGAGTCATTCACTATTGAAGGTTCCTGTGCCAGTGAGACAACGCACCGGTTGAAGTGTTAAAAATATCGCAGCCGTAAGTGCTTGAGTTCAAAATGAGCCAAATAAGTTGATTCCACGACGTGCACAAGAATTGGGAATCTCTCAGTCCACATATGCGTAAAGATCTTGGTCTACCCTTACGAGATCAAATTAGCTCAAGAATTGAAGCCTCTTGATCATTAGGAGCGCCAAAACTTCTCCGATTGGGCTCTGCAAAAGTTTGAAGAAAATCCTGAATTTCATCGAAAAGTCATTTTCAGCGATGAAGCCATTTTTGGCTTAATGGCTTTATCAATAAGCAAAATATGCATCATTGAGCAGCAACAAATCAACATTTGCTTCAAGAGACTCCATTGCATCCACAAATGTAACCGTGTGGTGTGGATTTCATATCGGTCACTATCGTGCATGTTGGATGACTATTTTTGGCCTAAATTGAATGGACTTGACATCAGTGATATATGGTTCCAACAAGATGGTGCCACATGCCACATAGGTGGTGAAACAATTGATCTATTGAAGGGGAAGTTTGGTAATTGTGTAATCTAGAGAAATGGTCCGGTCGAATGGCCAGCTCACTCACGCGATTTAATGTCGATGGATTTCTTTTTATGGGGTTACGTTAAATCGTTGGTTTATGCCAACAAGCCAAAAACGTTAGAGGAGCTCAGAAACAATATCGAACACGAAATTGCCGACGTTCTGGCCGATATGTGTGGAAGAGTGGCGGAAAATTGGCTCCAAAGAATCGATCGCTGCAAACGTACTCGCGGTGGTCGTATGAACGAGATCGAATTCCATACTTGAATATGACATATATACTAACCCTGGAATAAATTTCAGCCAGATATCTCAATTATTCTGTGTTTTATTTAAATACAAAATTGTTATGCCCTTATTGAAAAACCCTTTACAATCAGATCACTCTACAATACTTCTTACACTTGGCGATAAAATAATAAAGAAATAACATAGGCTAAAACTACTTCAGACAGAATTTGGAAATGGAAAATCAGCTAGAAGAAGCATTGCAAATATTTACACTCAAACTTGCATGAGCTGCAAACAACAAATAATATAAAATAAAAACCTTACCCTCAAGAAACATATGAAATTATTGCAGAGAAGAGGAAGGCTAGAAACCGTTGGCAACAACAAAGGGCGACATAAGCTTAGAAAATCAGTAAGGACTTATACTTACCTTACCAATCTTACGAATGATGCTAGTAGCGAGTACTACCTCCTAGTGGCAACTAGAGAAGGTAACTTTGTAAAATGCAGCCAAAGAAATGCAAACATTTTTGTCAAGTATCTTGAAGAGTTGTCCAAGGGCCAACTATTTTTAGTAAACTGCTGAGCATTGGTGGCTTAGTCGAGAGGGTCTTTTTTTTACACCTCAGAAGATTCTTCTATTTTCCCACAAAAGTGTACATTGCCATGAAAAAAATCCAATTACTTCGTATGGCGGCATAAACTGAACAAGGATAATTATCTTAATAGCACATATAATCGTGTAGTACAATCAGATTGAAACAGTCTGGGTATTACACTATTAAATGATAAGAATCAGATCAACAGCAGCATTCCCGATAATAAAATGGGAGTACTACGTAGTGACAAAATCGTCCAGACAGTATATCCTTTTGTCCATCAGTTGATTAAAAGATGTTCCAGATGCCCATTCATTGTAATGGATTTCCACATACTTGTATATACATCATTTGTAGTTTTTGTAGCATACCCAAAGATTGGCCAACCCACTGCCCTAAGCTAAGCTTAAACTTCATCAATATCTCCTCGTTTCGCCTCCTGGTAACCCAACTAACGACGAGGGTTGGGTGCAGTGACAACGTGATCTGAGCTCCTTTGAAAGGCATCTCACAGACAGAATGAAACTATTCATGGAAAAGGTTATCATTGATCTAAATAAAGTCGCGCACTAGCTTCGCTAGCCTGGCTTCAGTGACCTCAGCGACTTTGCAATAAATATAATGAACGAAGCTGAAGTATAGTAGAAAACTCTTACTTATGTTCCGGAACATATTTACGCAGAAATTCACTACAGTATATAATCTCATCAGAAATGAGCTTAAGATACTCTATAAGACCCTATAAATTCTGCAAACTATTTATGCATTTCACAATTGTCAGTCTTATGGTGGAAGCATTTCGGTTCCGGACTAAACTTATCAATTTGTTGCATCTATCTTTTTAAGAAGAACTCATTTTCAACTTTATATTCACTACGACACCGCTCAACTAACCAGCACTCTTTAAGACTGTTCATCATTCATTATACTGACATGAAACCCCCGTTCATGTTGCCATTTACCAACCCTATCGATTTATTTTATTTCTGACATTAATTCGAAAAACTAAAGCATCCTTGAAAAATTTCGCTAATAGCAATAATAGCAGTCTCGATCCTGGCCCGCCCTAGCTCCTAACATAAATTAAAATTCGATTTTAGCTCCACTCAATTTATGGCAAGACAACCGTATATCCTCTACTATTTATGGATACACACACACAGAGAGAACGAAATCAAGCTATCATCAAGCCACTAAATTTGTGGACCACCATCTACGTAAACCCCAGGCATACAGACTGTAAAAAAAGGACATTATTGTAATCGTATTCTACATGACGCCAATAGCTACCACTATAGAACGATAGATAGATGGATGCCGCACACAAAGTGATAAGGGAGCCGCGCTCTATTATTCGAAATCAATTTACTGTTGAAATAGTGCCAAGAATCTCATTTTTTGCCTTCAGGGGTAATTTCAAACCATTTCCCCCGCGCGTACCACATCCTTCAGGCTCAGAGATCGTATCCTGCCTGCACATTTACACCATCAAACCATTTGAGATTTTTTAGGTGACATAGGTACTTTTCGCGCGACTATCAGGTTGGAGGATGTGCTCACATCCACTGAACAAGTGAGTGGGTTAGTAAGCGAATTTGTGTTCTGCAGGACGATGGCGAAAGAAATCGTTTTCATCGTTTTGTTTTCATTTCCATACCAAATGTAATGGCCTCAATTGCCTGCTGCTCCTTCTGGCTTTTATAGAAGCGAACCGACACATACCAAATAGATAATTTCCCTTTGCCCATCGCCCTTCGAAACGATATAGAATCCAATTATAGAAAATTATATAGAGCAATGTATGGGAGAGTGTTTGTCTGTGTGTGTGTGGAGGACAGGATGGATAAAGATTCTTAACTCTGTGAAGAGACGGAAGGAAATTATCCCTAGGAATTTAGGGGGTGAGACAGAGTAATTTTAATGAAAGTGTTATTCGATAAAAATCTCTGCACAAGGAGAAAGGAAAGGAGTGTCGTCATCATCATCGCATCGACCTAGAAAACAGACAGAGAAATAGCAAAAAAAAAAGTAAATCCGGATGAAATCTCCTTCAGCACACACACAAATACATAAAGGTCGACAAGCCAGAACCGGAATAGGTAATTCCGAATTTAATTAATTAAGCTAAGATGGTTGTATGATGCCAGCAATGCTCCACTCTAAGTGAAGGTGGAACTCTCCTCGAGATAGGAGTTATGCGAATCTAACTTCAGGGGATAGAAGTCATTTTTAATGACATTCACCGAGGGTGCAAAGTATCCCAATTGTAGCAGAGAAGCAGAAGCTACACCATGTTGCACATGATGTTTAATTGTGACAAATTCTTGGAATGATTTCAAAAATTCATTCGAAACTATGCAAGATGATGACATGCGGACAAGGGGTGGAAATAGGATAAAGGGGTGAAGAAGAATTCAATTAAATTTTATTTAAATGATGGCGATGATGGTTCTACTGGTATTTGCCAAGACTATGGGGTTGTTGGCTGGCTTCGAATGAAAGGAAGGTTGGGATTTGACAGTTGAAATGTCCAAGTGGTTTGAAAGGAAATTAAGTAATATTGGAGGAATGTGTGGTCAGAAATATCACATGCTGTCACTTGTTCTCTTAGATTAATTTAAAATTTTATTTGATTTGAGTTACCCACCAGAAAGGTCACAGATATACTGGATTCGACTGCCAGAAAGGAGAAAACTGAACAGAAAAATGTGAATTACAAATGACTGATCGAAAGACAAAATGAAATCTAGAATAATGCTAGTTATTTCTCCAAGTATGTATACTGCATGAGACGCTGAACAGAAAAAAAAAAAAACGCTTCTGGTGCTTGTGTACATTTGTGGACCAGCGCTGAGCCGAAATGAAATGAACTTAAGAACAGTTGTGACTATTTATGTGCAAAGGCAGAGGGTTTTTTTTTATGGAATATTGGTAAAACCAACTCTAAATTCTCTCATCACTACAACTTCGAAAACATAAAAAGACTCAACTCTGACCTAACCAAGCTACACTACACTTTACTAGGTACTTAGCGAAACACAAGTAATTGAAAAATGTTCTGATTTGAAACTGAATGGATATGACTTAGTAACCCAGAGTTTTTCAAAGAAAATTGGTCACAATGGACTCTATGTGGTCTAAGTGAGCTAAGTTCACATCTGTCAACCTAACCTCACCTAACTTAGTGTCATTATTTTTCTCCACATCGCGGCCCCGCCATTTACGTCCATAGTGATATTGCTTAACAAGTTCCACCACAGTATGTCCACTGTTCAAATCTAGAATTTACTTTCAAATGGCTAAAATTCACTGACCGTAAGCAACTAATTCATTACTGCTTTATTTACAAAAACCCTAGAACGGACAGCAACTCAACTTTTGACGAATTTTATGCGCTGTCCGATTCCATAACTCGATTTATCTACCGATGCAATGAGTCATCCTCATAGTGAAATCATCATTGCGGGCGATTTCAATATACTCGTACACAATTCGGATTGGTCTCAACATTCTGACCAGACAACACATGAAGGAAGATATGTTGAACTTGAGGTAACCAATTTGACTCAGCTTGCAAATGAGCCTACACATATACCGGACATTGAAAGTCATTCCGCCAACACTCTGGACTTCTTTCTTATTTCGCACTCTGATAAATACACCATTGATGTTTTACCGCATCTAGGCCGGTCTGACCATAATATCATATCAGCTAAATTCTCGTACTCTGCCCACTCAGTTAAAGAAAAAAGTCCTAAAAGAAAAGTATGGCAATGCGACAAAAACTAACTGGAGCGGCCTTAATAGCTTCTTTACGAGTTTTAACTGATTGCTATGCTTCCTCGATAGCGGCGTAGATGCCGCTGCTGATATGATCACTGGCACTATATCCTCTTAGGTATGAATGACTTTATTCCTAATAGAATAAAGATCATTAAACCTAAGGCAAACTCGTGGTTTGACCAAAACTAAAAAGAGGCTATCAGATAGATAGAAGTGAGTTTTCGGTCTTATAAAGATAACCAATCTGAGGAAAGCCGAAAGATTAAGCTATCCAAAAAAAGACAGTAATGCCCACATTCGATGTATGACATTCTTACATAACATTCCAACTATCAGCTCCTTAAACAAAGCCGGTCAGCTTGCTGCTGACTTTACAACGAACTACATGCTTTATCTCTGCCTGTGCTCGAAAGCGTCGAATTTTCTATGGGATAAGTCCACTTTGGCACTCGCACAGTTGCAGAAGTACTCAAAGGTCTTAACATATACACATCCACTGGTCCAGGTGGTACTCCCCCATATTTCTGACCTCTGCGTAAGCTTTTATGTCTATCCTACTCTTCTCGGCTATCTTCGAGTAGATGGAAAACAGAATTTATCCAGACCGTCTCTAAAAACGATGAATCTTCCTCCATATTCAATTATTGATCTATTGCACTTACGAGTCCATCCCTTCTTTCCAAGGTCATGGAAATGCTGATAAATCATCAGTTTATGAAGTATCTTGATTCATGAAAATTCCTCAATGACCGGGAGTATGGTTTTCGTAGCAACAGGTCCACTGGTGAATTGATGGCGTATCTTACCGAAAAGTGGAACTAATCTCTTCATTGAAAGGCATTTGACAGAGTTTGGCATCAGGCTCTTTTGTCGAAAATGTGTGCATATGGCATCGATAAGTCTCTTTTACAATAGATTGGGAATTACCTTTCGGAGCATTCAATACAAGTTGTCTTGGACGGCTTCAAGTCTGTAATACACCATATAAATGCTTTTGTTCCCCAAGGCTCTGGTTTGTCTCCAACTCTTTTTTAAATTTGTATAAATTATCTTATCTGCTACTCTAATTCAATCCATTCCTTCGCTGATGACAGTACCCTCAGTTTTTCATATTCGACCCCGTCCTTGCTCTCCGGCCGTAGTAGAGGAACGGCAACGAATGTTAAACACTTTAAATTCCGACCTGCCCAGCATAATCAAATGGGGTTCAGCCAACATAGTGGAATTTAGTCCTTCCAAAACTCAATGCAGTCTTATGTATCTCAAGCGAAACCATACGAGTAACCTTCAATAATTATCCTTGAATGGATCTCTCTGTAACCGAGAGATTTGCCAACCATCTTCGATTGTCTAGGATTCCTTAAGCGGTGCAAGAAATATTTTACCCCGTCTGATCTGGCCTCGATTTATAAGCTGAAATATGACGTCCACGTCTGGTTTGGTGCACCCAAGACCGATCTGCACATTCTAGATAGGGTACAGAATCGCGCGTTAAAACTTGTAGGTGATAAAGACATTGTGAATGCTAAACAATCACTTGAACATCGGAGAAATGTCTCATGGATCTCCCATGTACAAAAAATGCTCCAGCGTAATAGCCAATTGCATTTCTCCCCTTCAAAATTTCACCCGGTAAAAACGGCCACATGCTTCCGCAGCATTCTTGACATTGGTTCGTAATAACCATAATTAGTTCGATGAGGAGGTATACGGAATAGGGGAACACACCTAAGGTTGGGGGGATTGATATTGAGAGAGATCGCTTGAAGCAGGGCAGGACAATCAATGTTACCAGATAAGAACTGATGGATGAAATGTATGTCGGCGACATCCCGACATTTTTCCAATGATTGAAGATTAATCAATCTAAGACGATAGGCATAGGGTAGAAGGTTAACGTTATCAGCCCAACCGAGACCGCGTAAGGCGAAGCGCATGAACCTGCGCTGCACTGCCTCAATTCTCATGGTATGGGCAGTATAATGGGGTGACCATACTTGGTTGGCATACTCGAGGAGGGGTCTGACGAAGGTAATATAGAGGGATTTAGCTACATATCGGTCAGAAAACTCCTTTGACCAGCCTTTCACAAAGCCAAGTGCTGAGTTAGCTCTATTAATGATACTGTCGATGTGTGAAAAAAATTTGAGTTAACTATCACAGATGACACCTAAGTCGCGTGCTGATGTGACTAAGGGTACAGGCTCGCCGCGAATAAAGTAGACCCTAGGAGGTGATGGCAGACATTTGCGGGAGTAGGTAATGGTATGACATTTATCGACAATAAGCTCTAAGAAATTTTTGTTACACCAGATGGAGAAACTATTCAGATCATCCTGTAGAAGGCGAGAATCAGCGGGAGATGAAATACGTCTAAAGGTTTTCATATCATCAGCGTAGACCAGAAGGTTGAAGTTCTGAATGATATGTTCGGCATCGTTTATTGTGAGGATAAAGATCAGAGGTTCAAGATGGCTACCTTGAGGAACCCCCGAAGTTGCTATAATAGAGTCCGTTATTGGCGATCTAAAACGGACTTTGTATTGGCGATCCACTAGGCATGATTTGATCCATGATATGAACCGCGGTTGGAAACGAAGGGCTTCTAATTTGAAGAGAATGAGTTGGTGAGAAATTTTGTTGAAGGCCTTACTAAAATCAGTGGCTACAACATCAACTTCATTGCCATCTTCCAAAGCGTTCAGTGTACCGGACACGAATTCGGTTAAGTTGGTAGTTGTTGACCTACCTTAAACAAATCCGTGTTGATTTGTGGAGAAGATTGGCTTACAGTGAAAGCACATCGCATCATACACAATGCTCTCGAAGAGTTTAGGTATACATGAAAGCTTAGCAATAGGCCGATAATAAGAAATTTTACTTCTTCAACCTTTTTGTGGATAAGTGTAATATATGCGTCCTTCCATAATTGAGGAAAAATGCCTTGGGAGATTGAGAGTTGAAGAAGGGCAGTGAGGGGTTGTGTCAAATGATTCACACATTCTTTTAATACTATGGCGGGGATACCGTCACAGGACCAGGAGAGTAGTCGTCTTTAAGTTGATTAATCGTATTAACAACCATTGACGGTGTTATATCCACGGAAACGAGGGAGGTTTGAGCAGAGTTGTTCAAGAAGCGGAAATAATCAAGGTCAGGTTCGAGGATGTGGTCAGCGAATGACAGGCTGAAGAAGTGAGCGAATAAGTTGGCAATTATTTTATGGTCTGCTGAGGATGAATCCGAAAAGGTGGAAGTTGAAGGATAGCCGTCAGATTTACGTTTGACATTAATAAATTGAGAAAAGCGCTTGGGGTCAGAAATCAGGTTGAATTGCATACGTTCAATGCATGAAACAAAAAAATATATTTCATATTTTTTAGCAAGTGATTCTTAATTTTTAATTGACGAATTAAATTCTATACTGACTAGTAGGAAATTTAAATTAGAAACACTTTTGCCTTATTACATTTTTCTTTAAAAGCCGTGCATATTATTGTTATAAATGAAAGTGTTATATCCCGCCAACTTAGAACAGAGTGGGAAGGTACGTCTCGGACCTAGGAGTGGATACTTTTAGGTTGTATTATACTTGTTGACACCATTGTCCACTGTTTTTCCTTAAAGTCTATGTATACTATTCTCAGTTCTTACTATATACAGTCTGCTGGATACTTGTTCATTGCGATATCATAGCATACCTGGACGAAAACAGGTCGAAAGTACTGCTAAGAGATACTCGACTCGCGTCATCGGCAGATATGTTCAGAGACTAGGCAGGAGAAATATACTACATTTTACTTTCTTCCCATGCGCATATGAGAAAGCCTTCTCTAGAAAAATACTTCTTCAATAATTCGAAAAAAATCAGTAGCTTCATCCAAAAGACTGGATGGTGCCAGCTTCATAGTAGTATGGTCAGCAATGGACCTTTGTTGGCCTTAATGCACCTAATCGATTACCACTGTATATATGTATCTAAAACCCTTCACTTGAAAGATGGCATGCTTTGAGACTAACACAACGTGTAATCGTTTCAGTTCAATTCGAAAACTTTCCGTGTAGAAGACACCCAGTGAATGTTTTCCATTTTATCACCTATGCAACAAAAGAGAACAAAGGATGCTCGGACAAAAAAACACCAAACGCGCCACACAAATTTCATTTCTTTCCGCTTTCACCTTCACATACCATATTAACACTCACACAAACAGCCGAGCCTATTTGGTGTAACACGCTGTTAAGATCCTTGTAAGCTCTCGCCATAGCCACCCGAAATTCATTGTAAATCTGCGACCGAGTGGAAGGTGAAAAAAAAAAAACAATTTCATCGAATACTTTCCACGAGTCGTCCTTTTCTTCGTCGCCTTATCCAGATGCACACTCTCAATAGACGACTGACCGGTATGGCTAAAAGTACCTAGTCACCGAGTGCACAACCAAAAAACCCACCACATTCATATAAAGGACGACAAAAGCCGTATCCGACTTTCAAATGAGTTATGCATGAGAATGGGTACATACGAGTACTCGTATAGCCCACACCCTCGACTTGCATTTTCACCTTTGTTCGTCGAAGGATAATTCCACATTATTGGATAGCTTATAGCCCCCCATGTAATATAAATTGCTCAAAATAAACTAAGTGCTTACAGATAATGGTGTGTGGTCACTGACGGTGGAATGGGGGTTGGTAGTGAAAGGACCAGATCACTTATTTGTCTGGCAAAAGCTATGCACACCCGTTGGTGTAAATAAATTAAGAAACTCTCCATCTCCCTGTACCAGGAATGTGTTGGGTAAATATTTTGGGCTCAGTGATTCGTACATTGTCATCTTAGAGATGTGAATCATCACAGGATGTGGCCCTTCAGATAGGAAACAGAAGTGGAGGTGGCTAACATTTGTGGTCGGTCTATATTAATTGGACTGACCATATTTTAATTATTGTAATCGTATTTGCGCTCACTGAGCAAACCCCATAAAAGAGTACCCAACCACCCCCACCCTAAACACACATACACGCACATAATCTGCGTTGTTTGAGCATGTTTTGTATATGATGAGGATTATTGATTGAAGGATAGCCATGCGTAGGTACTGTTGTCTTCTTATTGGTATGGCGCACAGGCACAATGACTGACTGGGGGTGGTTTTTGGTTTAAGTGACATCATTTATGCATTAGATTAATGACTGAACGATTAGGCAACCCGATAAGTTTACATTTTAATTAAAGTGACATGGGTGGGCCAGAGCAGGTCGACGCACGGAAGGGAAACAATCTCGGGCAATCACCAAACACTGTCACCACCACATGATCCATGAAGTTTGTGTAAATGTCAATAGTTAGCCATTGACAGATGGGCTTTACGGGGGTGATAAGTCATTATTATCGGGGCAGCAATTGTGTCTGTGTGTAGGTGGATGAACTTTGGCATTGGTATTGCAAGTGGTTATTGTGATTCTTATAGAGTGTGAAGGGGTGTAAGATTAACCTTAGAAAGGGTTAAATGAGGGTTTGCGGTAGTTTCTCAATCAATGTCAGGCAAAACGATTTATTTTAGAAGGTCGATTGGGAAAATGTTTATGGCCAAGTTTAATGTTAGGAAAGGTTGATAAGTTTTTATTTTACTTTACAATCATGGAATTCATTAATTTTTTAAATGTGTAGGTACGAACAGGTGCAAAATAAAGGATATGTGTGTCCTAGAAATATAAATTGTAGTGGTGAATAAATGAGTGATGAGTATTGAGATGGGGTTGTAATGAGGCCATCGGACAACTGTTGACATTGGAGTTAGATTAAAGAATGGATTCAGGATTTGTTTTTGTTGAATTGTATCAGTGTATTATTCTGATATGTAAATTGTTTCTTGCGCAGAGTATATGTGCTCTTTATTCAGCAATTATACCAATTTGTATTACATAATGAATTCAGTTTCATTGCACGCTTAACAATCGTCCGATTCATCTCTTTCTTTAATTGTAACAGACTATGGGCCCAGTCCTGCAAGTTCATATATTGTATATACCTAACGCACATAGTTGAACCGTTTGTTGGACATATTTCCATCAGTAATGGACAGCGAATTATTAAAAATTGAGAAATTGCAAAATGTGGAGCAGTAGGCACTTTGGAAGTTCAAAAAGAATGAATGTCCGCGAAAAAATAGATAGCAGAGTAGTATCGGGGGTGCTTTTGTTGATGAAGCAGTAATATCAAATGGAACAGTGAGATACAGCTGGTTTTTGGACTCGGAGGCGAGTGACCACATGTCGTTCCAAATAGAATGGTTGCATGATTATTAAGAATTTGAGTAGCCTATGCTAATTCGACTTGGTAATGGAGATCAATGCTATGGGTAAAGAAGTTGTGGAAATCAAGGTTTTTCGTGATAGATCTTGGCTAAAGAGGCATCTTTCCGGCTTTCTCTTTGTGCCAGAGATTAAGCTTAACCTTTTCTCAACTAACTGCAATCTCAATGGTTTCATATGATCGAAAATTCATTCATTTAATGCAAAATAATCTGGCTAACATGGTTCTTAGCGAATGTGTCATAGTATCAGCGAATGTGTCATGGCATCAGCGAATATATCACCAAAAATTAGATCAGGTCAAGAGCGTACTATCAAACCATGCTCGTTCAGGACATTACTTCCTTTGTGAGGCGTATATACCAGGAAAACATGCTAGGACACCCTTTAGCTGAGTTTTCTTAGACGCTTTAGTTGCGATGAAATCTCGGAACTTAACATATAGGACATTTCTTAAACCCCACCATTCTTAAACCATCCACTTTCACCTACACCCTCTCATACCTTTGTCTTAGCAAACAGTTTTTCTTATAAACACAAGTCCAGCTTGCCCTCTCAATACCCCTAGTATGTCACTTCCTTGCTGGGCTCTACTATCCAGCACTTGTATTTCATGGATGTTTTTTTTTTCTTGTCTCACGAATATCTAGAAAATTATTAGTCAACGTTCACTGGGGTAAAATATAACCGGCGGTCAAATTATCCAATAATCACGACAAAACTTAAAATGATTGGCTGTTCTGAGTTTGTACCTTCCCAACAAGCTGTTTGAGAAAAAAAATGCAAGAGCTAATCTCTTATGTTAGCATAGCCTACCAAGTCATTGAAACTTAAGAAATAATAAAGAAAGGTCCTTTGAAAATTAATTTTCATTGGAATTTTCATTCGAGCCACCTTTTAAGACCGCTCACTTGACCTCTTGAATGCTTTACGAAATTTACGGGCTAAGGGCCGTTTCTATTAATTTACCCTTTCGATATTCAAGCTGTGATTCGATACAGGTTTATGTATTCCCATTGAGATGCCCATTTGAAGTAATTCCAGAATTTTGGGATACCTATTGTCTGGCTTCAAACTGATAGCTGTTTTTGAGAATTTGAACAGATTTAGAAGTGATATCAGAATCTTATGGGAGCAGTAGCATTCTAAAGTTTTGTTTCTTAGGTGACAGAGGCTTGAACAGTGGAAAAGAAAATGGAGCACAATATACCCTTCAGAATGATTAAAAGCAATTCCGGGACCCTTCCATCTAGATGTGGAGTCTCTTAAAAATTCTATTCGACTTCACATAAATTCAAATGATAAACTTTTTTTTTGTCAGGTCAGAAAACACTGCACTTGGGCACTCAGACGCAACTGGTCCATTGTATTAGAAGCAAACGCTATTTTACACATTTTAATGGAATTTCCTCATCTTCCGGATAAAGCCGCTTAAATGCTTCAGTGATAATGAGCTTATGGTATCAGTACTCACCATATCGGCGCCAAAAACCTGCCACCTGAGACGAGCAAAAGCAGGACAAGAAGGAAGTGTTCCGCTGTGTCGTCGGTCTCACCGCAGGCATCGCAAACTATTGTATCACTTAAGCCTACCGCACTGAGGTGTTTAGCAAAAGTAAAGTACCCCATGAGAATGCCAATAAGTTGTCTGCAGTCTTTTCTGCAGACAACTGAGGGACAGCAATTTCTTACAGACGTCAAAGAGCATTCGTTTAGTCTGTCCGCATCGTGAAGAACTGTCCTATATGCAATTATGTTCGTTAGGAACTCTATCGTCAATGGAGGCTCTGACCGACGACGCAGAGTTCGGGAGGAAATCTGCTATGAGACCTGCTTTGAATCGAAGATCTCATTTCCCATGATTCCAGTGTGGCCTGGGACCCTAACGGAAAGGGCAGCCTGATATTGTAGTTCTCCACGAAGACAAAAGCACCGGATCTCTGACTGGTTTTGTTGCCATCCGTGAAGTTTCGGCTACAACTCCTTCGTGGTTCAGATTCTGGCCGAAGCCAGCTTTGAATGCAAGGGAAGTCGACTTTAAATTTGAGCAATAACCGATGATGTCATTGCGTCAGATGGCATATCAAACGGCATAACACAGGGGTCGTAGGATAAGTATCACCCAAGGTCATCAAAACTCCATTGTGGGTTCTACCAAAAGCCACCTCGCCTGAGACGATAAATTGCTTTGATAGTACTGCCTATGATACAAATATCAAGAAGAGGTAGATTAAGGAGTGCATCTAAAACAGAGCCAGGCGTACTCGGAAAAGTTCCCGTGCGGCCGATACAAGCCTTTCTTTGGAGTTTAGTACAAAAGGCAGTCAGTTATTTACGCGAAAGCCCCTTCACCAAACAACCGACGTATATGTTAGGAAGTATCTTATCAAAGCCGAATAGATCCAGAGAACCTTTTTCACTGATAAGCCCCATGTCTTGCTGAAAGCACTGTTACATTGTTAGAAAATGAAAGCACCTTGGCTGTCTTTGACTCGACATGTTTTGACCAATGGCGCTTTTTATTAAGGATTACTTCTAAATATTTGGCTTCATTGGAGATCCAGATAGTGACGCCCTTTAGCACTGGCTGAGCAGACCGGTCAAGATCCTCCTTCTCCTAAAATGATAAACATAAGCTTGGCCCAAATTAGTCCAATTGGTTATATGGACGCCTCTAAAGAATTAAAATTGTATTTTCTACTCCCTCTCGCCACCTTATCCTGAAGTGAATATGCTACGTTTGCCTACGTCTGCCTATCAGTCTGCGCCTTTTGACGTTTCCAATCACAAAGCTGGAGCTTTTCTTATAAATGGGAAGCTGCTTAGGTAAGATTTACGTCGAAAAATGACAGGTATTGATGTTCCTAAACATCCTTCCTTGGCTTCGGATAATATTTAAAAAGAAAAAAATGATTCCCCTTAAGACAATATGTACCCGCATTCAATTTGGTACTGATTAACTGCCACTACATGAACTCATATTGAATCTTTTAATATTGAGTATCCTAATGTGACAACGTCATACAATTTCACAAAGGAAATTGTCAACACACACACACTCCTTAATAACTTAAGTCAACGACATATCCTTAGAATATTCCTTTTGATCGTTTCTTCATAGCCATATAACTAGGTGCACTAACTACAAATTTATAACGAGTATGCTAAAAGGATAATAAGAGAATATCTAATTAGAAAATATATCAAAGTATTTTATCTATCCTCCCCCATCGTTCATTCTTACTCACCCATTTCCAGAGTTGCTTTTGATTATTATTATTAAGTACTCGCAACTCCTTAAAGGTTGTATGTGCTACTGCTACTACCACTACCAGAAAGAGATATCCACTTGACAACGACGACAACAACAACTATAATAGAATAAGATGAAATAACGATGAATTTTAAAGTGTGTGGACAAGGAGAGGGACCTAGAAGCTCTGGGACAGTACTCTTCTTCTTTTATATAAAACGCCAAACCCAGGGATTGATGAACAATGGAATATCCTTAATTGAATTTTAAGAATATTTTATAAAGCCCTTACGTACAGTAGTAGGTGGGGAGCTGGCTTTATACACCGTTGTCGTCATAATGTGCACATAAGCACATTTCTCGAACGAAGGTCTTTGTGGGGAATTCTCGGTGGTAGGTAGTTGGAGGAAATTTGCCTCTCTCGCATCTTATCGCATAATTCATGCAAAGTCCTTTCGGATAGTAGTATCCTTAAGGCCATTGTTCGTTCGGATTATATGAGTATTTGTTACTTTTTTTTTTTTTTGTTCTGTTCTATTTTCTTATCTGTGCATCTCTCTGTGAAGGATTAAGTATTACTACGTAATAAATTATGGAAAATTAAAATCCTCATGCAATTAGTTGCATACTCATGTTTACCATGCAAAGTCATTAATTCGCGCTAGCAAGCAGTAACCTTTTAAACTGCTTTAACCTTAATGGTGGGGGTGGTGTTGAAAGCACGTTGAATCGATCGTTGGGCAGACTGGCGTATTCTGTGGATGTACTAGCGGATGTATTTAATTTTTAAATGCAGTCCAAACAGAAATCTCAAATTCCCTTTATGCAACACTTTAGTGAAATTCTTTTCGCTAAAATATTCATTTCATTGTACTTGAATTGAGGCGAACAGGGGGAAACTTAACTTAATGGTGTGGTTTCTGTTTTGAATGGAGCTCACAAATTGGTCGTGATATTGATTAAGCAATGAGGGAGTGATTTTGAGGGGAAAATTCGGAGATTATAGCCTATCCGTTACAAAATATGTACTTTAAAGCTATTGATTTTGATAGGCTGTTTGACTAATAATGCACAATACACAGCTATTTTTACCCGCATAAATAAATAATTACATTTCCGAAAGGTGATAGATACGTAGGCATTCTATTTGTATTTCAGCTTTGTTTTTGTACATTTAAGTTAATTATTTTCAACATACTCGCACATTCATATTACATTCTGTTAAATATTTTGCTATATTTTATGTTCGTGGATTAAGACTTGAACATTTGCCAACCGTTTCCTTTTTTGGCTTCTTTACTTTCCATTGATTTTGAGATCGAGGTTCGAGATTGAACTCCGAGACTCATGGACCACTGGTGGACCGCTGGTCGATCCACGAATAAACGTGTGGTATACAAATGGATCCTGGCGTTGGTGCCGGGGTATACGGACACAATTGCAAAATCTCGAAACCACTTGAAAAGTCTCAGTGTTTGAAGTATGCGCCGGCAACAATATGAGCTCAGGCATTAAAGGTGCCACCATCCATATACTCACGGATAATCAAGCGGCGCTTAAAACTCTGAGCTCCTACTTGATCAATTCTAAATCAGTCCTATGTTACTCTGATAATTTGCAACGATTGACCCTACGCAACAAAGTTAATCTTGGGTGGGTACCGGCCCATATAGGCATTAATGACATATAATTCGCCAGGCAGGGGTCATTTGATATGCTCATCGGTTTCTGATTCTGCTTTCAAATATACGCTACACAGTTGAGAAAACAACATGTGCATATTCCATTGAAACAACATGCAAAGACTCAAACAGACTAAAAGAGCCGTCCAACGCTTCCACAGAAAAGCTAGAGATATCCTCAAATACAACAGAGACAACATAAGAAGGCTTCCTTTCTGGTCACTGTCAGCTCAAATACCACCTCCACAAAATGAGCATTTGCTGCCTCTGCTTAGAAGAGGACGAAACTGCAGAACACTATCTGAGTGTGTAGCTCTGTGTTAAGAGAAGTATTTTCTACAAAAAGATTATCTCTCAAAAAAATTTGAAGAACTCCTCCACAGCAGTAATTCTTGCCTTCATTTAGAAAGTGGAAAAACACCATCGATTTGATTTGTTCTCTTTTTGCTCCAACCTTCGATGAAGTAACAAATAACAGGACGACATCACTATGTTACTGGTGGAACGAGGAAATAAAGACACTTCGGCCAAAATGCCTACAAGCCCGGCGCAAAGTCCAACGATCAAAAAGGAGAGCAGACATTCAACAACGCCTAGACACCTTTAGACTGACGAGCCGCAGCTTAAATAAAGTCATCAAGGAGAGCAAATTTCTCTGTCAGAAATCTGGAACTAACCCATGGGGCTCGGCATACAGAATAGCGATGATGAAACTGAAGGATTGTAGGACCCCTCCAATAACATGTCCATTAATGCTGAGATCCATAATAGAGCACATTTTCCCCCAAAGACCAGCCACTATGTAGAGAAGTCAATCCAGAAGATATCCCACTGTCGCAAGATAAGCGACAATAAGGTACCCAGACCCGATGGCATCCCACATAAAGAATAATAACGGCCGTAAAAAAGAGACCAGACAATGCAGAGGTATCTCGCAGAAAGAAACTTTCCTAAAAAATAAAAAGTACAGCATTTGGTCCTTCTACCAAAAGGAAAGAAGCTTCCAGGGGAATCATCGTCCTTTGCCCGAATATACCTATTGAATACCATGGGAAAGATTCTTGAGAAGATAATTTAGAAAGAAGCTTTCTCAAAGCACCAATTTGGGTTCTGAAAACCCAGATCTACTGTTGGTGCCATAAAACCGGTAGTTGATATTGCAGAAGGTATCATCGAAGGAAAAAGAAGGCTCAACGTCATAAAGGAATGCTGTGCAGTGGTAACGCTAGACGTTAGAAATGATTTTAACTCTGCGAACTGGTCGTCCATTAGAAGATCACTCGCTAGGATGGATACGCCATATTACTTGTTGCGTATAGCAACGACATATTTGAACAATAGAAAGCTGAGGTATAATACCGATGAAAATGTAAAATGCTACAATGTCACTGCAGGAATCCCACAGGGATCGGTCTTAGGGCCGCTACTGTGGATCATTATGTAAAAGGTTGGCTAGATCCCGCTGAACTAGAACTAGCCGTCCACAAAACAGAAGTTGTGGCCTCTATCGCAAATTTTGAGTAACCAAACAACCAGGTCCTGCTGAAACCACCAATTCAAGTGTCGATAAATTTTTAATCATGTGGCGGTATAGTTATTCAGTAGCAGTCAAATGATTCCTCCTCATGGATAAATTTGTGTTTTTTTTATTTGCTCGGAACCGACATTTCGTTCTTCAACATAACCATAATCATTTAAATGAAAATGAGCTTTTACAATTTTTTTTTTATGAAAATCAGGGCAAATTTACCACGTCTGCACTTCTGCAAAAGCTTAACCTACACCAAAATAAAGTAGCCCTTTCAAAGTAGTATACTCTTAAGAAGAACATCCTGTAATTGTATTTTGAATACTCGTAGTATTTCGTTGCCATGCATTCACTATGCTCTCCATATTTATCAATCACACAGCTCGGAGGAAGTGCTGGCTTGTTCATCTAATATATTATAAACCTTAGGGAAGAGCGGTGTCAATTTCGTGGAAGTGGCAGAGTGTGTAAGTGTCTATCCTTATGCATAAAGATCCTTAGTGTGTACTTATTAGCACATTGAATCTGAGCCATCAGAAAGATTGTGGATGACGCCACTTGCTGTTAAGCATCGGGGTAGCCTCAGGATATCCATCTTCTCCAATGTACTCGCTCCCGGCTCTCTCTTTTCATCTCTGCCAGGATTTTGTCCCTCATCCTTCCTACGTCCTGGATGTGATTTCCCCAGGTTGTTCGAGGTCTTCCTCTCGGTGCAGTATCCTCCATTCTCATCTCCATTACCTATTTAGCTTTTCTTGACTCGTCCATCCTTTGCAGATGTCCGAACCATTTTACTCGTAGCCGTCTCTCCTCGATTATCTTACGCTATCCCCATAGCCATGAGATGTTTTTTGATTCGTCAGTGGCCGGTGAGCAATTCAGTGATAAATCTGAGTCCCAGTTAGCTGTAGGAGTTATTTCATTCTTTTGCGGGAGGTACGAGTATTTGATAGAAAGATTTTGGCTACAGTTTCCACCTAGTAGTGATGCGCTTTTTCTTTTAGTCCATTTTTTATACAGCTTTTTTCCGTACTACCATTCCCTAGAATGGTCTTGACATCTATCTTATTCTGGCTAGCAGGTTTGCCATTTAATTTGCTTTATGTCCTCTGTGAGATAAACTTAGTGTGTGCCTTGAGTAGCTGAAGGCAGTACCATACTAGTTTGGATGTTATTCCGTAGGCCTTAATTACTAATAGATCAGCCTTGCTATCTGATAAGATATAAATGTTCTTGTTGGTTACAGATCTTTTTATATTTTCTGTGATGCATATTTCTATGGTAAATTTTTCGGCTTGGAATATGGAATTGCATTTTGCATACTCGATGATGAAGGTCTTTATAGTAGCACCGTATACTCCAGCCCCAACTTTTTCATCTGTCTTGGATCCATTTGTTACTGCGATTTGGAAAGTTGTGTCTGAAGTTAAATCTTGACAAACATTTGTCTGTGATTGTTATTCCTAGTAGTTCGTTACTGTTAAGTTCTTGCGCAATATCCGAATGAACTAGTTTGGAGTTTGAGTCATCTTCAGCGATGACTATGAAGTCGCCAACCAGTTTAGTTTAGAATAATCTCCAGCGCTGCAGTAGGAACAGTTTTTATTGCACCGGTTGTACATACACAAGCTAGTCTTTGAAGTTTATTCAGCCTGTTTTGTGTAGAGTCCTGTTTGGTTTCTTGCCACTATACTGGCGCTGCAAATGTGACGATCGGTTTTGCTATCGCTGTGTAGAGCTATAGCATTATTTTGGGGTTTAAGGCCCAATTTTTACCAATAAGACTTTTGCTAGTTCGTAATCAGATCCTGGCTTTGTCTATGGCTTTTATGAGGTGAAAATTCCAAGTGGTGTAAAACCAGGCTATTTGACCTTCTTAAAGAATTCGATTGTTTCCCCAAAATCTGTGGGCGTTTTTAACTTTTCTTGTTTTTTTTTTATCTTTTGGTAAATACAACTATGGTGCGTTATTACCGCACCAGTCAGCAACTAGATATAGTATCCTGTATAGGACATCAGAGAATGTTTATTTTCGAATTTGCCTCTGATTAGAATTGCAATATCATCAGCATTATCAACTTTGGACATAGAAGCTTCGTCGCTGAGTAATTTCAGCAGTTCATTTACTACGATGGACCACAATAAGGGACGACGACTAAACTTTAGGGGGAACCTTTTGCAGCAGTGACTATGAGTTTATTGCTGCCTAGTGAGACGTTAATTTTTCCATCTTCTAGCATGCATTTCATTCAGTTGCATGTTGTATTGTCCACTCCTGTGTATTGGATGCATCCATATATCTGGGCGTATTCGGTATTACTAAAAGCTCTTCTATATCAGGAAGCAGCCAACCGCATACGCTTTGTCTCGAAAGAGTTTTTCAATCCTTATGGTGAGTCCTTGAAGAGCCGACCCTAACTTTTCGCAGCCACTCTGTACGCCGCACGGAAAGTGGGGACCAACAATTTTATACTATTTCCGAAGGATCTTTTTTTTCGATTGAGAGAAACTTCTTTCTCAAATGTTTGTCAGACTTTTTTTTTCTTTATTTCTTCTGGGATTCGAACCTTCAATCTCCTGCTCATTGATCTCGCACTTAACGACTGAACCACGCCGCCCACTGCTATATTATTTTTTGAAAAAATGTGATAGTTTTTTTAGAAATGCATGCTGCAATGCTAGTAATGACCTTTCGTATTTCAAAACGACGGAGCGAATTTAGTATGAAGAAGGAATAGACAACAAATTTATGTAAATTTGTACTGGCATTGCCATTGATCTATCTGAAAGGCAGCCAAAATTCATGAATATACCACACAAAACTCCATTTGGAATTTCAGTAAGACTATATTTTTTATATTTTTTTTCATTTTCGAAAACTTTCCACTCACAAGTAGTAAAACGAGATTCGCATATCATTTTTATAGGAATAATCATAAAAACAGATTAAGATGTCCCCATGCAATTGGAACTGGAAATCTGCTGAATCCTTATGTTTTTATTATTTCAATTCTCCAATTAACCCGGTTTTTGCAGACAAACACTCACCGACATAGGCTACCGAGAAAGATCCAATGATGACTGGGAAACGAAAAAAAAAACAACACGCAAACGGACATATCCATAAAATTTTATTACGCTGTCCTTGTTTCATCTTTAGCAGTTGCCATAAACTTTAATCCAATATCCCAGCGAGAGAAACAGAAAAAAAAAAAAAAAAATCTAGTACGCACATGAAAATTATTATGGACATGAAAATTGCGGCATTAAAGTTCTTGAAATTATTAAGCTCCCCCATAGATACATATTCGTAGGTATAAAGAATCTTCTATGGCCCAATTTAATTTTTATACTAAATTAGAAAAACACACACACACATAATAGAGAAGACATAGAATTCATTCAATTTAATACTTAAGTGAACCCAATCGAATCAAAAATAAAAATCAATATAAGCCAACCAACATAGATATGTAGAAATGTGTATACTCGTATTTCGAAATGGTATCCTTGAAGTAGCTTAAAAGGATGAAACATTTTAGAGAGACACAGAAAAGTACCATGGGTAGGATGGAAACTATTTTGAATTCGTAAGACGTAATCAGACTTGGCACATTACGTATTTATTTAGTATAAGCAACACGTTCCTGGCATTTTGTAGCTACGCAAACACATTATTAGATTTTGTGACAAAGGTGAATTTGTCTCATAACTGTCGTTCCTCTTGCATATAATTTAAGGATCAAAGTTATGCATCTTTGTTAGGATGTTCTGTATTTCAATTCATCTATGATCTTTCTAATAACGATGGGAATGTATACCATAAATAGATTCCAGGAGAGAGCGTTATTAATGGCAAATAGCTCGGAGGCATATGCGTAATATTATGGAAGCAACTATAATAATTCGATAGATTGTTTATGCTGCAATAAATATTCGGATTATTTATGTGTTTGGATTTGAGTTATGCGCATAGATCAGTCGGATAGCCAGGAAAAAAAAAAAGGAATTTCAATTGCTAGCCGGAACATTCGCTAAATCCGATGACAATGAATTTGTAATGAGTTTAATTGTTACGAAGATAACAAAAGTGATTTAAATGCGTTTAACTGAAATTTAATTGAATTTCATTTACACACTATGAATGAGATGATAATTTGGAAATTGAAAATTTCATGTACTGATTCGTTGATGTATTATCAAATCGTTTGTAAATGGGTAGTGAAGCTAAACTGTCTGGGACGCGTAATTATGTGTATCATTTTGTGGAGAGTTTAATTCAATTTATTAATATAAATGGCTCTAAATTAAAATGGAAAAAAAAGACTGTTGGTTTTTGTTGTATTGGAACTTTGAATGGATGTTAAGGATTAGTTATTTAGATTCTGAATCAAATTAGCGAATAATATACTATTACCACCAGGATAGCTCCAGCTTATTTCCTCGAATAATTTATCTACAGTTGTGTGACATGTGACAATTGGTAACTACAAAGTACTCGTAGCGCTTTAACGGCAAAAGGCGAGAACAAATAAAGTATATGACTGGGCCGCACGTACAGTCTTTCTTTGCTTGGCAAGTTCATAGTTCACCCTAGAGCACACTAATATTCTTAGCTTGCCTCAGACCTGGAGTATTGACCAAGGTTCTCGTCCTGTTTTCTTTCTTTATCTTCCAGAATTTTTCACGAATATCTTGATTTCCTATTCCGCATAATAGTTCAGGTCCAATAAAGGATTCCGCTGCTCCTTACCTTGCCAAGGAGTCTGCTTCTTCCCTGCCCCCTATTCCAGCGTGGGTTACCTTGTTACTGCTACCCAATTCATTTTTTGTTACTGCTACCCATTTAATTTTTTGATTTAATGACATGGGAACCAAGTGCCTTGATAGCTACTTAACTGTCTGACAATATTGCTATGTCGCATTTTTTGTATCTTCTATCGAGATTCAATTGAATACAGGTGATGATTGCTAGATGTTGGTACTTCTGCCCATTGGTTCTGAGTACTTTGTTCATGGCCTAAATACACCTGCCCTTCTTCAGTTCTCGAGCCGTTCGTATACCACTTTATTGTGTGGTTACTCAATCCCCATATTATGGATTCATTGCTTCAACTCTTTTTATTACTTAACTTCGTACGGAATTTTTTATCAAAGCTAAATTTCCTGATACCATCGTCCCTAGGAATTGCTAGAAGGGGGAGTTTCTTGCGAAGTACATTATATTCTCTTGAATTGATGCATTTCTCTCTCCCGATGCCCTCTTTTGCCATCCTTAGGATTGTCCGCTTTGCGCTTTGCTCAACTACAATATGAAGCGGAGTCAGTTCCAGCAATACAGAGGCAAGCAAGTCTTTGCACTTTAGCGAGTGTATGCTGGTTCATTTAGCGATGTTGTTAATGAACTCGTATGCTCAAAAGGATTCTTCTACTGTTGCTTTTTTGTATTTTAAGGTTTTCTGACAATAATTGTGTAGTTTGTTCCAGTCCGCACCATTTAAAATCCTCCTCCAGAATTCGCTTATCGAATAGCTGAAATTCGCCTAGAATTGGGCACCTGCCCAATAAATGAAAGGTGTCCTCTCTTTGTAGTAGATTACACAAAGTGCAAATGACTGGTAAATCTTCTCAGTGTGGTATGAAATTCTGGTTCATAATTTCTCTTCTTGCTTTAAAAATGGTACTTCAGTTGAGTAGTTATTATCGCAAAGGTTGTGGTTAAGGTTTGCATATATTGCTCTGTGTACTAAACTTATTACATTTTCGATGCTATCTATATGCATTTTTTCATCCTGCTTCATTAGCAATTTATATAGCTCCTTCTTGCAATTGTGCATGTTTTTCCCATTTAAATTGAGGGCGTTAAACCAAAGTATTTTTGCCTCTATAATGTAATCCGCTATACGTTTAGTCAACCTTTCCTGGTCCAAAGACAGCGTTTTCATTATATAATCGAAATTGAGTTTTAAAGTATTCATAAATACGAGTAGTGGGGGAAGACCACTCTCAACTAGTAACATACTACTCGTATTTGGTGAGCATTGCGACAGTTTAAATATTCGTTTCGAAAAGAATTGCAGCAGTTTTTCCACAGTATCATACATACTCCTATTATATCCCCACATCTGAGAATATCTGATATTTTTTGGTCAGAAGCTGTTGGATGTCGAGATGAGGCAGCGAAAATGATGCTTGATTGGTCACACACTGAGGAAGCTAAATGACAACATCGCGAAGCAGTCCTTCAAATGGAATCCCTATGGTGCATGGCGTGTTGGAACAACGTGGACATTAACAGTCTTGGCAGAAGCAGTGACCCAGAGGAAAACGTTCGCCACAGCTGAAATATTTAGCTACAGACCGAGAAAGATGGAAGAGATTTATTGCCGTCTTATGCCTTACCCAGTTTTAAAGTAAATATGAAGATGATGATGACGGCAGACCAAGACTGCCTTGTTCTATATCAGTTGTCAATTTATCTTAAATAATTATATACAAACCTATAGTGAATATATGTATATTTTTGGAATTAAGACGTACATATCTAGCTTACGGAGGAAGATCCCAGGTAAACTAAGTAACATGTAGTTATGTAACAAAAACAAATTTTGCGAATGTACGGACATTCTGACGTTTGTGACAAAAATTGGCTACGACAATTAGATAGTATGGGGATTTGGTCGCATTTACTTTCGGGAGTGGTTCCCGTCGTGTTGGATTCCAATACATTTGATGACACCGGAAACGCTTAATTTGGTTTTTTTGCCGTAACTGCACCGACCAACGTATGCAGTGTCTTTTGGTTTTTCCACATCACACGTCTGTAGCCAGTTCGTACGAGTATGCTGACTATCCACGTATTTTATGGAACATCTTCTGGGTACAGGTTTTAAAGCCTGATTAATCGGAATTCGTGCACCTATTTAATGATATACAAGGTGGGGCAAAAGTAATGTCATAATGTGAATTGGCTACTATTTTGTTTGAAATGAAAAAAAAAATGGCTCTGTTTTCACGAAAAGTTTACTTGAAGGTGAGGGTGGCCGTGGTGTAGTGGTAACATCATCCTCTATTTATTTCGCAAGAAATAAATAAAAAGTCGATCAATTGCGAAAGCTTAAGTCAACTCCACTGCGAAGGCATAACACTGGCAACTTGATCGTGATGATGACATCAGGAGGACGGAAAAAAATGCTGTGAATCATGAGCAACGACAAAAGCAAAAACAAACAAGCTCCCCAGTTATCTGGACAGCCACCCTTGGAGTTCACTGAAACTTAATATCAGCTGAGTTTCAAACCAACTACACCAATCTGTCTTTCTCTCTATCTCTTCCCCCTTCCCCAAAATGTCCGTGACCTAAAATTAGTAGTTGGTTACAGGTGTGGAAGAAGAAATTGAAGTCATTGTAGTAGAGATAGCAGTGTAATGCTGAGAGTGATTCTGAGGTAAGTGCCGAACAAAAATTTTGTAAATGAAACCTTTTTGACATTTGAAAACTTTGATTCTGTGAAAATGCCAATTTATAATATTTTTTTTCAAAAATATGTTCACCGATGAAATAATGCAATTGATAGTCGATGAATGGAATTTATACGCAAGCTTTTCAGCTCTCAAACAGTATATACCACTTAAGCCGATAAAAAGAGAACTTAAGGTCTGGGCTAGATGTGACTCTGAAACTGGGTATTTATATTATATCAGTTTCGCATTTGTACTGGCAACAAAATCTCGACTGGGGCTAGGAGCTTCAGTTGTAATAAAATCATTGAAGGGAACCAATTGGCATATAGCTTTTGTTAATTTCTTCTCATTCCTTTCAGCTAATGCAAGACTTATACGAAAACAAAATATATGCCACCGCTGCCGTAAGACCAAACTTAGGGGTCTTCCTATAATTACATCTAAAAATCCGAAAATGTGCAGAGGAGATATAAGTTGAGGAAGCGGATAAATGTAACTTTTGTGCAATGGATGGATATGAAGCAATTTAATGTTTTATCAATAGCATTTGATCCAAAAAGTAAAGCCATTGTAAAATGACCGCAAAAAGATGGAACAAAATATACAAAACGTAAGGGTGGAGTAAGTATAGGTTTTTGGATGCAACTATAACAAATTCCCATATTTTACAATCAAATTTAGTCCTTAAAGAACCCAGGAACTATTCCAGTTTCACTTGGACAGTAGCTAATTGGAAGTTCTCAAATTCTCTCGCATATGGGTGCAGCGGCTGGCTCGAATAATGAGCAATCTGGTAGACCAATTTTCGACCACTTTTTCGAGCAGCTGCGAAGGTGTTAAATCACACAGGTCTATTACGGGAAATTATTAGTTTATCGAATGTTTCCTTCAATAAATTGATTATGGCGCGCGCTGTGGGACATGTTGTGCCGTCTTGTTTAAACCACAACTCTTCCACATTAATGCCATTCAAATAGGGAACGAAAAAGCCAGTATCTATGGATCTATAGCGCTCTACATTGATTGTAACCTTCTGACCGGCATCATTTATGAAGAAATATGAACCAATAATTCCACAAGCTCATAAAGCACATCAAATAGTGACTTTTTGTAGATGCTACGGAATCTCAAGGAAATAAAAAATCCCACCTATTGACCCTCCAACCCTTAATGGAAAAAGCTTAATCTTCTCCAACGAAGCAAAATATCTGGGTCTTATTTTGGATAAAAAACTAAGCTGGAAGCCTAACATACAAAATAGAGTAAAGAAAGCCACTGTCGCATTCTTCTTTTGCAAATGGAAATGGAACAAATGGGGCTTACAACCCAAATTAACTTGACTGGCTCTATATCTCGGTCATCAGACCGATCCTTATGCACGGGGTAGTTGTCTGGTGGATTTCCTTTGTATAAGGCGATAAACCAGAAATTATTAAGCAAGGTCTAACGTCAGCCTGTCTGTGTATTAGCGGAGCACTGCGAATGACACCTTCCGCAGCAGTGGATACTCTTTTTCATTTAACACCCCTTGACATCTTTGGTAGGCAAATGACAGCTAGCTCAGCTATTCGCCTTAAAATTACTTCACAGTAGACCAGAAAGTATATGGCCACGCCTCCATCTTAAACATGTTTAGTAACTTCCCTGAAGATATTGACTACATCTTTTACCTTCCAAGTTACCATACCCTCCAGAGCATTCTGGGAAGAAGGTAGTTTTGCGGAAGTTAAGTCGTTATATTTTTACACCCACGGTTCAAAAACGAAGGGGTGGGTGGTGGTGTCTTCTCTGATAGGCTTAATCTAAACCTCTCTTTTCGTCTCCTAAACCATTGTAGCGTAATGGCAATAAGGGAAGTCTTGTCTTGGGTAAAGAAAAACGTGAAATCGTCCATTGATATCCGCATCTTTTCAGATAGCCAAACAGCAATCAAATCCTTGGAATCATCCTCAATAAATTTTATAATAGCTCTAGACTGACGATCTTCTCTTATAGAGATGGCGGAGTAGTTCAATATCCCCCTAATTTGGGTGCCGGGGCATACGGGCATTCCACGAAAATGTAAGGCTGACGAACTTACCAGACATGGAACAACAATACCCATCCTTCCACACAAAAGTTCACTGTGTATGCCCATCGCTACATGAAAACTTATATTAAAGCTGGATGCTATTGCAAGGACAAATTCCAGGTTGACTAGTGGTACAACATGTCTAGCGATAAAACAGATTTGGCCTAACCTGGATCTGAAGCGCCCTAATAATTTGATTTCTCTCAATAGACTGCATATCAGCGCTGTTATAGGGGTCATCACACTATCTAATAAGCAAGCATATAACAAGGCTTGGCGTTTTCTCAAATGATTTCTGCAAAAGTTGCATGGACGAGGAGGAAAATAAGACTATTATTCACCTTCTTTGCACCTGCCCAGCAGAAGGGAGATCTATTGTAACAGAACTTCACTTAGGAGCCTTCTGTTTCAACGACCTCAATGGTCTGAAAAAATAGACATTAGAGACCTCCTACGCTTCATCAGAAACTCCAAATGGTTCAATGAGTAGGCTAGAGACCGTTTCCCAAACCCATGTGGTATCATAATGGACTTATTATTGATACGTTGGCTTTTAGCTGACAGCCACCTCAACTTAAGCTCAACAGCAGCAACAACTTCTTCAGTGCGCACTGTACGACATCTCTGCCAATGCATATTATCAATTAGAGTATGTGTGGTGCAAAAACGATCCATGGTCATTGGAATTACTTGCACGGATGGACGATTATGTTGACTGTAAAATGGACGTAGCGCACAATAAGTTTCGCGAATTGAACCACGATTTTCGAAATAAATTTGCACAAATCTGCACAAATCAACTTCTACTTATGTAGTTCTAAATTTTTTTCGAAAATCTCGTTTTAAGACCTTAAAAAATAGCCAAGCTTATCTTTTTTGAAAACACTACGAACGTCGGCTGCCTTATGAATGGTTATTTTTTTACATACCCACTTTTCGGATCTACAGGCATTTAAAAAGCGGTGTTTTAAGCCCAACAAAATTAAAACAAACATTCACGTTCTCTGATAGAACAATCCTTTGTCTAGGCGAAATAGTCTTTGAATCCCAGCACAAATGTTTCCAAAGATGTAAAACTGGTATATCTCACGCGGAAAATCTGTATTGGATAGGCTAGACAATTATAAACACAATATATTGCAGTTTTTATTTGAAGTTGGTTGGTTTGTTTAGTTTGCTAAACCTTCACTCCACCTTCGCAAAAGTTTGTAAAGTGCAACAATATTTTTTTCCCATTTTTCACTCCCTTAAAAAATAAACAGTTCAAATGCAATGCAATTCGTTTACTGAAAACATACAATTTTATTTACATAAAGGCAATTTATACTTCAAAGGGAACCGAGGTCCTTTAGAAAAATCCAACCAAACAACTTGAGTTTTGCAAACTGCCTACACTTTATGCAAACTTTTAACCGCAAAATGAAAGTACAATTTACTCGCAAAATATAAAAATAAATAAAAGAAAGGAGTATTTCAAGGATTCAAAATGGTCATATGAATTAAATGCCGGGTCAGAAAAATCTGAAAAGTCCTTAATGAGTGCAAACATTCGTAAGTGCTGGATGCGAATTTTTCTCTTCCGAATGCAAAAAAAAGTATCAAAACAAAAATCCTTACAAGGGCATATCCTCGTGGGAGTGTTACCATTCGGGATACGAAATATGAGCTAAACCGGTATCCAGCGATATGCACTCAGTACTGCTGTTGCAGTCACCCCCACCGTCATCACACACATGTGTGTCATTTTGCAAAGCAGGCTCAGCATAATATTATTTATATAGCAAAAGGTGATCGGGTTACGAGGGAGGCTGCTCAATGGCTGTTGTGGGGTGGTTCTTTTCGGGGAAAAAAGAAAATCCAGAGTGAGTTCGAGGGGTACGTTTGGCTTTTTATGGCCAACAAGTTTGGAGTGATGAAAATTAATTAATGCCCTGGCCTATGTGCAATTTCAGACAAACTACAGTTATACACACACTCATAGATACTGCACTTCAGTCCTTCAGTGTTTGTAGATGCTATTTGTGGCAGCGACTAGTGCTGTTGTAATTTGTTGGTATTAGTTGTTATTGCTGCTGTTTTTATGGTCCTTTTGGAATAAATACATCCAAAGTGAGTTTGCAATGGAGGCCGGGATAATGGGTGGGTGGATTGTTTGTTAGGACGTTGGGTCATCATATTGCACTACATTGCCACACTCTTCTCATATTGTGCGAATGCATGACATAAGTTGTTTTCATTTAGTTGCAAAATTGCAGTCAGGTTTAGTGTTGAATCTGTTTGTATTATTTTTTTTTTTTTTTGTATTCCTGTTGTTGAAGTGGACCTAGTCTGCAATCTTAATGACATGCAATTCATTTATTATGTATTTTTTTTTCCAAATATTTACGTTTTGATTGGGTTTTTTCCGAGTACGTTAGTTGGTAATAATTTGAAATTGGATTCAACTAGGTAGTGTAGTTGTTTTGGGGATACGAGCCGAATTGGTTAGAACTCAGTTAGATGGTGTAATGTTGACAGAAGAACGCACCGCACAGTTGGCATAATTAATGCAAGTTCGTTTATTGACATTTTGAGAGGTGGACGTTTGTTGTAATTATATGCTTTGTGGGTACCGAATACCATGACTAAGCTTTTTATGTAGAAAATTATTTCGGCTGACCAAACTTTTATGGATGTTTGAATAAGCTTTCGTTTTGTAAATAATTTAGCTGAAGGTCCTCACGTTTACGTGGCTCTTTGTTTAATCTGTGTACTAGGTAACAACTACATTTTCAATTAAACGGACTGCAATTAAGCAGTACATAGCTTAAGATTATATTTGAAATGGAACTCTTTAGAAACTGTCTTTAAGGGTTAGTTTCTCTGGTCCCTCAGGAATTGTGAGCGAATTTTTGCACTATCCGAAGAGTTTTCTTTGTTATATTTTCTTGATACCACTCCTTAGGTCGTTTTAGGTTCTTCCATCATGGAATACCATCACCACAGGGTACTATTACTTAAAGGATGAATCTCGAGTGTGATATAAGTTCAAGGTCATAGAAACACTCAGCTCGATTCACGAAAACTTCTCAATAACCGTCAGTATGGTTTTCATAGCAAAAAGTCCACTGATGATTTGATGGCATATCTCACTGAGAAGTGGAGCCAATCTCTCCACCATTTCGGTGAAACTAAGGTGCTTGCGCTTGATACTTCAAAAGCATTTGACAGAGTTTTCAACGGATTAGAAATTATCTTTCGGGCGTTCAATATAAGTTGACTTGGACGGCTGCAAGTCTGCAATTCACCATATAAATACTGGTGTCCTCTAAAGCTCCGTTTTGTCTCTGACTCTCCTTTTTATTTTTATAGATGATCTCCTGTCTGCAATGTCTCGTATCTTTCCCTATTTTATGTTTTTTTTTTTTATAGACAGTACTCCAGCGAAAATTCGTTTGCTATTATGTTTTGTCTCAGTCCATATAGTATATCCAGAGAATTGGGATGTGCAGCTGTATCTAATGAGAGTCCTCGCCAACTTTGATATTTTTGCAAGCTGACGATTGTGGTAAGTGGTTAAGGAGATCGATTTCACAATTGCTCACACTAGATTCTTCTCGATAAATTGTTCTGGACATAGTAATACTGATCCCAGATTTACAATCAAATATGGGCTCGATGGTTCAGTTGGGCCTTTCAAAGATACTTCTTCCTCTTCTTCTTTTTGCGTTACATCCTGGGTTCAGATTTATCCTTCTACACAACATGCTTCCATTCTGTTCTATTTAGTGCTACATCTCCCCAGTTTCGAACGTTTAATTTTAGTATATCACTACACCATCTATCCATTGTATCTACATCTGGACAGTGAAAATAGATTCCAAACTTCTGAAATTCAAACAAAATAGCCAATATTTTAAAAGTTTCTCGAACTTATTTTGCGAATTAATTGTTCTTAAGATTGATTCAGGTAATTTATTGAAAAAACGACAAGAGTTTACTCGTACTGTGTAAAAATTACGAAACGCAGTGGTGCGATAAATGGGCACACACAGCAACAGACGAATTTATGCCCAAATCTAGAGAAGAATATTCTTACGAGTAGGACTTTGAAACGGTATAAACGGCGAACAGGAAGAACTTTCAAATCACGGGATAAAGGTAAGAAAGGATATAAACGGTGTTTATTACAGATTAGTCTCAAAACGCATTTTTGTAATATTAGTAGAGGCTGTATTTTATTTAAATAGATACCTCCCCAGCAGGCGATGCTATATTGCAATTTTGAATGTACATATGTAGTATACGGTTTTCAAAAGCTCGGAAGAACAAATTCTCCTTAAATAAAAGAAAGTCCTCAAAGTGTAGCGAAAATATTTTCTCAAAATCTCATTATGATTTGAGAAACTCATTTTGGAATCAATTAACAACCCCAAAATACTTAAATTCATTAACTTTCTGAATTTGAAAGCACTTTTCACTACTGTTAAAATAGCTGCAGAAAATGAGAGAAGAATTATAAGAAAAAATTTGTCTCGGAGAGTTGTAAAGTAGAATTGAACAATTAGTTTTGGAACTAATTATCAACTTATGATCCACAAACCAATTCCTAAATAAATTCAGATCCCAATTTATAACCGCAACTAAGTCATCAGCAAATGCGTTCATAAATAAGGAAAAGAATCGGTCCTAAAACGGATCCTTGTGCACACCCATATTAATATATTGAATTCCACTTCTTATTTAACACTGCGTGATCTATTTTCCAAATATGATCCGAACCAACCAAGCATAAAGCTTCGAAAACCAGCCCTTGAAGTTTTTCTTAGAGAATGGAGTGATTGACCATATCAATGGCTTTGGATATATCTACAAATAAGCCTGCAGTATATTTTGTCCAAATTCCAATGTATTTGCGAACAAAACTCCAAAAGTGCTTCTTCAGTAGATTTACCTTTTTGAAAACCAAATTGGACTGGAGTAAAGGAAATGGTCTTATTTAAAAATTTACCAACTCTATTTTTTATTAAATTTTCAAAAATTTTGCTAATAGATGGAAGAAGTGAGATAGGTCTATAGTTTGTGACGCTGTTAGAATCGACGTTTTTATAGAGCGGTACCTCTTCCACGATTTTAAGTGCATCAGGAAATTTCCCACTGAGAATACTTTTATTAAATATCGAAGCAAGAATGTCGGCCATAAACCACGAGATATTTTTTTAAAATTCTATTAGATATACTCGTACCATCATATCCGCACGTTTTAGAGTTTTTTTAAAGTCCCGAATCAATTTCAATAACTCCCAAGAAGTTATCGGCTCAAACAAAAAGTTGTCCCTTTGGAAAGAAGCAACACGATTACAATTCGTACAACCTTCAAGGTTAGTGTTTGGTTATAGGGATTCGGCTATTAAAGAAAAATAGCTATTAAATGTGTTAGCAATTTCAAGTTTATCGGATACTACTCTACCATCAATATGAATCGACCGAGATGACTTGAATAGAATGCACCGTATATTCTTCTGATTAATTTTCTTTCGAAGATTATCAGGTTTCTCTCGCCAGTTGCAGTTAATGACCAAACTTTGCATCCATACGTTACTATTGGTCATATTATCGTTCTGTATAGTAAAGTTTTTTTTTTTTGACAAAAGTTTTGATTGTATGAGCAAAGTAGCAAGCGTGTCCTGTTTTGAATACTGTAATGCATACTATTGTCGTTCCTTAAAAGTATTCCTAATTATTTAAAATGTTCCGACTCCTTCGAAGTTATTATCGACGATGGTTATATTTTGGGGACTTTTTACTCTGGTGTCCCTAGACATTCTCATAAACTTTGTTTTATTTTCATTTACCTTGAGTCTAACCTGTTTTGCTTTTGATTTTAATTCACTAAATGTCTCTACCATTCTACGATATGTATTAGCCATTATTGTTAAATCATCTGCTTATCTTATTATTTGATATGAGTTGTTGAATATGCTACCACTATATTCTAGATCTCCTATGGCATGATGAAGAGTAGTGCGGATAACGCATCGCCTTACATCATTACTTTTGCTTTTGACCCAGTCATTGTTACCATCGCTAGCTTTACTAGTTTGCGAAGGAGTCCATTGCTTCTCCTAGAGTTGAGCGTTTAATGCTGTCAAAAGCTTGCTTATAATCAATGAATAATAGATGACGGCCTTTGTTGTATTCATAGATTTTCTCCATGCTTTGTTTTAATGTGAAGACATATCGGAAACCACACAGGTACTCTCCTAATACCTTTTCTGTAAATGTAGTTGCTACAGAGTGTCTTATCTTCTCTCGAAGATACTCGAAACCCTATTTGCAGTGTGGGGATAAAGAAAATTGTTGTCGATACTTGGGGCAAATGGCACAACAATTTCTTCTCAAATGTCCCTTACATACCACTCTTCTGTTAAGGACCTATTTTTTACCACTTGTAACTCCGTGCGTGCTCCCAAATATACCACAACCCCAGACCACTTTGGAACCTCCACCATAAGCCACTCTTGGAACGATGTTATATTGTGCATATCGCTGATCATCTACACACTTTTCTCCATCTATCGTCTGGCTTCAGGCAAAATCTGGACTCATCACTCGCTTTCAGTCGTCCCCAGACTAGATTTCGTGATTTCTGGTGGAGCCAGAAAGCGTTACTCTATGACGTTTGTTGAGAAGGGTCTGGTCTGTGTGATCTTGATCCAGAATCATTGAGTCTTCTTCTTAAAGTCTTAGAAGATACTCGAACATTTTGCACTCCCAGAAGTCTACTCCTAGCTTCAGTTGGCGTTGACGACATGTTTCTGAGAGCATAACTAACCAGAAGTCCTCTTTGGGTCCTTTTTCCTTCCTTGATTTCTTTTTAAAGGGTCGGTTTCTCTATATCGTTTTACGTTGCGAACAAATAATGGACTTTGATACATGTACGAGTACCATTAAGGCCACTTCTTGGTATGATGAATGTCCATTTTCAATCCAACATACGGCATGGGCTACCTAAGCTTCAGTTAAGTCTGGCATTTTCACTTAAATTATTCACTTTTACTATAAACACTATTCCAACAACAATTTGATAAAATAATCGGAAAAAGTGGGTGGAAGCAGCGGGTCTAAAAAGGGAGGTGATGTGATGGTGGAGTTAGAAGCGCCGGCATTTGAAATGGTAGGTTAGAAGATCTAGATGGTGCTGACGATGAGAAGGAAACAGGGTTAAGAGTGTGAGAATGAATGAAATTAGGGTAGTTGGCTGGGGGAGTGTTCTTATTGTTTTGTGAGGGAGAGGGAACAGACGAAATGTCAAATGAAACTCGGTCGATGTTGGGCTATTTGGTAGCATTTTAAAAGATCAGTTATTATTGAAGGGTTTAGAATTGTTGGATGAATTGGAGGGCGGGGGATTAGAAGTATAATGCTTAGATCTAGAGTTAATTATAGGCTTAGAGCTAGTATTTATTCTTATTATTAGGTCTACTAATTTACTTATCATTGTCATTTTTCCCAGGGAGAATTCATTGCTTGGAGAGTGGAAGAGCCAGTTGTAATTTTGAGGTAAGAAAACCCTGTTGACGTTGATCGAGCCGCTAGACCTTTAACACCAGTGATGCAGAAGTTTTGTTTGAAGAAGTTGATAATCCAGGATGCGTTAGGTTGTTTCGGAACATTATTAATTAGGTAGCCAATGAGATTTAGTCCCAATGGTGGATGAGCGTTCTTTAAGTGTGTGAATTCTACGGTTTCACTTCGATAAGGTCCAAATTATGCCCAATTTTTCGATTGTTTTAGGTGTAGTAGCGGCAGTAGGTGGGGACGATCGAGAGTCAGGCAGTGCAGAAGTTAGGCTGAGATCGGTGTTAGCATTATAGAGTTCATCGTGAATTGTTCATATGTTGTTAGATAGCTGTTTTCCACAAGAGATTAGGTCTAACTTGCTAGATGCGAACTTCGGTTCATCTGTGATTTCGGTGATAGCAAGCCTGGTGGAAGCCAGAACTTAACAAAGATCTCATCTACCCTTTTCACGAGAGTTGTTATTTGAGCGGTCAACAATTTAATTAAAATGGACTTACTAGACAAGGACTCAGTTAAAAGATTTGCGTAAAGATAAGTTAAGTTCGTCAATATGCGTTGTGGAGAGAAACCAGTCAAGCTATGGTGGAGAGAAAATCACTCATCAAGGTGTATCCTGGTAAGCGCGTCGCGAGATTTCTTTAAAGTGGATTCACTAATACCACGAGTTGCTTGTCGATATTTTTAGACTTCAAGTTGTTTAGTTCACTAGTACTTTCAACGACACTATTTAGGTACTCATCAACCTTAGCCAGTTGGTCAATCATTTTTTTAGAAGAAAGTTTTAATTGACTAAAGAGTGAGTTTGTCGACTCGTTATGGCATTTAATAGCAAGCATAACGTGCATTCATCGCAGAAGAAACAGAAATTGTTCAAGAAATCTTTAAGATCACAGATCTCTTACTAATGCCAGTACATAAGGGGTGGAACGCTAAAGCCAAATATCAAGGCACGAGTGAAATCAGGTAAGTCTCCTGGACATACTCTTATTGCATGAGGTATTTATGTCTCCCTCACGTTGATTTCTTAATTTAGCACCGTTTAACCGTATCAAAAGCAATACTCCCATTTAGACTTAAGTCTCACTTCGTGGCTTGTTCATTACTCAACGAACCATCAACAGTCAAAGTTAAAATGCCAAAATGTCAATTGAGCTTGTACTATGCCAACAGCGAGCATGTTGTGCAAATCAATTTTTAATAATTAATCAGAACGAAACACAATTTTTGAAGGGGGCCACTAGGTAGGTAAGTATCTGCTTCGAAAATTGACATATCTCCAAAGGTGTATACAAGTACATGTGATACAAACAGATGTACCATCGCATGCGTACGAGTATACTAAATTCTCTTCTCGAATCCCCCAATGCACAATTATGAAATTAATGCTGCGAACATTGACAAAGTCAAATTTCCTATGATTATCGCAAAATTCTATTGTTATGTGTGCCGTGTGCACAATCATTTGCGCCTGTTGAACATTAGACACAATATTGTGTTGTATAAGAGGATATCCGGTAAAACTAATACTCTGAACATTTTGACAAGTTAACAATATGTTAGATGAATTGTATTGCTGCTGCTGTTGTTGCTTCGGTAGTCGATGTTATTGGTGTTACATTATTTGAATCGTACGTAAGCCAACAGGGGAATATGTCAACATAAATTTGTAAACCTCCTGTCCTTTACCCATCTACAGCCAAAAGCATTACCTTGCACAGGTCAGGCTGTTTACGGTACACAATGGCTAACAACTAATATAGTTATATTTGTTTTCATTGGAATAATAAGTGTATATAGATGCCGTGCTTATGAAGTAATTTCGCTGTGTATTAGGGATTTATAAATGAGAAACGGTAATTAAGCTAACTTAGAATGAATTTATTACAATAAATGATGATTTTACCTTGCGAGTTATGTTCTCTATAAATTGCTCTATAAGTTCAATTTGTGCTTTATAAGTTAAGAGAGAATGCGTACTCTGTAAGCAAATGCGCTTGAGAATCTAACACGACAATTTCAAGATACATTTAGATGTTATTAAACCGTTGGAGCTACGAAAATGGTAAGACATATTGAGATGGATTATCAACTCTGAGGATTGCCAACGCTGCTCTATCAATGGCGAAGATTTCAGCTTGAAAGGCGATGCATTCATTTGGGAGTTTGTATGAGATTTATAGACTACTCCTGCTCCGTTTCCTATTTCCATTTTACACGCATCTGTGAACAACTGGATGTCTTGTTCATTTAGTGTTATGTTGGACTCCCATTCTTAGATGGAGTAATTCTTATTGAAATCTTGGTATGGAATAACAAAGTTTAAGTCCTTGATGGGGTCAACAATTCCATATCTGTGAAGTATAGATGGATGACCGTAGGAATTTTGCTTCCAAAGACCGGGTGCTTTAAGAAGAATTGCGCATTTGCCACTCAGCTTGTAGTGTTGATCTCAGTACTCTTGTTACTCCTATACATAGTAAACTTTGAACCTTAGGGAGGTTGTTTTAATAGCAGATTTTTTTCCATTGTATTTTTTCTTTAGAGTCTTCAGAATTTTGTTAACAACAAGAAGCCACAGGAGATGTGAAATAACTCCTCATTGTGGAGTACCTATCTCGCCTATCTGTGAATTACTAACTCTGCTATTAAGCATTTTTTTTTAATCTATTTCATTACCATTTTGTATTCCCCTTAGTTCCGCTTTAATAGATTCTGTTTCCACATTCCTAAAAGCTCCATCTATGTATGTCCAGGAATGCAAACTAGAGTGATACAACTTCATGTAGGGGGAGATTTGAATAGGTATATCTTTGAAGGTGAGGCATATCCCCTTTTCAAGATAAGACAAACTCATAGTCTTGATAAAATTACTGTTCAGGTGACTCTTTCAGTCATCTTATTCGAGTTTTTTTTTTTACATTACATCTGCCATTAACATTCTCTCCAAATTTTAGTATCGTAGCTTGACATTTGTAAAAGCTACGCTGTTGAGAGTACATCTGCTTCGGTGTGTGTTTTCGATTTTTACGATTTTAAAAATGTAATCAACTTTGCAACAACGAGTTTGCATCATATTTTGAGTTAAAAACGGATTCAACGGTGCGAAGACTTTGGAAATATTGAAGAAGTGTTTCGGCAATGATACTCTACCGAAAATAAACTTTTATGCGTGGCACAAACGCTTTAAAAGTGGACGTGAGTCCGTCGAGGATTACGAAAGCAATTGACATCGAAAACCGTCGAAAACATCAATAAAATCAAAGACATGTTGACCGCAAATTTACCATCAGAGGACTGGCAGAGGACTTGAACATTGCTTATGGATTCGTTCAAGACATTTTGGTTAGATTTGGGCTTCAGACGTGTCGCTGCAAAGCTGAAGTCGAAAGACTTGGATTTCAAGCAAAATTGGAATGAATCGGCTGAATCCAACCCAACATTCGTCAAACGCATAATTATTGGAGACAAGACGTTTATGAGTAAGAAACGCAATCCAGGCACCAGGTGAGTGAGAATGGCTTGCACCGAAAGAACCAAGACCGAAAAAACTACGTCGTTTTTAGTCGAAAAAGAAGGCAATGTTCACGGTTTTCCAAGATCAGACAGTCAACGAGGTTTATTATTTGGGCGTTATGAATCATTTGTTTCAAACAATTCGACAAAAAGACCGGATTTGTGGGCAAACAACTGGTGGATTTAGCACCACGATACTCGTAATACCTGTCGCACAATGCCATCCATATTCGTGAGTTTTTGACCAAGAACAGTACGAATACCATCCAACAGCCACCGAATTCGCATGATTTGGCTCCGTGCTATTTCTACTTGTTCCATCGACTCAAGAAACCGCTCCGGGGAACGCGTTTTAGCAGCCGAGAGGAGATAATAGAAAAATCGAAGACGGCTCTGATGGCTATACCAAAATCCGATTGTAAGTATTTCGAGGATTGGATCAAGCGCTGACATAAGTGCGTTTCAGTCAATGGAGAGTTCTTTGAAGGGGACAATATCGATTATCAAGAATAACATTTTATGAATAAATTCCTGAAACTTTTTGATCAAGGCAGTATTTATATTTATTTATAAATATTTTTTTAATAGCAGAAGCAAATTTTTGATAAACAAAAAAGAGTATAAACTCAGCAAGTATGTTAAAGAATCATTTGGAAAATTGTTTTTCCGCTAAAATTAATTATTTGTTCAGCAGAACATACTCGTATTTTTTTTGACTAGCAATCAAATATTCCTAATCTAATGCTTGAGCAAAAATACTTTTACGACCAAATAATGCAAACGGATGTGGAGAAATCTACTTTTTAGATGCGCCAAAGGGGAACTGTTAAAACGTTCTTTATTAGACTGATTCTGGCAGCAATTTGATCCCAAAATGACATAGCCTTAGCTCTTGCGTGTTCCGCAATATGAGATATTGATACCAGGTGGAAGAACTGCTCATTCCGCTTTGAAATTGTCATTGAACGTACACAATTTACTACCTGTAATTCCTCGATCGACACCAGCGGACGAAATAAATGCTTGCCTGAAGTACTCAACTTTGTGGCGGCACGTAAAGACGTTGAAATTAACTACAAATATGCGTGTCCAGCTGCAAAACGATCGATCAGCTGAGATATTCTCAACATCAATTGCTGGAAATTGCGAACGAAAAGGTGCCGGTTGATCTGAACTCAGGACGAATTTCATTGCCTCATAACTTCTGCAATTTAGCGACGTCAAAGAAGATGGGTTGAACAAATATTTCCCAATATTCAAATCAATTATAAGAATCACGATTGGCTGTAAAAACATCTACGAACTTCACAATATTATTCAGTCTAACATTCAAAGTGAGGCAATCACATACAAGTCCATCGACACTGTCGGGAAAGCAGATGAAGTGGTTAATTATCCAACAGAATTTTTGAATTCACTCGATCAGCCAGGGATGCCACCGCACGTAGTGCAATTGAAAATAGGCGTGACAATTCTCATGTTGGGAAATATCAACCAGCCAAAGCTTTGCAATGACATGCGTCTTGCAGTAAAAACATTAATGAGCAACGTCATAGAAGAAACAATTTTATTTAATGTTTTTATTTTTTGTAATTTTTTTTTTTTTTTTTGTATTTCCTTTTTCACAGTTATTATATATCACGGTTCATTTTATGTTTTCGTCCCGAAGTAAAATAATCGTAGTTAACATAACTTATCGATATTCGCACATATGAATGTCCTAGCATAAAAGACAGCTTTCCCAACATTTAAGGCGATTGTGGACATTTTTAAAAAATTGAGCACCTACTAAATCCATTTTTTAAAGCTTTAAAGGCATTAATGAACATATCGAACTGAGAGTATTGCCCGATTCACAATGCAGCGTGAGAGCGAGACTAGAGCGAGGCGAGAAATCCTCGTCCTAATAAAATCGTTTCCCAGTAAACAATGAAGACGATACAGCGAGCATGTATTATCTGTGTTAAAGTGAAAAAGCAACAACGGCAACACACCATCTTTCTCTTTCTGGCTACATAACAAAGTCGCATCAGCCTGCTGACAGGCAATCTCGTCGCGAGAGTTTTTCAATTTTCTGAAAAGAATGCGTTGCAATAGAACGAGTCTCGCATCATTGTGTATTGCTTCATATATTTGCATAGATCGAAACCTTTTTTGACAACTCGCGCTGGACTCGTCTCGCTCTCGTCTCGCTATCACGCTGCATTGTGAATCGGGCATATCACTTAGGACGTCTTCTGAACTCGAAATCAAAGTTGATCGATTTGTTGAAGTTTTGCAGCGCGCCGCGTGGAAAAATACTCCCCATCAAAGGAAAACGCCGATCAATCATGCCCAAAAATATCCACCGGAAATAAAAGAAATGGTAAGGGAGAAGAGAAAAGCGCTTAAAAAATGGCAACAAACTCGTGCTCCGCAACATAAATCGCATTTAAATTGCTTGTGTAACTTGCTAAACAAATTATTGATTTTAAAAATCGGATAATACAAACCAGCATTGAAAGCTTAACAGCGGAAAAAGATTCCATTTATTCGCTCTGGAATAAAAGGCATTAAAAAACCGAAAATACAAGCGGCCCCAATCAATAAAAATGACAACAAATGGACCAAGAATGATAAAGACAAAGCAGAAGTCTTTGCCGTCCATTCAGAAGAAACATTTAAACCATTTGATGGGCAAGCGCTTGTTGAAAATGATAATGCGTCGGATATAGCACTTCACAATTACACAGTAAGAAATGCAAGGCTGACCGAACTTCAACAAGAAATAAAGAAACTGAAACCGAATAAAGCTCCTGGATACGACCTAATCACAGGAGAGCTTCTGAAATCGTTACCTAGAAAAGCGTTAGTTAAGTTTGTCTGCATTATAAATGCAGCGATAAGACTAGAATATGTTCCGAGTCAATGGAAAGTGTCGGAAGTAATAATGATTCTGAAGCCAGGAAAACCGCCGAATGATAAAAAATCGTATAGACCTATTTCGCTGCTGCCGATTATGTCTAAAGTTTTCGAAAGAATAGTACTTAAGCGATTACATCCGGTTATAGAAGAAAGATCTCTTATTTCCAATCACCAGTTTGGGTTTAGAACCAAGCACTCAACAATAGACCAAGTACATAAAATAACTGATTTAATTGAGAAAGCTTACGAAGAACAAAAGATTTGCTCCAGCGTATTCCTTGATGTTTCTCAAGCTTTTGACTAGGTCTGGCATGAAGGATTGAAATATAAATTACGACAAGCTCTGCCGGAACACTTATGTAATATTCTGGAGAAATACTTGACGAATCGACTTTCCGAGTGAAACACGGAAATGAATATTCAGAATTTAAAGAAATAAGGGCTGGGGTGCCGCAGGGAAGTGTCTTTGTACCGCTTTTGTACCTATTATATACTCGCGATATCGCACCGTATTAGCCACATTTGCGGACGACACTGCCATCCTGGCAACAGGTAAAACGATCGAAGAAACGACTGAAAAATTGCAAGAAGCATTGAATAAAGTAAATGAATGGACAAAGATTTGGCGACTAGCTTTAAACGAAAGCAAATCTGTTCATGTCAATTTTAAATAAATAATTTGCTGATCTTTTCAAATTCGGTTCAAATTCCGTTTGCAAACGAGGCTAAGTATCTTGGAATGAGACTTGATGCTAAGCTGAAGTGGAAATCGCACGTGAAGAACTAGAAACCAAATAAAGAGAAATGTACTGGTTACTTGAAAAACATTCCCAGCTTAATATAGAGAACAAACTGCTTTTATACAAGCAAGTGTTAAAGCCGGTATGGACATATGGAATATAACTCTGGGGTTGTACCAAAATAAGTCAATATTTTACAAACTTTTGAAAATAAAATGCTAAGATCAATAGTTGATGCACCGTGGTTTATTAGAAATAGCGATATCCATAGAGATTTAGGAATTGCAACAGTCGAACATGAAATCAAAAACTTCGCGCGTAAGCATAAGACAGATTACAAGGACACGTTAACAATGAAGTCCTTCGAATTCTAGATGAGAGAGATGTATCTACTGCGTCGTCTACAAAGGACTAAACCTTTCGACTTAACGCGATAGCAAGAAACCGCGTCTAATTTGCAGAACAAGCAGGAACTTTCAATGGAAAGGGACCTGCCAAACGATCTCAATCAAAGAAATTTATCACGAAGGGAGGTTTTTTTAGTGAGTAAAAATCTCACACTACTATGAGTTCTTACCCTCGGAAAAAAAAATCCTATTAAATCTAAGACCCTAGAGCGCACATGCGCTCTTACCAAGCTCGAAATGTAAGGCCTCAAAACCTGTTACATACGGACGGACACTGCTTGAACATATTAATTAATGGCTATTTTAACAAAATGAGGACAGGTTTCCCTACATTTAACGTAATTGTGTTCATTTAAAAAAAAAAACTAAATCTAAGACCCAAGACCATGTACCAAATTTGACAAGTTAAGCTCAAAATTTAGGGTTAATTACAGACGGACGGACATTACTTTAACAATTTCGCTATTGATAAACAGATTAACGGCTATTTTAACAAAATAATCATATAAATGTGCTCCAGGCAGGCAAAAAATTGTATCCGAGTACAATATTCAACAATAACTACATATGTTAAGATTCAGATAAAATGTCTAAAATGATTGAAAGAAAACAATGAAAACGATTTAAGAATCCTTCCACCTACACACGAACGATGTTTTTAACGCACCTTCAAACTGCAAGATAACATAATATACCACAGTTGGATGAAGAAAAAAAGGTTAAACCCAAGGTCAAAACAATGAACCTCCATAACCAGCGCAGACATCATAATGTTCACGTATTAACAATAATAACCATACCTACTCTTGGCCACCCCCATCATCATCATTATCATCATCCTCACGATGTGTAACAGGGAGTAAACGTAAAAAAGCACATTATCACCTTCCATAAAAGCAAGATAATGGTTTTGTACATTTCAAGAGGTGGATGAACCGCCTCTAAAAGGACTCTACAGGAAAAAAAAAGTCTCAACGGGACGGCTTAAATGTGAAAATTTACACTAAATAGTTCATTAGGTCCATTTGTATGTACGAGTACTTTTTTTTTTTTTTTTCCTACTTTTTTTTAAGCTTAAATTTTGAGTTTACCTGTAGATACTTTAATTTGCAGAAAATCAACTCCGGAAAATGCAAGCCCCCCCTAGAAATACACCCATACACCTAAAGAGAATCAACAAGTTATCCATTTTCCTGCTGTATCACTCTCGCTCTTTCTCTCTCTTCCATCTCCTATCTTCTTTGCGTATTTTTTTTTTTTTTTTCTGCGAAAATTTTCACCACCCCAAGTAGAATTCTAGCGTTTCTATTGTACAAAGTGAGAGAGAACGATAACCGAGTTGATTTCTATAAATGTATCTGTGAGTAGGTGACTGAGTACGAGTATTTGTATTCTATGCAAAAAAAAAAAAACTTGCATTTTCGCGCGGCGCGTCAACATTTTTAGAGGCTATGGCTATAGTAGGGTGGGAGTTTTCTCCAAAACTAGGGGATGGTAGAGTGTAAAAAAAAAAAAAACGATGTCTGTACAAATGTGCCACGCAATTCTTTAAAACTGCTTTTTTTTTTCCTTCTGTTTAACGCGACTCCTCTTGGTAAGGATATTATTATTATCATAATCATTATCTCTTGACTCAAAGAGGAACAAAATGCAAATGAGGGTGAGATAGAGGTAGTAGAAAGCTCCTAAATGTGGCTCATTTGTAACGAGAGGGAAAAGATGTTTAAGGTATATGAAAAGTCTACATGACTATAGGAACGTTTCTGAGACGACATTTCAAAAAGGGTGGTTATCATTTACAAAAAAAAAAAAAATGTATATACATAAGCTAAAAGATAATAACATGTGAAGCAACTTACATAAATTGTTTTGGAAACGAATTTTACTTAAAAGATATCCTTCTGTAGGTTATTGTGACACTGAAATGGCACTTGGGATTATTATATATATATATATATTTTTTTTTTAAATTTATGTTTTCACTTTAAGATTTTCACTTTCATTAATTTTTTTTTTTTTATTTATTTACCGAGAATATAATTTATTTTCACTTCACCATGTATATATATTAACGAATACTTTTAACGATTTATATGAATTAGGTATTTTTTTCGATTATGATTAGACAAAAAAAAAAAAAAAAAACAATTTTTTGAAGCATTCAAAGAGGCACTTCAAAGTCCTGAATGATATATTATTATGACCTATGCTTAATTTATTTTTTTTTAATATTTACTTCTTAACTATAAATATTTTATTTTTTTATATATATAATTTAGAACATTATTTACTTCATCGAGCACAAAATAAACGATTTATCGCGCACTTATATTCTACGTCGAATATATAAATTTAACCGGCAAACAAAACACGAGTCCTTGAACCCACTAACGTAAAACAGCTGGTAGTGAGTTTTTTTTTTTTTTTTTTAAATACATCCAGAGATGTTGTACATCACAAGACGAAACAAAAACCGAGTAATTTATCTCCCTCGTGTATATAAAAGTAATATTCGAGGATATCTTCTATGTAAATAGATTCATGTAACGAGTAAATCTGGGTAAGGACGTAATAAAGAAGAAACCGAAACAGAGCACAGACAATGGGGAAATTATTAAATTTTTGTGTCAATTTTGAAATAGGCAGCAAAATTTCATATGGTCAACGTTGGAAATCCCTGCTGCTGTAACAATGTGCAAAAAAAAAAAAAAAAAAGTTGAAAGACTTTGTCTTGTAGTAGCTTGAATGACAGAAACAACAGTCGAGTTTGTTTCTTATTTTTTTTTTACGCTCACACAGTAAACACACGTGCGGGTAGGGACTTGAGGGTGTGTATTTTATTAAAATTTTTTTTTCGTGTCGTCCTTATTTGCTCACCCTTTCAAGTATATTTCACTAACAAATCGGGACAGAGGGAGGCTTAAATTTTGTGAATTTCCTTGTATCCTTTAGAGTCTATTGTGGCGGTCGCAAAATTGTTTCGCGTGAATAAAGGATATGAAAATTGTAACACCCGTAGACATCCAAAAAGAATCCTTAGATAATTCAATATGTATACATATGTATGTATTTACATATTTACTTTCTTTGGCTTTTGTTTACTTGGATTTATTTTTTATTTACACCGGTATATGGGACTTTTCTCATGTGCCCTATGAATTATATATGTCAACCGTGAATTGGGTGTATATAACCGCTAGATACATATGCGTTTGGAAGAATAAACTATTATTTAGAGTGTAATTTACGAAGTCATATGGTTTGTTGCCGTGTGCTACGTCAGCGTGAAATCGATGATAACAACAGGTTAAATATTTATTTTATTTATTCTATAAGGTCGTTTTTTTTTATATTTAATATTATATTTATTTTTATGTAGAAATATTTTTTTATTTAATCGCAAATAAATAGTACACCTAAACTGTGAACTAAAAAATGTCGTTTGCACGTTTGTCTACATAATAATTTATTTTTGTTTGAGAATTTGTACCCGCGGCGGATACAGGAGTTTTTGTACGGATATCTTTTTTTCCTTTTCTATGACATTTAAATCGAAAACAAAACAACACAACAAAACGGCAATTGGATTTCTTAGAAGAAAATAAATTACACCGATAAATTTACAGGACACTAAAACAAATTAAACGCATACACACGCACATTTATTATTCTTTATACAATATATACAATAGGGAATTATCGTGAATTTAAAAAGGAAACTTCACCGCTGATTCGAATTAGGTTGGAGAACATTTAAAGGACTTAAAGTCGTACGGACATTAGTGGAAAGGATTCGTTATTAAATTTTATTTATTTTTTATTAAACTTTATCGAATTTCGTGTATAATTCTCGCGCGAATACGAAAGAACAAAATTTTGAATGAAAAAAAAAAGTGGAAAAATAAATCTTTTTTTTTTTTTTTTAAGAAATTTGTCACGACGAAAATTCGCAAAAATTAGTACAGAATAACAAACACGGAAAACTTGATTCAGCGGCTTTTGCCACAATACTGAACCAAGTGGCTTCGTATATTTTGTGTGTGACTCAACTCAGAAATGTGAGTTTTTTTTTTTTTCTTTGTATTTCTGAAGCCGAGTAAGGATAATGGTAGAAAGGAGAATACCAAAGAGTGACGTCATTAATTTTGAGCTTTTATTTTGGCGTATTATCATTTATGGCTCTCTCTGAAAGGACTAACTGTCAGATGCGCTCTCATTAAGTAGAATATCTGTGTATCTGTGTAACCGGAAAGGGAAATCGTTGTGTCCACGTGCGACCATTTGCTCTCTTTGAAATGTAACAGTACAAAGAAGATTCTCAGGACATAAAAAAAAAAGCTTTGATTCCTCTCTGTAGCCTACCACACCACCTACCGCATGAATTTTTTGGGCTGGCCATTGACTATGAGAAAAATGAGAGCGCTTGCGTTGATTGTGAGAAAGCGCATAGGCTTATTTTTCTTGGCATTTTTTTTTTTGTTTTTTTTTTTTTTACTTTTTATCTTTTTCGCCTTTTAGTTGTCTATAAAGTTATCTATGAATGGGTCAATATAGAATGTGTTGCACTTCTTACTTTTTGCGTCGTTTTTTCATACTTGCTCGGTGGTTTTTTTTTTCCCCTTTTTGTATTTCTTTGAATGAAAGTGCACGAAACTGCTCGAAAAGCTTCGAATCGAACCCACCTCCTAGTGGATTACAAACAAGGATATGAGAAGTTTTACGGTATTCTTAATACAATACTAAAACAGATGAAGGTGAAAATTCGTAACGAAAAGATTGTCCTTTTATTTTTTTTTTTATAACAGTGTGTCATCTAGGATATAAATATTGTATCTGTGTTAATGTATCACACTTTTCGATTTTGGATTAGATAGTCTGTTATTGTTTGAAATATATATGACATCTCAAATGTGTAAAATTGAAAAAAAAAAAAAAAAAAAAGGATTCTCTTCTGAAATGTAGGATAGTAGGTGCACGCGATTATTATGTTTGGGGGAATACAAGAAATATAAAAACAAGAAAAAATGGAAGGGAAAATATTTGCCGGGTTTTGATGGTGTTTTGTTGTTTTTTTTTTTATATTATTTGTGATCCTGAATACACAAAGTAGCAGTTAAACATCGCTCAGAATTAAGGATATTTGGAAATTAATTTCTTTTTTGTAGCCCGTTTTGTTGGTTTTTTGTGTTTTTTTTTTTCTGCGGTTAATCACTTTATTTGTGGGTTGGTTTTATTTTAGCACGTCTGCTTTGGAATTATGTTTATGTGGGTGACAGGGTGTTTACTTTCACTTTTGTTTGATGAGATTTTGAATTGATTTTTATCACCTACCGGAATTTACATATTCAAGGGGGTAAATGTATTAATTTCACGGTGAATGAAAGGTTGTATTCTGTATTTGAAAGTGATATAGTACTGTTTTACTGTCAGGGCAATTATTAGAAGTTATATATATATATATATGTATGTATATATGAATGGATTTAAAGCAGCAAATTTCTAATTTAAGAAATGATTAATGTCCCAAAGTATTCTTATAGGATAACAAACAAGAATGCATGTTAAGACATAAAGTTAATTGGGATATTATTTGGGTCATCGGTCTGATAAAATTGTGTGTACCCGGTTACCTCAAAAGCGAAAGGCTATGTATCACGGGTTGTATATAGATATGCACGCAATATATTCACATGTTGTCCTCAAGAGTCTTGAATGTTGGAAATTTATGGATTCGTTTTGACCTGACAGGTGAAACTCCAAAGTTTTTCTCAAAATTCAAGACATTCGTCAATATAATTTGCCTGTGACATGGTCGTAAATAGCTATTACACATCCGTGAATTAAAAGGAAGTGTTGATGCCTTTAATGGATTTTCAATCATATTCTTTTCTTTTCATGACAAGAAAAGGTGACATGAGTGGACCAATCGCCGATAAGTTACTCATATTGATGCACCAAATCCGATATGTTTTTGTCGAGACAAATAGTTTATTTTTTAATCAGATATTTTCCCTAAAACATCTTGTTAGTGTTGAGTATTAATTTATGTATCAATACATTGAAGAAAAACACTTCTGGTTTTCACTTATCTCAGCTAATGATATGAAAGCTGGGTTGTTTGATAAAATATTACCTGGGCCGTATTGCACTAAAGAACTTTGCAATATTCTACCAACACCTAGTCAAGTGTTTATAAGTAAAGTGAAAAGAATTTGCAAAAGTGTTATAAGTTGATACGTGAGAAGGGTATGGTAGGTATTGTTCAACTTAATATTTTTATTAAATTTGCAAAGCTCTTATACACCAAGATAAACTTATATGTACACTTTTCTTGTGATTGCAGCCGATTTAGATGGTTTTATTATGTGAAAGTTGTATTCAACTGTTAATGTCATTTCATCACGGAGAGTTTGACACCACAACAACGTGTTTTAGTGATTAAAATATTTTTGTCAAAGTGGTTCATCAATTATTGCAACACAGGTCAAATTACGTGATTTTTTTTGGTCGACGTGGAGTGCCTGTAAAGAGCAATATTCCAAAATGGTCCACAATTTCGAAAATCCTTACAGAGAACATGTTTTATCGAAGCCTGAGCTACGTCGTATAGCGCGTATATAACATTGATGCAGTGAGGAATAACGTGAGTGAAATTCCGGAAATCTCGATTCGTCGTCGTACTCAACAAATTGGGATTACTCTAACGTGGAAAATTATGCATCACGACCTCAATTTCTTTCAGTACAAATTTCAAGTAACTCAAGAACTTAAAGAAAATTTTAACTTGAGTGGAGCTGTAAACGGAAAACCCACGGGCAATTCATGAGTGACCTCTCCAACCTTGTAGAGTGAGTGTTTGGTATGCTGGTGGTATAATTGGACCAAAACTGTTACTGTTGCCTGAAGTTGCTCAGCTTCGTCTCCGAAATATGTAAAAGACGGTACCACATGCCATACAGCCAAATTAATAATGGAATTTGTGAAACAGGCATTTCCAGGCAGGGTCATGTCAAAATCTGGGATATCAATTGACCGCCGAGCTCCCCATATTTAACAGCCCCTGACTTCTTTCTCTGGCTATACTTGAAGGACCGTGTATACGCTGCCAAACCAAAAACATTGCAACAATTGAAAAACAATATACCCAACGCAATTGTACATATTCCGGATGACATACTGCAGAATGTGATGAAAAATGTTATTGAAAGGACACGTGTTTATACCAATGCTAGAAGATGCCATTTAGCCGACATTATTTTTCATCATTAATGGCATTGAATACATACTATAATTATAAATAAAACCCAATGATTGGTATTTGTTGAATGAACGTATTTATTAAGTGAAGTGCATAGACTTTTCTGGTGCCAAGCGAGGTAAAGCACATCCCCAAGTTTAATTTCCTTTAGAAAATTACATAAATATCTGGATTGGGTTTAGGGAAGATAAGTCAAGACGTAATAAATGTACTGGCACTCTGAAGGCAAATCTTTATTAAATATATATAATTTTTTTTTTTTTTTTTGAAGCCCGTTAGCATGGTCAGATGCAGATCTTATACCTTTTACTTTAAATTATTTTTAGAGCTTGGCTCTGTTAATTTCCCTCTCATGCCATACCTTTCCTCCGAAGAAAACTAGCTTTACATACATAAAGAAATATTTAAATTACCTACATGAAGCTACTGCTATTCATGATTTTTACATACGTTATACAAAGTGGCGCAAAAGTCATGACACTATAAAAAGATGCGGAATAATTGTGTTAAATTCTAGATAGGAAGTTTGAAGCGAATTCGTACAACCGCTTAGTCTGCAGTCAACCATAAATACATTCAGACAGACTAAAATAATTCCGGATAACTAATTCGGTTTTAAGGCGGCGTATGACACAATACATGCCGCGTCTAAATTAGTATCAGATATCCAATGGAACAGTGCACAGGTGCCTGCCTGATTGACTTGGAGAAAGTTTTCTATACCACATGGTTAGAGTGACTCTTCTACAAGATAAACAGGCTGGGCATAAGCAAACCACTGCTGTACATATCATACTTTATAACATGCCCACTGTTCTACTGGAACATTTCAAATTAAAAACGTCCTGCAACAAGGTTCGGTGAATTCACCGATCCTTTTGAAGATCAACTTCCAGAAATCGGAAACCATTCTTTTAGGACGCCGTTGTCTGGGGCCTTTAGGGATACCAGAAAGAATTGGTGGAAGTTCTCAATCGTTGGGCAATCGTTTTCAATTCTCACGGACTTGCGCCACTTGCGAGTTGAAGCGTAGTCAGATATCTAGGGCTTTGGTTAGACCAATATCCATATTTTAACAAACATATATACGAGGGTGGGGTTTTGTGGTGGGTCCCTGAAAATTAATACAAATTGTGTCGTCACCTTAAATTTATTTATTTTTTGTCAAGAATCATCTTTCAAAAGAACGCATCCAAATTTTCAGACAGATCTGTCAAATAGTTTTGTTGTGGCAGCCATTTTATATAGACGCCTACTAGCATTTTCGTTAAAATGGAAAAAAAGTGAATTTCGAGTGCTCATTAAACACTATTTTTTGCGAAAAAAAACTACCACGCAAACCAAACAAAAGCATGACAAATATTATGGGGACTTTTCACCATCGATTGGAACCATTCACCACTGGTTTACTCAATTTCGGTGCGGTCGTTCAAGCACAAGTGACGCCGAACGTTCTGGTCTCCCAATTGAGGTCACCACACCAGAAATGGTCGACAAAATCCATGGTTTGATAATGGACGATCGGCGAGTGACAGTGCGCGAGCTTAAAGAGGCCACAGGCTTATCACATGGCTCAGTGATTTCGATTTTACATAAATATTTGGACATGAAAAAACTTTCCGCAAGATGGGTGCCGCGTTTGTTCACAATCGACAACAACCGCATCCGTTTGACAACTTCAAAGGTGTGTTTGGTGATGTTCCAGAAAAATTCGGCTGAGTTTATGCGCCGTTTCGTAACCGTGAATGAAACCTGGATTCACCACAACACACCAGAAACCAAGGAACAGTCAAAACAATGGACTTCTCTTGGTGAATCGAAGCCGAAGAAGGCGAAGGCGGGTTTGTCAGCAAACAAAGTCAAGGCGACAGTTTTTTGGGATGCGCGCGGTGTTATTCACATCGATTACCTTGAAAAGGGTAAAACGATCACCGGCGCATATTACGCAGAGCTTCTGGATCGATTCCAAGCCGATTTGAAGCAAAAACGGCTGCATTTGGCAAAGAAAAAAGTTATTTTTCACCAGGACAACGCACCGGCGCAAAAGTCCGCAGTGCATGAGTTAGGCTACGAACTCCTCCCTCATCCAGCATATTCCCCAGATTTAGCCCCCTGCGACTATTTCTTGTTTCCAAACATGAAGAAATGGCTCGGAGGTAAGAGATTTGGGTCGAATGAAGAGGTCATCGCTGAAACAAACGCTTATTTTGAGGGGCTCAAGAAATCGTATTATTTGGAGGGCATAACAAAATTGGAGAAACGTTGGATGAAGTGTATGGAGCTAAAAGGAGACTATGTTGAAAAATAAAATGTTTTTATACCGAAAAGAGTGTTCCTTATTTCATTTTTCAGGGACTTATTGACCCACCCTCGTAGGTAGATGCTGCTCTGGCCAGAGCCAAAGGTGGTTTGCCCTTACAAAGAGACTTTTTTATAGCAAGCAACTCGATACAAGGGGAAAAATAATCTGCTACACGGCCCAATAAATAAAATTCTATCCCAATGAGGTCTTGTACAACAGGGCTAACCAAATAAAAGTGGATAATTTTGTTATCAAGCTGATTCGAATCCACGTTGTAAGAGCAATGAGCTCGACGAACACCCTGATCTCCGAGGATTATTACCCCAATTACGAGCATCACGAGAAAGTGCGCCTTAACGGCTTTGTTCCCCCAGAGGCGTTCCTCTTTTTTGATGAAAATAGTCTGATCCAGGATAGATTGACAGTGCCGCTAATCTTCCACGTTGTTCGGACAGCTGTGGATAGGCATCTCAACTACGACAGAGACATTGCACACAGCAGTGTGGAGCGTCTCCGGTTTAGTAGGGTGGTATCGAGTCGCGATATTGCGGACATACAACGTATGTACGGACATTTCTGGTATCTAGCCGAAAAAGAGGATACTCCTTTGTCGTTTCCACATAATCCCAGGGTAGCCTGTTTGAGTTTTAAAGTTGGCTGTTCTTTGCCCATAGCCGACATAAATACGTTACGTTCAAAGGCATAGTTTTAAGTATTAGGATTAGCTTAGAGCGCTCTCATAGGGCCATTAAGTTAGAATAAGATAGTTAAGTTAGTTAAATTTGTTTTAAGCGTTTTGTCTAGCATGTAGTGATCATTAAAAAAAAAACATTCAGACAGACTGTGGAACTGTGTACATAACATACTCGTACATATGTTCATACACATCTATCTGTTAACATAATTTTCTATCAGCTGGCCATATTTATTTAGCAACATTAAAAAACTTAAATTTTCAAAAATTTGCAGAAATCGATTCTTTCATATTCCAAACCTTTCCTTCTTACTCCATACTTTTCTGTAACAGCAATATGAGAGGAACGATTTTACTTTTCAAAGAATTATAGCCATAACCTCAAATTAATATCAGTTTACTAGAATGACACCCATAACACAATTGTTGTACCCATTCTATGATATACAGATGCATAGTCCAATCACTACAATCCACATTTACGCGATATCACCTCAGCAATACTTACGTTATTGTCAACCTGTAGCTATTTATAATATGTTTCCCGGCCCCCGGCACTTTAGTCCAACGTGTTCAAATATATCATAGCAATAATTTTATTTTTTATTTGTTTGTCACTTACCCGACGTGCCCTGATGAATTGCAATTGCAGAGAAATATAATCGCAGCGATTAATTTCACTACAATAAATAAATTAATTTGCAACATTTTCGAAAATACACAAATTCGCTATGAAGGAACTCACTGAAGTATCTTTGAATTCAATCGATGCAATTGGCAATTGTTATGCTGATGATAGAACATGTGCTGCACAATTGCACAATTAATCATCATGCCATTGTAATCGAAACATAGATTTGCGGTTCCTAGACGAGATTACAGTGAAACAAGGATACAGACGAGATACATCAATCACTTGCAATTGATAGAACTGATATGAATTGCTTCTATATTGATCGGGTTAAAATCATCTAAGAAGTCGACTGTAGAGATGCATTAATATAAATATTTTTGTTCTACATTTTAAAGGATTTTTTTTCTTTTTCTTGAAAACAACTCTCATCCACAACAAAAAACATTCAAAAAAGGATTTATTTTATTTCCGAAAAAAAAATAAAAACATTTCCTTCCAAGAAATCTCCTACTGCTAGTCCTCATATTTGGGACAAAGTAATAACAGTTTTCCATCGATAAAATTTCTTACCAAAGTACCGTTATATCGATATTAAAATCATTCAATTGAAAAAAATAAAATTCACGCTGCTAAAAACCATGAACTCGAATTACATTCACATGTGAGTGGTTGCTACTTATACTCGTATATATAAAAAAAAAATCTAGCAAAATAGAATGAAATCCTTTGGCACCACAAGGACCCTTCCCTAGTCCTCCATCCATCTGCATCTGAGTGTAAATTTGCACAAACACATGTTGCATACAATTCTATAGCTACTTAAGTCAGTCTTCAGCAATGTTCATACTCGTACGGAAAAATAAAATGCATATGTATAGCGGCAGTGTAAAATCGATAAAAGATATAAAACACAGACAAATCTGAATGCAGGAAAAAAATAACAAAATAGACACCAGAAATCCAAAACAGTTAAGTGCAAATACAACACGTATGCAAAACATTACCCTTATATTTTTGTTATTTTTCCGTTTTTTTTTTTTTTTTTTTTGTTTATGCATATGTAGAACAGAGCCCACATAGATGTGGCGGCATCCTTGCTCGTTCTTTGCATCCCTTTCTGGTCTAGCAAATATCAAAACTATGAGCAGTAGCATTGGTAAAGGACGAATGTATTGGAATTATGACTGTGCATCTGGTGAGTTGTTATGAGGTTGCACATACGCCCCCGCCGCACTTCTACCCAAGGCAGATACGTTGCATATGAGTGTCCTGGAAATGAAAAAGCAAAACAATTGCACTTTTGCTACAGGAACGTTTTAGAAATTATTGTTGTAAGTATTCAAAGTAGGCTAGGCGCAGGCAGGCACTGACATTGTGCGGTTGAAGGTATCCTTTCGTACATAGTACATGTTGATGATGTTAACTGAAGAATTAAGGACGAAGGGAATCCATACTGATGAAGGGAATCCTTGCAGGCAAACTCTGGTCGTCAGTTGCAATACATGCCCGAGTGCATACATCATAAATACCCAGTTTTGTTGTATTGTAAGTATTGTGTTTGTACGAATTACAGTTTACAATCTATTCAGAACATTCCTGCAATAGTACAGCACAGTGAATAAGTTTACTGAGGATGGACGATGCTGTTACTGACAACACAGTGGTATTGGTTAAGTTCACAACGCGATGGTGGCAGTGATTCTGACAAGTGTCACAATGTAAACGAACAGAAAGCATCCTTTGATTTCGTTAGCGACCATAAAAAAAAAAAAGGGTGAATATTGGCTGGGGTTTTGCCGGAGCAAGAGTATGAGGGAGAGTGAATTCAGCCTTTCAGTTGGCCTATTTATATTGAATGCTTTGTTTGTTTTAAACTGCTTTAAATTAAAGTGGGTTATTTTTTTGGTTTATTTCTATCAATGTGTTGTTACAGATTTTCGAAATTCCTAGCGCAGTCTACGTTCGCTGGAGGAAGGGATAAAGCACCATCCCGATTATGTCATACCCACAGGCAAATTTGAAAGGAGTCATTGCAGGCCTGTTTTCCGAATCCTTAAACAACTCAAAATCTTATAGACTTCCAGATAATGCCAGTGTTTTTCAGGCGGAACTACTCGCTATTTGCGAGGCCTGCCGCCAGATGAAATCACACACAAATATAACGCTGATGCAAAAGATTTCCATACTCATTGATAGCCAAGCTACTATCAAAGCCATCGCCTCGATAACTATATCCTCCAAACTAGTGTTAGAATGCCGAAATGAGCTAGCCTTGCTAGATGGACAACTCAAGGTAATCCTAGTTTTCGCTTCAGGGCATAGTAACTTTTGTGGAAATGAACTTGCTGCTGAACTGGCCAGGCAAGGCTCAGCCCTCCACTTGCGGATTGAGTCCACGTTCCGCTTGGAGCAGTCAAGACAGAAATCTCCTCAAACCTCAGATGAACTAGGTTAACAAACTGCGTCCTATCTAGAAGGATGTGGCCAAGCTACAACCAAATTAAAACAAATGACCTCCTAAATAGAACGCGTAAAGACGTCGCCAGATTAACAGCGATCACTACGGATCACTGGCTTATAGAGGAGACCACGCAGTCAAACTAGGTATCCCACACAAATCAACACGCTTTCGCAGTTGCATTGTCGCAACTGAAAGAAAAACCCTTGTCCACTATTTATGCGCATGTCCGTCACTACCTAGTGCCAGACAACGGTCATTAGGAAAACCCTTCTTCAATTCCTTAGAGGAAGTCTCAGAGAAAAACATCAAAGAACTTAATACTTTCCACAGGTTGGATCTAGAGACTCCTCAACAACACACCGTAACACCCAGGTTACATGTGTTGTGGTAACAAAACGACACCTAATGCTAATTGGATTCTTCCCAACAGAACCGCCAATTTTATTATTTACCTACCCTATCATTGAGAGGAGGGCCACAAGCTGTGTCTGTCTCAAATCCATCTGCTTTTGGCTGGAATAATCCTAGCGTTTATATCGTCAATTCTAACAAAATCTAAGTCATTACGACCGCAGTTTCTTAAACCATGTTAATCTGTTCATATTTGCATAATCCGCTTACATTTCAAACTCAATCAACAACATTCGTACCGTAATTCAAATTGAACCAAAGCCGAAACTTACAAAGTCCTTTGCACACAGTCCAACTTTATGACTTCATTACAGAAGAAGGTCAACAATAATCCGGATTTCGGTTGAAGTTTCTTTGTCCCTAGGCCTAAACGTCTGCATATCCTACTCATTTCTGCACAGAGATCCTTTCAAGCGTCCTTAAAATATTTCATACCTAAGCACAGAAGTAAATATCCAACCCGAGAGCCAACCTTCGAAGTAAATTGCACTCCGTAATCCCAGAGACGAATCAAATATTTGAAATATTAAGAATCTGTGTCTCATTCCTGTCCTGCACCCTTCAGTATATACAGGAAGGATAACGATACGGAACACTATCTCCATTCCTATAGTAGCACTTGAAGAGACAAAAGAAGGCCGAAAGTTTTCCGTCGATATAAACATTAGGATCTGCTGTGTGTCGCCCCCCCTCAAAAAAAGAGGCCTCTCCTTTGGCTATTGGTGTGAATATAGAAGCCCTTTCTAACCTTCTCATCATCGATAAATATACACAGATACACACACATGCATAAGTAAGTAAAAAATGGAGATGACTATGATGATGGTGAAGGAGGAATACCACGTAACTTGTGCCATACATCAAGGATTTTACGAACGTAACATCGGTTTGAAATAGGCTGAGAATAATAATATTTGATCCCCCGAAACAGTTTCTGGCCAAGTGCCAAGATTTCGTCCTCCTGCTGCTGCTGAGCGAGGCAGAAACAGACCAAAACCAAAAAGAAAAAAAAGGAGTAGAAATCGAAACGAAAAATGCCACATACTCGTAGTACCCAAGCCGAGTTGAATATTCCGGTGGCCTATCCGACGAGAATATGCGAAATGAAAAGCGAGCCTCATAGAGAATAGCTACCCATCCTCCCACCCATTGTGCTGCACCACAGAGTACGAGTACATTCATATAGGCACAGGCAGAGAGGCCACTTTTAGCCTATGCCCGAGAATTATTGGAGGGCTTGGTTTGGTTTCGTGTGGACATACATTTGGGTGTAGAGGTCCATCGTTTGGTATTCGGGGATTGGCCCATGGTCGCTCATGGATTCGAAATAACTGCTGGGGAGGAGAGAGTTAGGCCTACCTTTGGTACCTCTTTCAAACTGAAACCGATTTATCCATTTGCCTTTTTGTTGGATGTGTGCATTTGTTTCGTTGAATGACTTTTATTTGCACTCGACGTCTCGTAGTCGTCGTCCTAGCGAGATGCTACAACTCCATGAGATGTAATGGGACATTTCCTTGAATTTCCAAAACGTTGCTTCTGTGTGTTTGTGTGCCTACTCCTGCAGAATCCTTTTAATTTGCTAACACAGCTCCAGAGAGGAAAAGGAAATTGTTTTAGCTTTTCCTTATTTTTATACTGTTACTGTGTTTTGTAATTTGAACAGAAGACTGACACGGGAATCGGAAAAGGAATGTGAATAAATGTCGTACGGGAGGTTAGAGAAAAACTAAAAAGCGATTTGTTGTAAGAAATAATTTGATACTAATTAAATAAGAAAATGTCGGAACAGTCAGGGCTGAAATACGAGTTGTCCGTAAAGATTTTAGCATACTTATGGCAATTCGCCAAAGAAGATCGGATTTGTGGGCAAACAATGCACCAGATAACGCACCTTCGCACAATGCCATCCTTATTCGCGAGTTTCTGACCAAGAACAATCTGATTTGGCTCCCTGCGATTTCTTCATGTTCAATCGACTCAAGGAATCGCTCCAGTGTTGAATGCTAGTGTTAATCTTTGTGGTATTGAACGCATCTTATCTGAGTGCAGGATCTGGAGTATAGATGAAACCCCGGTGTAGTATCTAGTATCGCCCTGCTGTCTTGGTTCGAAGGCATGTGGGCTAACTTTTCTTGGTCACCGCTAACTAGCGAAGAGGGGAAGTAAAAACTAGTAGCATTGTTCCCATCAGTATCGCGTCCGATATGATTATTATCAATTTCGAAAGAAACCTCTACAGTATTCAAGGAGACATTCGTCCATTGCTTTCGGCAAGGTCCGTTCGACATATGTGTTGGTATAGCACCAAACTCACGGTGGCAATGCATCTGGTAGTATCCGAAAAGTCGTGGTAAACTGAGTGGTTGTCAGTCCAGACCGCAGCCTCCCGATTTGCCTAACTCTCCGAAAAAGGCGCTCGCTACGTTATTCCGGTCATGAATATTCGTATTCATTCAACCCGCTGCTAAGCATCGGATTTTGTGCTACCAAAGTGACTGGAACCGGAGTTGCGCTCATCCCGCTTGGTCTTCAGATTCAGACTTGTCTGCCTGGAGACCAGGTGGCAAATTTATGCTTCTAAACGTGAATAAAACTAAAACGATTACAAAAAATTTAGTCGCATACACTATTCGAAGCGGAGTACCTTATTTCGTGCCACGTGCTGCAGCATGCTTGCCTGCATTTCTTTCAACTCCTCGATTTCCTTCAGACTTTACTTTTGATGTACCCCCATAGAAAAAAATTCAAGGGGGTTAAGCTTGGAGACCTCGGTGGCCACGGGACGTCTCCAAAGCGTTTGATCAGTTTTCGTGGGAAATGTTCACGTCACTAATTCATAGACGTTCTAGCGGTAAGATGGATGTGCTCGCAAATTAGGTAAACAATAATTTGTGATTATTCGCCAATAATTTTCGCTATTCACATTTATTTCTCGTTCTCTAAAAATTTCCAAAAAAAGGGCCCAATGATTCTGTTCGTCGATAAGGCGCACCAAACACTAACTCTTGGGCAATGTAAAGGCCATTTAAGTCGCGGTTTACGTTTTCGTAAAGCCCAGTAGCGACAGTTTTGCTTATTCTCGCTCTTCCAAAGCTCCAATGCATTAAAGTTGTATCTCTAAAGTTCCATTCAACGAACTCTATTTGCTATGCATGGTCAGTAGGCTTCAGTTCTTAAGTCAATTGCATCATTCCTGGACTCTCAACAACACTCTCACGAACTGCTTCGATGTTTTGTATTGAACGACTTGTTGAAGGACGGCCAGAGTGTCTAAGATTACGAATTGGTCCAGTCTCCCTTAATTTTTGAATTAATCTCTTCACAGCTGATGAAGTTAAATCACTATTCCGACCATATTTTGTACGAAAATTGCGAACTGTAACTTTAAAATATTGTTCAACAATGAAAATGCGTTGTTCTTTCGTGCAGCACTCCATTTTTAATAACCATGAACTGTCCGCTTTCACGTTGTCTTTTTTTTCGTTGGCAACACTTTACCGCACAAATGGCGCAAAATTCAAATCTTACGAGAATTTTGGGACACCCTTTATATTGTTAAACCTCGGTGATGACAAAAATTCCGCTCTCAAGCAGAGTGCTCCTTTCAACAGTTCCATCTACCCGACCAAAGTGGAGTGAAGATAGGAATATCTAAGCTTAAATCCAACAAGGCTGATGGAAAAGACGGTCAAACTGCGTAGCTCTTTAAAGCAGCGGGGAATGATTTGATTCGAAGTATACATCAACTTATCTGTAAGACATGGTCGGATAAAAGTATGTCCGACGAATGGAATCTCAACGTCGTTTGCCTGATTCTCAAAAACGGAGACCCACCGAACTGCATTAACTACAGAGGTATTCGTCTCTTCAATACGTATAAGATCATATCTGCCATAATTATTTGTCCATTATGTAAACGTCTGTATCAGATAAAAAAAAGTTCACAATAGATAACACGAGTATTTCAACACTGCGATAACGGTCTAAATGCCGAGATGATGCCCGAAGAGTGAAGTGGAAACTCAGAATCATTTCTCTGATACTCAAGAAGGCAGACCCTTTCAACTGCACGAACTACAGAGGCATCAGTCTTCTCAAAATTTCTTATAAGATTTCATCAGTCATATTACCTATATTTGAATCTTTGAAGACTTTTTCAACAATCTGTCAGTATAAGAACGTCAACTGAAGATGTTTTAATCTTAGTACCACTTCTGGTTGTAATTTATTGCGTCAGTAGTTGAGATCTAGAAACCAAATATAGAAAGGTAATTGTTGAGGCTGACTTGCAAAATTTTAATTACTATATGATACTCTTTTTTAATTTTTTTTTCCACCCTCACATCCTACTTTAACTACTTTCGCTACTTTAGTGTCCCTCTATCTTTTCAGTTTTTTTTTACACAAGTAGCCGAGTAAAGGTTAGCACTTCTAAAGGTTCAGCTGACGCTTGGATTATCGAGAAGTCTATGAATATCCGAGAAGGATTTAAAAGTAAATTAATATCTACACATATCTACCTCTAAAAACTTTCAACTTTCAATATAATTTGTATAGGTATCGTCTACATTCTACCTTGAAATCCTTTCCCCGATCACAATCAGCTGCAGTAAGCTGCTTATATTTTTATTTCTCAATTGTACAACAAAGAGAATACTCATGGCCTTCACAGTTAACAATAACGACCAATCCATCTATACTCGTACACCTAGCGTCTCCTTCCAGCTAAACCAGAGAAAAAAATAATCATTTTTTCCATCAACCAGAGGCCTTAAAATGTTGATACACTTTATATCGAGCTTCAGGGCTACAGTAAGGATGCAGAAAAAAAAATCCGAACACAAATTGTCCCGGTTCAGGGGAGAAAAGTTCAATAAATGACAACCGTAGACCGAAACTTTTACTGTGCACAGTGAGCTTGGTCTTTTCCATAGTCATCTGTAAAGAGAAGGCAAGGAATACAAAACACCACATAAAGCAATTGAGGCAAATGACATGACAGTTTGAAAATCCTTTTGTATCCTCAGTATCCCTTTCGTGATCCTGTATCTAACTGCTTTGTCTGGTTGACTAATCGCGTTCGTCTCTGTCGCCTATCTATCTGTGTTGTGTGTGGATGTGTTTGCCTGCATAATAATGTGCATCTCAAAGAAAATAAACTACTGAAATGGAAATTGCCTCAAAAGCATAACCGGATGCTCTTAAAGAAAATATGGAGATATGCCGCCCGTGGTCCTCTATTTCTTGCAATGCCTTCATCTTCACATTGAGATAGTGTGTGAAACTTAAAAAAAAGAAGTATTTTCTGCTCAAAACCCTCGAATGCCGCTTACATTTCTTCACAGGATGTGGAGAAATTATACGATGTCGCCTCGGTGCTTTCATTTTCCATCTCGACCAGAGAAATATAGAGAGGAGTGCAAGCTCCATGCAGATGTACATTTGTGGGAACTTTCCCATCTTTAACATCTTTACGTGAAATATGATGTTGCAGTTAGTAAAATGTCCTCGATTGCAAAAGATTATGTACATAAATAAGTCCAGTTCCGGTTTCCAGGAGTCAGCAGATGGCCTAAAGTTGAAGGACGACGATGGGTTATTTAGTTTACATCGTAGGATTACTCGTACTGATGAAATGGTATTTTGAATTGTAGATGGACATTGAGAGTCTTGTTGGCTCTCAGTTAAAGACTGAATATATAATATTCTGTTCTGAATTTACAAGGATATTTAAAGCTAATAGCATTGATTGCAATAGTATTTGAATCCTTTGTGATGATATTCGGCTTCGGTTGCATTGTACGAGGAAATCAGTATCACATATGTTTATTCCTTGGTGGAGTACAATTATTGCATCTGGGACAGGCCACACAAAACAACTCTGATCAAAGATAGCAAAGAATGGTGGAGGATCGCCAAGAAAATCAGAAAACAAACAGTACCCTCCAGAAATACCGTCATCAGATTTTAGAAACTATTTTGAGAATCTCTTAAATCCAATAAAAGCATCAAAAGACATATTCTATGCAGCAATGCTTCGAGAGTATGCGGATCTGAATACATAAATTTCAACTGAAATGGTAAAGAAGACAAATACAAAGGTAAATGCAGCTCCGGGTGAAGACCCATTGAAGCAGATTGAGGATGGCCTCGAGTCCTGCTGTAGGTACTGTTCTCACTGCACTGGTGGTCTTTGTACTTTCGATATGGCCATTAGGATTGTGGTTATGCTAGCTACCTGCTGCCAAATAAGGCTGTCGTAAGTCAATATAGGAGTTACTATAGCCGTATACATCCATTGGATAATTTTGAGATTAGGTTCCCAGGTTTTCCGAAAAATTCGACTGCACGAGTAGAAGACTATTGTAGCTTTTTAGATTCTTCATTGATATTCAACCTCTAATTAAGTTTCATATCGAGCACGAGTCCCAAGTATTTGACACTGTTAGGGATTCTGAGAGAGTTGCCCCGAACAGACAGTGTTGTGGTATTTTCCTTTTGTTAGTAAATAGTAATAGACTAACCGCTAGGCCACACTTATAGGTCCAGGTATTTAAGATCCTTAAATTTTTTTCTAATTGCTCGCTAAGGTTTGGAACAAATTTGCCTGTTGCTAGCAGTACAACGTCGTCTGCATAAGCAGTTGCTTTGACACCGCTGTTTCCGAGTTGTAGAAGTGCTTCGATTAGAAACATTAGCTACAGTAGTGGGGATATGACTCCGTCTTGAGGTGTACCTCTAGAGGCGTGTGCTTCTAACCTTGTTCCACCAATTTCAATTATAATATGTATTTCCTCTAGTACAGTAACTATCCAATTTATTATGCCGTTATGAATATTGAGGTTTGTTAAGATTCTGCTCACAGCATCCGTTCTGACATTGTTAAAGGCTCGTTCAATGTCTAGGACGGCAGACAAAGTGTATTCTTTATTTTTCAGCCATGTCTCTACACTTTTACATGTTAAGCAGGAGATAAGTCTCCAGGGTCTATTTTGCTATGAATGTATATGTCTTCTAGTGTTTCGAAAGTGTGCAGGACAAAGGAAGTAAGACTAATTGGTCTGAAGTCTTTTGCAGTAGTGTGGCTTGCCTTACCGGCCTTGGGTATGAACCAAATGAGGCTATTAAAATAAAGTTCTTTAAGTACCGGAACAATTGTAGTTACAGTTTTATGTAACGTGACCGGGAGAATTCCATCGATTCCGGGGGATTCTAAAGGGAGTAAACAATCAAATAGCATACTCAATTCTCTTCTCTCTAATCAGTTCCATCGGTGATTCCGCTATCATGCTACTATTTATTCCAGTGTTATTGTCAAGCTGGGTCGTGCTCCCCGAAAAGTGTTCTTAACAGCAATCCTAGTGATTCCGTGCAGGACTTAGTCCATTTTCCGTTTGATTTTTTTTTTTATAATTTGCGCTCACCAAAGAGGGCAAGAGGAACAGAGAAGATTCTTTGAGAGATCCTAGAGTTTTCGATACCCTGGATAGAACTTTCCTTAGTCTCGCAGATTCAGTCTTACCCTTGATCATAGAAGTGCCTTGATGGTCTTGAAGTGCTTGGAGTAAAATTTCTTTCTAGCAGCAGCGCATTTATCATAGATAAACGATAATCGTACAGGGAAATTTCGGGTTGGTCAGAATACATTTTGTATGAATTTAGAAGTTGAAAAATATGAATGCCAAGCTTGCGGTACCAACGAAGAGTTTTCCCTCTCATATGGGCAAAATGCAAGAAGCTGGTCTTGTCCGCCCACTCCTGACTTAAAATCGTTATACCCGGGGCTGGCTTCGGGCTTCCTAGTGATTTGCCCACGTTTGTTTGCCACTGGAACTATTTGTCATCAAACTTTGTGGTAATATAAGTTAGAGGACACTTACTCGTATCCTTCCATTCCTTTTGAAAAATCTTTAGTTCAGGGGTTGCCAATTCCTTCTAAGCATTGAGTCTGGATCCTTCAATTACTCAATGCAGCAAAACAAGTCTTCTAGTTCCTACCTTCGTTTTTGTGCAAATCATTGTCAGAAGTTGTTCTTTTTCATTTCTTGATAAGTTTCGTGAAACTACAGGTTGTCCGGCAGAAGTGTGGGGGAATGGTGCAGGTTCCTCACTGTATATCAACTGATCTTCATAATCATCATTCTCTGATAAGGACGGCACAAAATCATCATCACTACGAGTACCACTATCCAATAACAAATCTTCGATGTCAAGAGATTTATTTATTTTTTTTTTTTTTTTTTCAGACTCACATGAAGTCCATTGTATTACCAAGCAGAACTCCTTTTGGTGTAGTGGTTGGAGAAACTTGGATTTTATTCATTTCTTTTTTATGCTCGGGTGGCTGTGGTTGCTGTTCCCCGTCCGGGCTTGAACCTGCACAGTTCAGGTCACAAGCGAACACACTGCCCACTACACCATTGTCACCATGTAATATTCCTTCTTTTAGGCCTTGAATTTCTGCAGCACAAAACAAAAAAAAAAAAGAAAGAAGAATAGAAGGAAGGAAAAAAGTGCACTACTTTGCAATGTTTTAATAAACCAATTTTAATACAAAAGATGTGCAACGATCACTGCTGCCAACTACTAACTGGACCTTCACCACTTTTCATTTTCACGGCACCAAAATTCTTAAAAAATAAACAAGAGTACCTCATGTGCAGTGTCAGTGCCATTTGCATGTGTTATGACCAGTTCCAGCCGAGAAATGGGTCAAATGGATCAAATGAAGTCAGCCTGCACATATGCGTGGGCATCCGCAGTGCTCTCCTTAGCCGGCATATGTTGGTATATGGCAGCGAATCTATTAAGATCGATAAGCACTTCCTTTAACAGTGGCCGGTGATAACTAGGTTGCGACAGAAATTACTGGGGTGACAAATGGTACCAGATCTAATGAACCTCTGACAAATGGGAATAGCTCAGTCGGTGATAATAGTAAATTCTCAGACGAACACTGATGAATACCAATCTATGGAAATACGACGGGCACAATGGTTATCTAAGTAAAGAGCGACAAGCATACTTTCTACAATCAATCAAAAACAAGGTATCCCATTGACAAATACTAGATAGACATGGAAAGTGGCCAGAACAACATCACTGACCGAGCTCTGGGTTGCAGCAGAACGCAGTTAAGATCGATAAGCACTTTCTTTAACACTGGCCTCTGATAGCTAGATTGCAACAGAAACTACTGGGGTGACTAATGATACCAGATCTAATGAACCTCTGACAAATAGGAATAGCTCAGTCAGTCGGTGATAATAGGGAATTCTCAGACGAACACTGATGAACACCAATCGATGGGAATACGACGAGCACAATGGTTCGAATATGCCTGCAATCATACATTACAATCAAATCTAATCGAAGCACTCATCAAATTGCAAATTGCATAATTTGGTTAGTCATTTTCAACATTTTGCCAATTTACTGGTTAGATATCCTTTAGATGAAAGCACCTCAACACGTCCATACTTAGAAGTAGAATGAAATTTATTCTAAACAAACTTGTCAGCAAAATGCCGATGCTAGTTGTGCGAAATCGAAAATATTCTAAATCCGACTACGTGACATCAACAACCAGATATTTTTTTTTTCATCCCCGTTCGCCCACCCTTCCTTCGAATATAGACACACTTTTTGGGTAAAAAGCCAATGTACGTGGAATAAATTGAATACCTAAACCGACGAAATTCCAATAATTGAACTGCAATGACAACGCGGTAGGAGCATGCACTATCGCTGGTGTTGGCAATGTTTGCATTTTTGATGTTTGACATTAAATTTGAATCGTGTCTGCGGTTTAATCAAATATTCAACAAAAACAATTTATTTCGGCGCATTAAACACACACAAAAATATTTTCGCTATCGTGCGATGGAAAAACTTCCTAAATGCACTTCCTGTTTAACAATCATACATATTTTCCATGTGGCATGACACACGGATGGATGTGACAAACGCGGACAGGTTTTATTGAGTTTTGATCGTTGTCATGCTCTTGGAATGAGACATTTAGGAGCACAGATCCAATGACAGCTATGTGCGCATTTTAGTGATAATCATTTTGTGCAACGTTTTGTCAATATGCGACTTCGGGGTTTGATACTCTTCCATTATTGTGGAGTATAAGTGACTTTGAGAGTAAAAATGTGTCACATGCAGAGAATTTCAAACCTAAAATTTTGATCGAAAACTTTTTTTTTTCCTGATGTCTTTCGAGACATTGCACTCAGAACGATTTCCACTAGTACTTTCGGGCTATAGTAGCTCTTTAAAGCAGCGGGGAATGATTTGATTCGAAGTATACATCAACTTATCTGTAAGACATGGTCGGATAAAAGTATGTCCGACGAATGGAATCTCAACGTCGTTTGCCTGATTCTCAAAAACGGAGACCCACCGAACTGCATTAACTACAGAGGTATTCGTCTCTTCAATACGTATAAGATCATATCTGCCATAATTATTTGTCCATTATGTAAACGTCTGTATCAGATAAAAAAAAGTTCACAATAGATAACACGAGTATTTCAACACTGCGATAACGGTCTAAATGCCGAGATGATGCCCGAAGAGTGAAGTGGAAACTCAGAATCATTTCTCTGATACTCAAGAAGGCAGACCCTTTCAACTGCACGAACTACAGAGGCATCAGTCTTCTCAAAATTTCTTATAAGATTTCATCAGTCATATTACCTATATTTGAATCTTTGAAGACTTTTTCAACAATCTGTCAGTATAAGAACGTCAACTGAAGATGTTTTAATCTTAGTACCACTTCTGGTTGTAATTTATTGCGTCAGTAGTTGAGATCTAGAAACCAAATATAGAAAGGTAATTGTTGAGGCTGACTTGCAAAATTTTAATTACTATATGATACTCTTTTTTAATTTTTTTTTCCACCCTCACATCCTACTTTAACTACTTTCGCTACTTTAGTGTCCCTCTATCTTTTCAGTTTTTTTTTACACAAGTAGCCGAGTAAAGGTTAGCACTTCTAAAGGTTCAGCTGACGCTTGGATTATCGAGAAGTCTATGAATATCCGAGAAGGATTTAAAAGTAAATTAATATCTACACATATCTACCTCTAAAAACTTTCAACTTTCAATATAATTTGTATAGGTATCGTCTACATTCTACCTTGAAATCCTTTCCCCGATCACAATCAGCTGCAGTAAGCTGCTTATATTTTTATTTCTCAATTGTACAACAAAGAAGAATACTCATGGCCTTCACAGTTAACAATAACGACCAATCCATCTATACTCGTACACCTAGCGTCTCCTTCCAGCTAAGCCAGAGAAAAAAATAATCATTTTTTCCATCAACCAGAGGCCTTAAAATGTTGATACACTTTATATCGAGCCTTCAGGCTACAGTAAGGATGCAGAAAAAAAAATCCGAACACAAATTGTCCCGGTTCAGGGGAGAAAAGTTCAATAAATGACAACCGTAGACCGAAACTTTTACTGTGCACAGTGAGCTTGTCTTTTCCATAGTCATCTGTAAAGAGAAGGCAAGGAATACAAAACACCACATAAAGCATTGAGGCAAATGACATGACAGTTTGAAAATCCTTTTGTATCCTCAGTATCCCTTTCGTGATCCTGTATCTAACTGCTTTGTCTGGTTGACTATCGCGTTCGTCTCTGTCGCCTATCTATCTGTGTTGTGTGTGGATGTGTTTGCCTGCATAATAATGTGCATCTCAAAGAAAATAAACTACTGAAATGGAAATTGCCTCAAAAGCATAACCGGATGCTCTTAAAGAAAATATGGAGATATGCCGCCCGTGGTCCTCTATTTCTTGCAATGCCTTCATCTTCACATTGAGATAGTGTGTGAAACTTAAAAAAAAGAAGTATTTTCTGCTCAAAACCCTCGAATGCCGCTTACATTTCTTCACAGGATGTGGGAGAAATTATACGATGTCGCCTCGGTGCTTTCATTTTCCATCTCGACCAGAGAAATATAGAGAGGAGTGCAAGCTCCATGCAGATGTACATTTTGGGAACTTTCCCATCTTTAACATCTTTACGTGAAATATGATGTTGCAGTTAGTAAAATGTCCTCGATTGCAAAGATTATGTACATAAATAAGTCCAGTTCCGGTTTCCAGGAGTCAGCAGATGGCCTAAAGTTGAAGGACGACGATGGGTTATTTAGTTTACATCGGTAGGATTACTCGTACTGATGAAATGGTATTTTGAATTGTAGATGGACATTGAGAGTCTTGTTGGCTCTCAGTTAAAGACTGAATATATAATATTCTGTTCTGAATTTACAAGGATATTTAAAGCTAATAGCATTGATTGCAATAAGTATTTGAATCCTTTGTGATGATATTCGGCTTCAGTTGCATTGTACGAGGAAATCAGTATCACATATGTTTATTCCTTGGTGGAGTACAATTATTGCATCTGGGACAGGCCAAGAGCTAAATTAAAATTAAAACACAATTCACACAAAACAACTCTGATCAAAGATAGCAAAGAATGGTGGAGGATCGCCAAGAAAATCAGAAAACAAACAGTACCCTCCAGAAATACCGTCATCAGATTTTAGAAACTATTTTGAGAATCTCTTAAATCCAATAAAAGCATCAAAAGACATATTCTATGCAGCAATGCTTCGAGAGTATGCGGATCTGAATACATAAATTTCAACTGAAATGGTAAAGAAGACAAATACAAAGGTAAATGCAGCTCCGGGTGAAGACCCATTGAAGCAGATTGAGGATGGCCTCGAGTCCTGCTGTAGGTACTGTTCTCACTGCACTGGTGGTCTTTGTACTTTCGATATGGCCATTAGGATTGTGGTTATGCTAGCTACCTGCTGCCAAATAAGGCTGTCGTAAGTCAATATAGGAGTTACTATAGCCGTATACATCCATTGGATAATTTTGAGATTAGGTTCCCAGGTTTTCCGAAAAATTCGACTGCACGAGTAGAAGACTATTGTAGCTTTTTAGATTCTTCATTGATATTCAACCTCTAATTAAGTTTCATATCGAGCACGAGTCCCAAGTATTTGACACTGTTAGGGATTCTGAGAGGGTTGCCCCGAACAGACAGTGTTGTGGTATTTTCCTTTTGTTAGTAAATAGTAATAGACTAACAGCTAGGCCACACTTTAGGTCCAGGTATTTAAGATCCTTAAATTTATTTCTAATTGCTCGCTAAGGTTTGGAACAAATTTGCCTGTTGCTAGCAGCACAACGTCGTCTGCATAAGCATTTGCTTTGACACCGCTGTTTCCGAGTTGTAGAAGTGCTTCGATTAGAAACATTAGCTACAGTAGTGGGGATATGACTCCGTCTTGAGGTGTACCTCTAGAGGCGTGTGCTTCTAACCTTGTTCCACCAATTTCAATTATAATATGTATTTCCTCTAGTACAGTAACTATCCAATTTATTATGCCGTTATGAATATTGAGGTTTGTTAAGATTCTGCTCACAGCATCCGTTCTGACATTGTTAAAGGCTCGTTCAATGTCTAGGACGGCAGACAAAGTGTATTCTTTATTTTTCAGCCATGTCTCTACACTTTTACATGTTAAGCAGGAGATAAGTCTCCAGGGTCTATTTTGCTATGAATGTATATGTCTTCTAGTGTTTCGAAACTGTGCAGGACAAAGGAGGTAAGACTAATTGGTCTGAAGTCTTTTGCAGTAGTGTGGCTTGCCTTACCGGCCTTGGGTATGAACCAAATGAGGCTATTAAAATAAAGTTCTTTAAGTACCGGAACAATTGTAGTTACAGTTTTATGTAACGTGACCGGGAGAATTCCATCGATTCCGGGGGATTCTAAAGGGAGTAAACAATCAAATAGCATACTCAATTCTCTTCTCTCTAATCAGTTCCATCGGTGATTCCGCTATCATGCTACTATTTATTCCAGTGTTATTGTCAAGCTGGGTCGTGCTCCCCGAAAAGTGTTCTTAACAGCAATCCTAGTGATTCCGTGCAGGACTTAGTCCATTTTCCGTTTGATTTTTTTTTTTATAATTTGCGCTCACCAAAGAGGGCAAGAGGAACAGAGAAGATTCTTTGAGAGATCCTAGAGTTTTCGATACCCTGGATAGAACTTTCCTTAGTCTCGCAGATTCAGTCTTACCCTTGATCATAGAAGTGCCTTGATGGTCTTGAAGTGCTTGGAGTAAAATTTCTTTCTAGCAGCAGCGCATTTATAATAGATAAACGATAATCGTACAGGGAAATTTCGGGTTGGTCAGAATACATTTTGTATGAATTTAGAAGTTGAAAAATATGAATGCCAAGCTTGCGGTACCAACGAAGAGTTTTCCCTCTCATATGGGCAAAATGCAAGAAGCTGGTCTTGTCCGCCCACTCCTGACTTAAAATCGTTATACCCGGGGCTGGCTTCGGGCTTCCTAGTGATTTGCCCACGTTTGTTTGCCACTGGAACTATTTGTCAACAAACTTTGTGGTAATATAAGTTAGAGGACACTTACTCGTATCCTTCCATTCCTTTTGAAAAATCTTTAGTTCAGGGGTTGCCAATTCCTTCCAAGCATTGAGTCTGGATCCTTCAATTACTCAATGCAGCAAAACAAGTCTTCTAGTTCCTACCTTCGTTTTTGTGCAAATCATTGTCAGAAGTTGTTCTTTTTCATTTCTTGATAAGTTTCGTGAAACTACAGGTTGTCCGGCAGAAGTGTGGGGGAATGGTGCAGGTTCCTCACTGTATATCAACTGATCTTCATAATCATCATTCTCTGATAAGGACGGCACAAAATCATCATCACTACGAGTACCACTATCCAATAACAAATCTTCGATGTCAAGAGATTTATTAATTTTTTTTTTTTTTTTTTCAGACTCACATGAAGTCCATTGTATTACCAAGCAGAACTCCTTTTGGTGTAGTGGTTGGAGAAACTTGGATTTTATTCATTTCTTTTTTATGCTCGGGTGGCTGTGGTTGCTGTTCCCCGTCCGGGCTTGAACCTGCACAGTTCAGGTCACAAGCGAACACACTGCCCACTACACCATTGTCACCATGAAATATTCCTTCTTTTAGGCCTTGAATTTCTGCAGCACAAAACAAAAAAAAAAAGAAAGAAGAATAGAAGGAAGGAAAAAAGTGCACTACTTTGCAATGTTTTAATAAACCAATTTTAATACAAAAGATGTGCAACGATCACTGCTGCAAACTACTAACTGGACCTTCACCACTTTTCATTTTCACGGCACCAAAATTCTTAAAAAATAAACAAGAGTACCTCATGTGCAGTGTCAGTGCCATTTGCATGTGTTATGACCAGTTCCAGCCGAGAAATGGGTCAAATGGATCAAATGAAGTCAGCCTGCACATATGCGTGGGCATCCGCAGTGCTCTCCTTAGCCGGCATATGTTGGTATATGGCAGCGAATCTATTAAGATCGATAAGCACTTCCTTTAACAGTGGCCGGTGATAACTAGGTTGCGACAGAAATTACTGGGGTGACAAATGGTACCAGATCTAATGAACCTCTGACAAATGGGAATAGCTCAGTCGGTGATAATAGTAAATTCTCAGACGAACACTGATGAATACCAATCTATGGAAATACGACGGGCACAATGGTTATCTAAGTAAAGAGCGACAAGCATACTTTCTACAATCAATCAAAAACAAGGTATCCCATTGACAAATACTAGATAGACATGGAAAGTGGCCAGAACAACATCACTGACCGAGCTCTGGGTTGCAGCAGAACGCAGTTAAGATCGATAAGCACTTTCTTTAACACTGGCCTCTGATAGCTAGATTGCAACAGAAACTACTGGGGTGACTAATGATACCAGATCTAATGAACCTCTGACAAATAGGAATAGCTCAGTCAGTCGGTGATAATAGGGAATTCTCAGACGAACACTGATGAACACCAATCGATGGGAATACGACGAGCACAATGGTTCGAATATGCCTGCAATCATACATTACAATCAAATCTAATCGAAGCACTCATCAAATTGCAAATTGCATAATTTGGTTAGCCATTTTCAACATTTTGCCAATTTACTGGTTAGATATCCTTTAGATGAAAGCACCTCAACACGTCCATACTTAGAAGTAGAATGAAATTTATTCTAAACAAACTTGTCAGCAAAATGCCGATGCTAGTTGTGCGAAATCGAAAATATTCTAAATCCGACTACGTGACATCAACAACCAGATATTTTTTTTTTTCATCCCCGTTCGCCCACCCTTCCTTCGAATATAGACACACTTTTTGGATAAAAAGCCAATGTACGTGGAATAAATTGAATACCTAAACCGACGAAATTCCAATAATTGAACTGCAATGACAACGCGGTAGGAGCATGCACTATCGCTGGTGTTGGCAATGTTTGCATTTTTGATGTTTGACATTAAATTTGAATCGTGTCTGCGGTTTAATCAAATATTCAACAAAAACAATTTATTTCGGCGCATTAAACACACACAAAAATATTTTCGCTATCGTGCGATGGAAAAACTTCCTAAATGCACTTCCTGTTTAACAATCATACATATTTTCCATGTGGCATGACACACGGATGGATGTGACAAACGCGGACAGGTTTTATTGAGTTTTGATCGTTGTCATGCTCTTGGAATGAGACATTTAGGAGCACAGATCCAATGACAGCTATGTGCGCATTTTAGTGATAATCATTTTGTGCAACGTTTTGTCAATATGCGACTTCGGGGTTTGATACTCTTCCATTATTGTGGAGTATAAGTGACTTTGAGAGTAAAAATGTGTCACGTGCAGAGAATTTCAAACCTAAAATTTTGATCGAAAACTTTTTTTTTTCCTGATGTCTTTCGAGACATTGCACTCAGAACGATTTCCACTAGTACTTTCGGGCTATAGTAGGACATCTCGCAATATTGCGTGTTATGAAGTTCGCATAACTAGGTGCTATTTTCTGAGTGGTTTCGATTTGGCTGCTTTGACCTTTTTGACAACTTTGACTTTACTAAATATAAAACTTAGCCTCTAACACTAGGTCCAATACTAACAAAAAAACACTTTTCTGTTACAATGTTGATTATTGCTAAATGAGTCTCTATCAAAAAGACGTGTTATAGTAGGAAATATACTCGTATCAAGTATCTAGGCATAACACTAGACAGTAAACTTCTCTGGAAGAATCATGAAGTGGTTGTGGTAGCCCAAGCAACACGAACATTAATGGTGTGCAGAAATATTTGCCTACCAGCTACACACCATTGTGGTCAAACCCATTTAACGTACGGAGCAGTAGCTTGGGTCAGAAGAACCAGGCTGAGGAACACCCTTGAAAAATTAGAAAGGCTAGCTTGCGTTTGCATAACAGGAGCTATGAGAACCTATCCCACTGTAGCACTGGAATTGATATTAAGACTCACCCGTCTACACTTAGTGCTAGAAAGAATTGCCAAAGACACCATACTAAAAATAATCAAAGAGGGCATCATGAAAGGGAAATGCATCGCACACAGACAGTGGGAATCACTTTCCAAATCAGTCCCACTTTTGGACTTTTTTTTTTAAGGAAATTTCCAAATCCCGGAGCACTCAGACCCAATTTTCTTTGTCCATTGTACTACCAGGCAGAACTCCCTTTTTGGTGTAGTGGTTGGAGAGACTTAGATTTTATTCGTTTCTCTTTTATGTTCGGGTGGCTGTGGTTGCTGTTTCCCGTCCGGGCTTGAACCTGCACAGTTCGGGTAACAAGCGAACACACTACCCACTACACCGTGGACACCCCTCATGAGATACTGCTTCGAGTGAAAACTCAACTAGATGTAAATTGGTATACGGACGGATCTAAAACATCTACGGGAACTGGAGCAGGTACAGAATCAAGTACTCGGAAGCCATGGCAACATACCCCAAGCTACTCTTCCAAGCAGAAGTCTATGGGATCGAAAGATGCGCCCAATTTAATCTCGATAGGAAGTAACATTGACAAGACATCGCGATACTGTCGGATAGCCAGGCCGCCATCAAGGCATTAAGTTCTCATGAAATCAGGTCAACACTAGTGTGAGAGTGTAGAATAACAGAGTCACCCTCTACTGTGTACCAAACCACGTCGGAGTAAACGAAATGAAGCAGCTGATGAACTAGCAAGAAAAGGCTCATCGACATATTTTACCTGTTCGGAAACATTCTGCAAGCTACGATACACGAAGAGCTAAGGAAGGAGGAAGACTGTGAAATGATCAAATTTTGGGAAGAACTCCTTAAGCTGAGATAGGTCAAAGAAATTCTCGGGAATTATAACCTGAAAAGAAGTAAGAAGATTAGAAGTAGAAGATGAAGATTAACAAAAACCGTCTACGCATTTTTACAGGCTTCCCGACGGGTCGCTGTAGACTTAATGTACACCTCAGGAAACTAGGTATTGAGCACCGTGGAGCTTGGAGGAAACGCAAGGCATCTTCTTACGGAAAGTCTAGCAGTCTAGCAAAAGAAGGAAATACCTAGATACGTATCAACTAGCAGAAGAAGATCTACTATCGTTGGATCCACTCCAGATACTCGGGCTTATCAAGTCGAGTATCTCATCGACTAGAGCTCCAATTGGGGGAAGCATAATAGATTTACAAGGTCACAATGCGCTTACATCCCTTAAACCAATCTACATCACTCTAAGTCAAGATGCTTAGATGCGTTAATTGAATATGTATCTACATATTGACTGTGTTGCGCTAATTTAGTATTTTACAAAACTTCTAGTCTGAATTGATCTGCAGCGATGTTGGGGATGAATCAGGACGACAAGCTTTAATATTTTCCTACTCGTAGTTGTATATGTATATGACCATTTCAATTTACACCCAAATAAATTAATATCCTATTTAGTAGAGGATCCAATTCGTATCCCACTTATACACAAACCATTCGCATATACGCCTCCATACCGTGACCTGAACACCATTACCGTCGAATTATCTCATAAACAGGTATGCAATTAAATAAAATTACCCAAAATATCCTGCTGACTCAGTGGTATCTAATGACTGCACATTCAGCAACACATACACACACCCACACACACAGACTAATCCACCCGTTCAGCATGCTAAATAGCAATGGTCGTCTGAGCTTTTTATCAACATTTTTAATTATTTTATTATATCTAGTATTTGCACCGGTCGCACAACAAAATAACACAAGGATAACACAGCTCTCTCAACCACATTACCAAAATGTACGAAAGGATACGAGATAATTTTGTTATGAAATATTCGAGTGCGTGTGTATAGTATACTGTTCTGCAGGACTATTTGCCAGAATTAAATATGATAAAAGTTGTCGCCAGGGTAGGGAGGAAATTCAATTTGACTGCTACCCCAAAGGACATACCATTAGCTGAGCAATCTTTCAATTTAGGTCATTCGCTATGCTTCAATTAATCGTCGCGTGAAATCTATTAATTTCATTAAATTCCCCGTACTCTGTGGTAAGGGAAAATAAAGGAAAAAACTTTTCTGTTTTTTTTTTTTTAACCAACCAATGCTCTCACCTTTTCCATTTTCATTACTTTTTTCCTGAAACTGTGCCTCTAGACTGCGTCTCCTAAAGAATAAGAGAAAAGTTTTCCCTTTGAATTTCCCTCTGAACAAATAAAGTTTTTAACGGAAAACTTTCCACGTGATAGGCGCACAATTTTCTCTGTGAAACTCTTGTACGAGTAGGTCGTCCTTGCAAGGATACCTTTCAGAGTGTGTATCATCTCGAGCGTCGCGAATTATTTTCCGCAAAGCGAATAAGAAAAATTTCCATATCCTTTCTATGCAATTGCATCGTAAAGTCACCCGAAAATTTCTATGAATAGGCAGGCGGCTGTGTAAGGATACAGATACAAAAACAAAATTATTAAAAATTTCATTATAGAGAAAAATTCATCCGAAGAATAATAAAGATGAACACTACTGACAACGGATACAGTAGGGGAAAAAGGTCCTACGAGTATCTATCTCCTTTTTTTTTTAATTTGTTTGGCCAAAATGAGAGAAGAAAGTTTTTCTATATGTTTTTTTCGGTTTGCTATTCTTCCTGTGTGTAATGCTGCCCCGCCCCCGCAAACAAATTGAAAAAAACCTTTGTCCTTTTTCGGGTTGCGTTGTGAAAAGAAAACTTTTATAATTTTATTCAAAGTAACGCGAACACTTCCTTTTTCAGTTTTATTCTTCCACTGTTTTTTTTTTTTTTTTTATGGCATGGTAATGGAACTGAGGTCGGTTTCGGGACGAATAGTTGAGCATTGTTATTAGAATGTAATAATTTATCGTAGCGGCAGGAGGTTGAGTCTTCCAATTTTCGTTTCTTTTCGGTTAGTTAAAAAGTTGATGGTTGTTATTTTTGTGGCTTTGAAGAGGCCTCTCCTCCGCCGGGTAGTCATCGTCCTGAATTTTTAGTGTAAAACTACTTCCACAAGAGAGGGTAATTATTTCCCAAGGTTTCACATTTCATAGGGAATGCTTGGAGAGTTAATGACATTTGTGGTTGGCTGTGGGTGAAGAAGTTAATGTTGAATTGCTATGATTAAAAACTTTGTTAGTGGTAGATTGAAAAAAAAAAGTCGAAAGTTTCTCAGTGTGAGAACATTGAACTAGACTAACATCTTAAACGGCTTGATAACCAATTACTCTCTTTATCATTTAGTGCTAGGTACCTAGGTGTGGTACTCGACCCTAAATTAAGCTGGAAGCCTGTGTGGCTTTTTATGCTTGTAGCAAAACATTCGGTAAGAAATGGGGACTCCGTCCGAAGATGTTCATTTGGATGTACACTGCGGTGGTACGCCCTATACTTTTCTATGGATCGCTAGTTTGGTGGCCGGCGGTTAAGAAAGCCTACATTACTAACTCAATAAAGTACAAAGGACTGCGGCTCTAGGTGCTACGGGGGCGATAAGAACATGCCCAACTGAAGCCTTGAACGTAATCTTTCATCTTATACACAGGGTGAACTTTCGCAATGATGTCACGGTGAAATTCTCTTCCAGGGCGGAATGGAAATGTGGCGCGGTGACAAACGAGTTCAAAACAACCATTTTCACTGACGGGTCGAAAGTGGACTGCGGGGTAGGGGCGGGAATCTTCTCTGAATCCCTCAATATCTCTAGTTCATTCCGTCTACCCAATTCATGCAGCGTATTCCAGGCGGAAGTTCTTGCTGTACGAGAGGCGTGCCGTCTCCTCAAACATACATCGATACAACTTAAGCCATTTTCATAGATAGCCAGGCCGTTATCAAAGCCATCGTATCTGCGGCTTCCTACTCCAAACTAGTTGAACAATGCATGGAGGAGCTTGCCGCACTCGGTCATCGGTCTAGGATCAGCCTCATCTGGGTGCATTGTATAGTAACATTGACGGAAACGAAAGGGCTGATGAATTGGCGAGGCAGGGATCTGCCGTCGATTCAAGTATAACTGGCGCAGAACACAAGAGCTACTAAACAGAAACCGGGCAGATATTGCTAGAGTTCTGGCAATTAGCACTGGCCATTTGCCCATAGGGGTCCACGCAGCCAGACTGGGCATTACTTTTAATGCACTTTGTCGTAGCTGCAATATGGCCAACGGCCCTGTGAGGTACAGAGAATTTCTATATTTGACAGTATGACTGAAGTCCAGCTTAAGGGTGAACTGATGCATTCGAGCATGACTTGAATAGCGGGTAAAATTTCGAAGGGAAGGAATGCAACTTGATATTTCGGTGGAGCATTTTATTTTTTTGAAAAGCGATATAATACAGACATTTCTACTATTGCAGAACAGTCTTAGTTGCACCAAACTTGGGAGGACGAATGCCTCATAAATTGAGGCCTGATCTGATGGGATAAAATATTTCTTGCACCACTTAAGGAATCCTAGACATTTTGAATATTTATGCCAACCTCAAATACCAAGAATGGCAAGTCTTCCGGTTTCAGCGTTGCAAGTATCATTCATGGATAATGGTTGAGGGATAAGTAGATTCCATTGCATGGCGTACTTCGCAATGGAACTGTCTTCGTGCCGTAAGGTGTGACCAATCTACTGACACTTACTCCTCCTTATTTTGATGTCTAATGGCTCCTGGTCCGTTATCTCGTATAGTTGGTCATTCGATATACGATTCGGCCATTAGATCCTTATGATGTTGCGAAGATATCTATTTATGAAAGTTTGCTGCTGCCTTGTAACGTGTTGGTCACTGCTCAAGTATTACATTCATAAAGTAGCACTGTCTCAGCTTGGTTTTTGTGCTGAAAACATTGCTTTTCCAGATTTTAGACAGCATACCGAACGCAGCTTTTGCTTTGCGAATTCTGCCATTCACATCCAGTTCGGTACCACCATCTTCTGAGACCATACTTCCTAAATATAGTACTTTCTCCACTTGCTATCCGGCAATGTTTAGTTGAGCGGCGCTGGTGTTTTGTTGAGAAATTGATGTGCTTAGCTGTATTTATTTTGAGTCCTACTTTGTTCACCTCTGACTCCAAATTATGAGCCATCTGATGCACAGAAATTTATTTCTGCTAATGGTTCACCCGAGTTTGGGTTCAAATCACTGTAGATCAAGTGGTTAAGTACTACTGCAAAATGTTCCCACTATATGGCCAGCTGTTCCTCATCCGAAGTCAGTAGATTTCCATTTAGTCCTTTTACGAGATGTGTCTTGGAACTTTGACTATCAGCGATTTCCATAATAATACTATAGATGGTCCACCGTCACACCTATTTGCTGCTTCTTCAGCCTTGGTGGCTAGTGTGCGTTGATGTAGTCACACTTGTCTCGTCTTACACTACGCTGCACTTCTTTTCTCTTCATGTGGTACTGAACATCTATTTCGGGGCGCTGTACTGCTGACGCTGCAACAATTCGTACTTTGAGTTCAATACGTTCATCGATCCGTCTTCAGGTGTCTGCTGTCATTCATGTGCTTTGGCTTTTTCATCTTCTCCCGACAATGGTGCCCAGATGTAAAAATACTTTTCAGTGGTCGCCGATGCGCTCAGGAGCGCAGCTGCTGATTATTTTTGCATTTGTCTCAAGGTGGTCCCTTATCTGTTGGCGCACTCGGGGATCCCGAAGCCTGTCGGAATTACACAGGGCATCCTTAGCACGTTGGATCGGTTGCTATTGACAGATGCAGTACGATAACGTATGGTAGCTGGCGAAAAGCTTATTTTTTACCAATATAACATAATATCTCAGTTGTAACAATTATCTCGAGCGAAATTGCTCGAAACCTACCTACATACCTACTCCGTGTAGTTTGATAGACGTAGGGTATTCTCCTACCCGCCACAAGAGAATACGAGTAAACTGTGTCGTGTTTTTTCAGATAACCTCCAATTACTGATTCTCACAATTTCTTTTGTGAGAGTTGATGGTTAATATATAGGGTGTCCCAAAATTCACGCCAGATTTGAATTTTGCGCCATTTCTGTGGTAAAGTGTTGCCAACGAAAATAAAAAAAAAACAAAAACAGTGTGACAGCTGACAGTTCAGGGTTATTAAAAATAGAGTGCTACAAGAAAAAACAACGCATTTTCATTGTTGAACAATATTTTAAAAATAATGAAGGTTTGCCAGCTACACTTCGCAATTTTCGTACAAAATATGGCCGGGATAGTGATTTAACTGTTAAGAGATCTTAGACATTCACACAGCATCGAAGTAGTTCGTGAGAGTGTTATTGAGAGTCGAGGAATATCAATTCGGCACCGTGGTTAAGAACTGGATATTTCGAGAAGCTCACTATAGCGTATTCTCACGAAAGATAGATAAAATGCAATTGACTTAAGAACTAAAGTCTACTGACCACGCACAGCGAAGAAAGTTCGTTGAATGAATGGAACAATTACAAGTGGATGCTGATTTTTCAAATAAAATCATCTTCAGTGATGAGGCTTATTTTCATCGTGATGGTCTTGTTAATCGTCAAAATTGTCGAATTTGGGGTTCAAAAAATCCACGAGTGTTTGTTGAGAAACAAATGCATCCACAACGTGTCACTGTTTGGTCAGCATTTTGGGCTGGAGGCATCATTGGACCATTCTACTTTTTGAAAATGCGGCTAATCAGGCAATAACAGTTAATGGTACTCGCTATCACGACATGACAATCTAGTTTTTTGTACCTAAATTGCGAGTTACGGATTTGGACGACATGTGCATACAGCTGATTGTGTAATTTCCCGTTTTGGTGATCAGAATTGGCTGCCTGGATCGTGCGATTTAACGCCGTTGTACATTTCTCTTTGGCGTTTTTTGAAGTTCAAAGTTTATGCCAACAAGCCCATGACTACCCACGTCTTGAAGGAACTAGTTGAGCGCTGTATCAATAAAATGCAGCCACATTTTTGCAAAACGGTCATGGAAAATTTAGATGAAAGATTGCGTATGTGCGAGCAAAGCTGTGGAGGCCATGTACCCTATATGCTATTCCATACATTACCCTATACTGTATACTTTATGAAGCAATAAAACATTTACAATTTTTTAATTAAAAACCCGTGTTTTCTATCAAAATTACTTCTTGTGTGAATTTTGTGAGCCTAAAAATACTTTAGACTATTTGCAGATGTAAACCAATAAAATCTGTATATGTACACGAAACTGAGTCCTCTCTCCCGTTACCATTAATTTTAATTTCAGAATCCTTCCCACAACAGGTGTTGTTAAGCCCCAAACAATTTCGTGTGAACCAGCAATTCCTTCCTCTTACAAAATAATAACATAATAAATAAAAAGAAAATTCATATAAATTTATGAATAACGTGCTCGCTGTTTGCAAAGAACACGGATGTGAATTACATGCGATTAGCCAGCCGCACATCATGAGACCCTAAGTGTCGAATAATTAAATCCAGAATAGTGTTGTTTTGGATATATACGTAGGCTCATGTTTATTGCTATAGCACTGTGTACTCTACAAAACCTACCAAATGGACTTAAGCCAAAATACCCGACCCCCGAAAAAAAAAAAAAAAAAAAATCACAAACACAATTTACACCCTGCAAACACCAATAAGTAGCGCATGCATGTTGAATGAGAATGGCGTGCAGCAAGCAAACTTTTTGCGTTTACTCCTATGCCACTGGTGCTTCTTCTCTAGCTTGCCTGCGCCTGCATACTATACCCAATGTGGTACTGGTTTTGTTCTGTTGCCAACCATTTGGCTAACCCAAAATGGTTTATTTCCTACCCCAGCAGTCGTGTGTTTGTGGGCAAATATTGAAATAAATTGAAGGAAGCATTATCAGGCTATTTACGGTCTGTTTAAATCTATTCATGACAACTTCTTTTTTTTTTTTTTTTTGAAGGAAGGATTGGGGCAGGACTTTGGAGATGTTGAGCGGAAGACCTATTCTCTTATGTGATGTGTTTCATGTTTTCCATATTTGTCGGCCAAGGCATAGAATCGTTGGATGTTCTGTGTTGTCGAAAACTCTTGCAATTGTTACCATTGGATGGAAGCCAGGTTCAGTTGCCCATGATTCCTCTAGTGGAAGATATTTGTTCACAAAATGTAAAGTTTACGTTTATACTAAAATAATGATCCGAGATTGTTAGGCTCTCCGGATGTGAGTTGAGGCAGTGCCAAGTAGGAGATGGCATCAGTTGTTTATGGATTTTAAATTGGGCAGCGCTTACAGAGGGCTATAAAAATGATGTGCCTACGAAGTTGTGATTTATTATGCCGGAGAATTGTTATTTATTTGGAGGACTAAAACCAAGGGTGGTTTTAGTTGCGAAACCTATTAGAACGTATGGTTCTATTGGAGAGTTCTTACCATAAATTGCTTTTGAAGGTTTACTGCTGTCCAAAGTTCAGCCTGGATCGGAATAAAAGGATTTATAGGATCTCTAAATATTGCAATGGTGGTCAACTCCGTACAGGCTGAATGTACCTCTAGCAAGAGGTTAACAACTAAACAAAGAGAAACTAACCTTCTACAGACTGTCTACAAAATTATTGGGCATTGTACCATTAGTGGTCATGCAGTTCTTCTGGAAATAGAATCTGTTCGACATCTTTTTGAATGTCCTTTCTCTTTTTTTCTTTTTATAATTTGCGGGATCCAAAGGGAATACGAATACCCCTATATTGTTTCAGGGCACGAGCGTTTAGGAAAATGGGAAAAAGGAACACGGGAGAAGCTTGTGCACGTTGGCTTTAAATATTTGAAGGTTGTAGTGATGGAGAAATACAGAGCCTGGAAGACCATTCCACATTCGTGTCGTTCGGCTTATAAACGAATCGCTTTATTTGACAGTATGACCGAAGTTGGGCTTAAGGGTGAAATGATGCGCATTTGAAGCATGATGCGTATTGCGGGTGAAATTTTGAAGGGGAGGAATGCAACTGGCTATTTCGCTGAAGCGATTCCAAACTCTGTCAAATGCCTTTGAAATATCAGGCGCAAACATCTTAGTTTCGCCGAAGTGATGGAGAGATTGGTTCCACATCTCTGTTCCATCAAATCCCGCTCCAGTTGGCTTTCCAACTGTGTGGTCAGAGTACGAGAGTTTAGCTGATATCATATTATGGTCAAACCGACCTAGATTCGCTAAAGCTTATTTATTAGGGTGCGAAGTAAGAAAGAAGTCCAAGGTTTTGGCGGAATAACTTTCCATGTCCGATGTATAACGTGTAGGCTCATTTACAAGCTGAGTCAAATTGTTTACCTCAGCGAAAAGTTCAGGCTACCTTTCTTCGGGTATTGTCTGGCCAATCCAAATTGTGTATATTGAAATCGCCCACAATGACAATTTCAGTGTGAGAATACAAGGAGACATTTCGATTAGCTGGAAGAAAGAGTTAGCTAGCGTTATCTTAATAGACCTCCTTAGTATTATATATTTGTCTTCGGGTGGTTGTAAAATATTTTTCAAGTTATAATAATGGTCAAAATGGACCCAACCGATCTCCGAATTAGTGACTAACGTAAGGTATCCATCAACCTATCGTAACCTAAGTAAATCAGTTAGCATGGAACCTGAACAAGAGTTCTGGTTTGATTTGACTCGTGCGATTGCCATGCGGAACAAGGGAGATTCGTTTGCTTAATTGTATCTAAAATTACTAAAATCGTATCAAAGACGTAAATTTCAGCAAGAAAAAACAGTGAGGCAACATAAGAAGCAAAAAAGTGTCCCATTGCCCCATCGTTCGCACCAAATAGAAATGCCAACTTTGCAGATATCTCATACTAAAAAAAATTAAGTAGATTGAGACCATGAAGATGACAGAAATCTTCGATACACTTGATTTGAAGAGGTATTCTTCCACCACTACGTAGGTAATACCTTGAGCATATGCCTTCAGTTTCGAAGAAGGGCTATCAAATTTCAGATTCTAACTAAAGGATAGGTCACCTGTTGATTTCTTTTTAAAGCTACTATAAAAACAAATCCATTCAATATTTTTCCAAAATTTTTTAATTTACTGAAGAGAGCTTCCGATTATTTATGAAAAATAATTTCATTTCAATGGATGCCGCAGCTGGCTTGGCAGTACCCCATCCTGTCAATCCAATTTTGCAGTATATTTTCTATGGTTAGGGGCTCTATTTCACGAATAACTACGAGTAGATTAATAATGTGCTTAAGTGAGTGAGTGGTTTCTGGATTAATAGCATAGCACTTCATAAAAAAAAGTCAAACGATGTCAAATCGCAGCTTCAAAGAAGCCAAGCAACAATACCAAAACGCCTGATTACAGGATTATTGAAACTAGTGTGCAAAAAATCGACTGTTGGACGGCGTGTGTGCAGCCGTCATCTTATTGGAACCAGAGATCGTCCAAGTTCAATTTCTCAGTTTCTGGATAAAAACAATCGGTCATCATGCCTCTGTAGTGCTCTCATACCGTAACTTATGCATGATTCTCCTCAGGCTAGTGCGGCTAATGTTCAGTTGCTGAGATCTATGGCGACTAGTGGTTATTGAGTTTAAGAGCGCACTTTCGGAAGAACTTGAATAACTTGTGTTAGCATGAAAATCTTACGAACTTTCCTCACAAATTTACGTACAGCAGGCACGGTTGGTACGTTATTTCGACCGAAATTTCTTTTCAAAATTCGGACTCATTTGGCAACACAGCACTTAGTATGGAAATAAGTTTTCAATACTTTCCACCGTTGTTCTAACGTGAATTGATTCATTTCGTACCTCGAGAAAAATATAAAATGTACTGTGTTTCTGTCAATTTTTTTAGCACAAAAGAGCTGTCAGTGTCAAAATAACATGTAATTTAAAACGAAACCAGCGGATGGCCAACCTGTTAGAAACTTACATATCTGTATAGCATCGTGGTCTACCATCTTATAATCCAATTCATCGTTATCACTACGGTTTGTGACGACAGATTTATACAACTCATGTAATCACTATGACATGTTAAAAGCTTTTGTCAGTGAGTGCCCCCCTTAAATAGCTTCGAGTTGGCAACAGATTCTTGAAATTGAATTCTAGTTTTTAAGGAATCAATCATTAAAGGTTGTATTAGATAAGTGAACTTCCATCTCCTTCTCACCTAACGCTTGTGTCTCTCAGGGTCTGCCTCCTAATCGATATTCTTCTGATTTATATTTGGTACTTAAAATTCATCCAATCCTTAACGGACGACAGTTCAGACATTGTTATTCTTTAATGATTTCGCGACCTTGGCCTGAAGTTATAAAGTCTCAGCTATGACGAATAGATCACATGCCATTTATATCTTTGATATTAATGGCTGTGCTCGTCCTGATACGATCGGGACAACATACCTAAACCTCTTGCCAAAATTAAAATGGAATAACTTTCTTAGCGAGTTCCAAATTTGAACAACAAGCTGCTTATGCTCAATAATTCTTCGCGTATTGAGGACATGCTCGAAGTTATCATCAACTTGGAGGCAGCCGACTGGGCAAAACTTAAGAAAAGATTTTAAAGAAAAATGGTTGGCCAACGATTGCGAAGCTACCAGGAGGAAATCATTCGCCCTCCTTTCCTTTCCTCTGCATTCATAACAACACGTATTTCAGGCTTAGTTAAGAAGCTATGTTCAAAATCCTCGTTATCAAAATTGCCTGTCGATTTTTGGAAAGTCTTGAAAGAGGTAAACGGTTCGAAGCACTCAATAAGTTGCTCACTCAAGGCAAATGAGTTGAAAGTCTATTCTACTTCTCTGCTCAACATTGAGCACCGTGTTATACGATTTCAGTATGAGGAGCCATTAATAGTACACCAATTTCTCGACGCCGAATTCACCGTGCAAAAGTTCTTGTGCACTGAGTATAACAAAGTTAAACAAGGCAGCGGACATGGACAGAGTTCCGTGCGAATTTTTTTAAAAATGCTACACCGGAGTTTATCTCAATGTTAAGTGACTACTCGTACTACAAGAAGATCTTTCGGAAATGCGGTATTCCATCGGGCTTCCTGTCATCAATCATCTTTCAACTTTTTAAACGGGAGACATTAAGCTTCATGTAACAATGTTATTTAGTAAATTAACTGACTGGGTTAACGATAAGAGGCTACTCAGTGAGTTTCAGGTAGACTTTCGAGATAAATACTCCCCAATGTAGGAGTAATATCGAATCTTGCCCAGACTTGTTGACTTCAAAGCAGCATTTGATTCAATAAATCGGGAAAGTCTCCTTTATAAACTCTCAAACTTAGGAATATCTTCTAAGGTCATGTCAGTATTAAAAGCTTTGTGCGCAACGGACACGGTAGCTACTTATGTGGAATGCTGAAATGCTTTCTGACCAAGTAAGTCGTCGAGAGGGCTTAAACAAGGATGCGTGCTGTGCACACTTCTCTTCTCTATTTTCATTGCCGACATCCTAGAGTACCTTGGAATGTTGCAGGTGTTGCTGTCCCTGCGTTAGTGTACGCGATAGACACTTGCAACTTAACCGTCAATTTTAATAAGTCCAAAATCATGATTTGTCGAAAAGGGTTCGGAAGATTGAGCAAACGAAAAATGGCATAATAAACGACAGGAGGTGGATATAATGCTTACAAGCAACATAAGTTTTGAAAAAAACCTCAAATCTAAACTCTCGGAAGCCAAATAAGCAATTGTTGTATCATGGAAAAGTTGTATGTCAAACAGGCTTATTGGTCATTCAGAAAAATACAAGCTGTAATAGGGTCCGATAATGAAGATCTAAAATGGTCTTTGTATTGGCGGTCCACTAGATATAATTTGATGAGATGAACCGGGATTGGAATCCAAGGCTTCTAGTTTGAAGAGAATAAGTTGGTGAGGGATTTTGTCAAAGGTCTTAATAAAATCTATGGCTACAACATCAACTTCATTGCCATCTTCCAAAGCGTTCAGTGAACCAGACACGAATTCGGTTAATTATGTATTTGTTGACCTACCTATCTGTGTTGCTTTGAGGAGAAGATTTTCTTGCAGTAAAAGAACATTGCATTATACACCATGCTCTTGAAGAGTTTAGGTATGTCAATCATCAGCCTATCCTTATCTAAGTAAATCAAGTGCTCTGGTTTATTTTGACTTGTGTAATTGCGAGTTTTCTTTATTGTATCTGCAATTACTAAAATCTTATCACGAGACGTACTTTAGCGAGACAAAACAGTGGGGCAAATTAAGAAAAAAAAAAATAGAAATTCAAACTTTCTACGAGTAGATCTCTTATACTAAACAAAATTAAATAGATTGAGACTATGAAGATGCCAAAAATGTTTGGTTCTGGATCAATGTACTTGATTCGAAAAGGTATTCTTCCATCCTGGGTACATCTCTACGTATGTCTTCAGTTGCATTACGAGGGTGGGTCAATAAGTCCCTGAAAATTAATACAAATTGTGTCGTCACCTTAAATTTATTTTTTTTTTTTCAAGAATCATCTTTCAAAAAAAAGCACCCAAATTTTCAGACAGATCTGTCAAATAGTTTTGTGGTGGCAGCCATTTTATATAGACGCCTACTAGCATTTTCGTTAAAATGGAAAAAAGTGAATTTCGAGTGCTCATTAAACACTATTTTTTGCGACAAAAATCTATCACGCAAACCAAACAAAAGCATGACAAATATTACGGGGACTTTTCACCATCGATTGGAACCATTCACCACTGGTTTACTCAATTTCGGTGCAGTCGTTCAAGCACAAGTGACGCCCAATTGAGGTCACCACACCAAAAATGGTCGACAAAATCCATGGTTTGAAAATGGACGATCGGCGAGTGAAAGTACGCGAGCTTAAAGAGGCTACAGGCTTATCACATGGCTCAGTGATTTCGATTTTACATAAATATTTGGACATGAAAAAGCTTTCCGCAAGATAGGTGCCGCGTTTGCCCACAATCGACAACAAAATGTTCCAGAAAAATTCGGCTGAGTTTTTGCGCCGTTTCGTAACCGTGGATGAAACCTGGATTCACCACAACACACCAGAAACCAAGGAACAGTCAAAACAATGGACTTCTCTTGGTGAAACGAAGCCGAAGAAGGCGAAGGCGGGTTTGTCAGCAAACAAAGTCAAGGCGACAGTTTTTTGGGATGCGCGCGGTGTTATTCACATCGATTACCTTGAAAAGGGTAAAACGATCACCGACACATATTACGCAGAGCTGCTGGATCGATTCCAAGCCGATTTGAAGCAAAAACGGCTGCATTTGGCGAAGAAAAAAGTTATTTTTCACCAGGACAACGCACCGGCGCACAAGTCCGCAGTGCAATGGCACAATTGCATGAGTTAGGCTACGAACTCCTCCCCCATCCAGCATATTCCCCAGATTTAGCCCCCTGCGACTATTTCTTGTTTCCAAACATGAAGAAATGGCTCGGAGGTAAGAGATTAGAGTCGAATGAAGAGGTCATCGCTAAAACAAACGCTTATTTTGAGGGGCTCAAGAAATCGTATTATTTGGAGGGCATCAACAAATTGGAGAAACATTGGATGAAGTTTATAGAGCTAAAAGGAGTCTATGTTGAAAATATAAATGTTTTTATACCGCAAAGAGTGTTTCTTATTTCATTTTTCAGGGACTCATTGACTCACCCTCGTATTTGTTGGTAGATTTCTTTTAGCTTTATCTTGCTGGAGTCATCCCCTTTGGTTATTGAATACAATATTAGGCAATTCCAAATCAATGTTTTCAGGTTTTAACTTTGCGCATTCTGCATGCATCATACTGTGACACTCTTTGAAAGTTACTTTACACGTTTCTTTGGCTATTTTGCAATTGCAAACTTTGCAGATCGACATTTTCGCATCTGTTCTCTTAAAAGGCACTTTAATCAATCAAAATGGAGTTACTAAAGAGAGAAAGTTAAAGATGTGCTCTAGTCCTGCGGCGATTCGATTTAGACTCCGAATCATCTAAGGCACTGGCTCATGAAAAGATAAACGAGTGAGACTGATATGACAGATAGTTTTCTACTTCTTTCACTTCAACTAAATATCAGTACAAACTAATTATCGATTATTTATTATTATTATTACATAAATGAATAAGACACTCTGAAATAATAATTATAGTAAACTGAAATCAAAAAGCCAAATGGTATTAATTTTCTGTAGTCCTGTGGAGTATCCCTTTATTGTATTTCGAAGAGCTCTTCATTTGTTTTCATCCATAATTTAATTCTTTTTTTGTTTGATACCGCAAGCAAATTAAACATTTCATTAAACGCTGATTAAAGATACACTCAATTTGCACAAACTTATTCAACAACAATAATTATCATGTACCTCGAAACAAAAAAAAAAAGCCAGAATAACTTATATCCTGGATAAATGTATCTCATATGTACTTTCCCCATTTAAACCATTAAAATTAAATTATATATCAGCAATCCCGCTGAGTTTGATTTATTATCATCATCATGCTATAAGCGAAATTAAAATGAAATCAATGACCATTGACCATACATACAATAATGGCGCTCCTGTTAAATGTCTGCACTTTGGAAAATGTATTGAAATAAATGCATGGTTGTTCATTGGTGTATTACAAAGGCACCCGGTATTACAGACGTTTTAACAAGGCACTCGCATTTATCAATAAAAACGTAATAGCTTGACACCACGATTTGGAATCGTGCATATGTCACGATCCCAATAGGAGGAGATACAATAGAGGGATATCGAATTCTGATATAACCCAGATCCAACATTTTGATACTCCCAAGCCCTAACTACCAGAAGAATATACTTTAATTCATGGTAATCCAGTATCCAGATCTCCCCTCCAGACAACTACTGGAGGGTATTGCAATGCTTCGCCATATTTTGGACAACATCTCGAACGCCGACTTTGCTTTGGCGATTCTGTTAGCTATATCCAGTTCCGTTCCATTATCGGTAGAAAAAATACTCCCAAGATACTGAAAATCCTCTACTCTCTCTACCGGTTGTCCGGCAATACTTATCTAACTGATGAGTTTGGTCCAAGACTGATAATTTTAGTTTTTGCCGTATTCATTTCTAGCCCGACGACGCCTGCCTCCCTCTCCACATCTGCTATCATTTGGTGCAGGTTCATAATTCTGTGAGATAGTAAGCATTCATCTTCAGCGTAGTCATGTTTCAATTGGAATGTAAGAGTCCATCGATTTCCTCCATTTCTCATTGATAAAGTTACACGAAACAAACACATCGCTTATCACCGATAGGAATAGTATTAGTGAAAGAATGCAACCTTGGGGGTCTTGCTATTGCACCTACTTGCAGCTTCTTCTGCTTCTTTAGCCAGTGAGTTGATGTAGTTGCGCTTGTCACGTCGCACGCTACGCTGAACTTCTCGCATTTTTATGCGATATAGGAGCTCTAGCTCGTTCCTCCCTGCTGCTGTAACTACAATGCGATCTTTCAGCTGTTTTCGTTCGTCGAACCTCGGAAAGTTACTCCCTATATCTTCCCTGTGATTGAACGAGGTTTTGGATGGTTGTGGGTAGTGAGCTGCTAATTGCTTCCACATCTCGCGAAAGGTGGTCCCTTAATTGTTATCGCACTGAGAGATCACTTAGTCTATCGAAGTTGAACCTGATCTTCGAACTGCAGCAGTGCGTAGTTGGAGAGTAGCTATCATAAGATGGTAATCCCTTACTATCCCGACATTTACTAAAGTGGCGGCTGATGGTAAAACGATCAATTTGATTGGGGGTTGCTTGCCTGATTTTGGAAACCCAGCTGACTGTGTAGCAGATCTTATCACCGGTTTTTCGATAAAATGCTTGAGGCCTTCGTTGTCGTTGCCTATTTTCGCGCTTAGTTGGTCATAGAAGCTCTCCTTCATGTTCTCAGACGAGCTATCCGCACAGTATAATGGTGACTCGTCGTACATTAGTCCGAAATTTGGGCGTCATAATCCTATCACCATATTTGGCCCTTGCGTGTTGTTGGTGTTAGCAGCAGTCCAACTCCATATTCCTGCTTACTTTCTGATGGTCTTCCGGAATAGAGTAATACAGTGTTTTACTCTCTGGGGATTGGTAGTCGTCTGCTTCTAGCCATCTTAATTACCCCCAAAATATCCAATCTATATCGCATGGATTTTCTTTCCAGTTGGAGAAATTTGGCATTATAAGGTCCTTCGCTTCCTGAGTCGAGAAGCGTCTTCACATTCCAGAATCCTACCTCTAGCCAAAAGTCGTCAACAAGTATAATGTCGGTTTCAGTAGCGGACAATTTTCGGTAACGCAGGTTGCCTGGGGACCTGTAAAACAAGCACTTCATCACGAATTTGATTGTTGCGCTACTGGCCCAAGCCATTTGTTGAGCACTCAGAAATTGCCTAATCAATGGCAATGCAGCTCCCTAAGTTGAGCGAGCACTATCATATAGGCTCATGACCGTTCAATTTCTTCAAAGTAAAGAAGCTGCCCCCAGATGATCATTCACAGACCGCAAATACGTTTCTTATAATGTATTCATGGGTCTTGTATTAAGATTATCTACCGCGTAAAAGAGCTGTAGCCCTTTTGCTGTGATGCAGCTTAATTTGAATGAAGACAACATCAGTTATTGAGACTGATTCAGGGCAGATAACAATCAAGCTAGCCATAGCTTGATTTGGATTTCTTACCGCAACACTGTCGGCTTTTTCCAGTACTATTCCTTCTACACCTCCTCTATCGTTTGGCTAAGGGAAATTGACCAAAGTTAGCTAGATAGGACACTAGACACACAAAGATTCACAATGGTTAACCGATTATCCCATGTACGTGTTCTGAAAGATTCCACGGTAGCAGCAACAGCTTACTTCTCCTTTGACATTAAGCTCGCCATTGAACTCGTCAATATACCATTGTCCACCAGAAGACAGGTTGTCATTCTCAACCGGTATTGAGATTTCATTATGACCACGGCTGGACGAGGTTTAGGCCTGGACATCCAGTGATAACCGTTGCAACTTGCAACCTATTGGCACCCGATCATCAAGCTACCCGACCCTTAATATGAGCAAAGGAATTGAGACTTAACCCACCTTCTGTTATACACTTGCCATTTACTCTACACTGAGAGGATTCAATGGCAGATCTGCTGGTAGTGCCTCTCAGCTTGACAATCCTAGTGATCTCTCCAGCACTGGAATTACTGATTCTAGTTTTATAGTTATTGTCGCTAGGCTGTATCGACAAAGATAGACAAAGTATATCCCATAATTTCACCATCTTATTTAGCCTCAATGAAGTTTCTCTTATGGCCTCTCCACTCGGCGGGGTACCCAAAGCACGTAATGAAGCCAGCTTAGGAATAATGGGCAACGTGCCCGTGTGGGAGTCTATTAAAGTGGTATTCAACCCCCTGTAGGCATCAGGATTTTTTAACTGTGTCCCCTGTTTTGGATGTACTTGGACAGTGTGCAGTGTGCCACGGTAAATGGGATGGGCCACAAACAACAAACCAATATGTAGGTTGACGTGCTTCAATTATTTGCTTGACTACCATTGGTTATGTCTTATTTTGTCAGTTTTCATTGCCAGAAAAGTTGTCGATATTTTCAATCCTTTCAGCCTTTACCCCCTACATTGGCCTATTTTCCTACTTTTACAGCACACCCACTAGGATCAAACTAGCAATTAAGCCTTTCAAATTACTTAAGCAGGGCTAGGCTATGACGTAAATGTATATAACACCATAAGGTCCGACGACCAGGCAATATTCTAAATGCAACACTACCCACGTTTGGGTATAATACAACAACCAGCAACAATTTGACCACAATTTCAACTTTCCCAACGAAAAGTGAACCCACGTCCGGGATAACCCCTTTCCGACCGCCACATACGGTCGTTCATTCATCCATGAGAAGAAACTCAAAAACCGGGTTACATTATCATAATCAAACTGAAATTTTCCCAAGGATTTTGTCCTGTGTATGGAATGGAGTGTTTATGAAAACTGACAGTTTAGGAGCATCGAAAGGTGGAGCAAGCCCATGTAACCACCTTCATGTAGCAATAAAGACATTTATTTAAGCGGCTACTGTAATAAATAATTCAAAATAATGAGAGGCAATTTTATAAGCACACTTTTCGTTCTTGCCTGACAGTTTGTCTCTGCGAATCCTTGTTGTTGTCTGTTGTATGACTTAGGCCTATCGAGGGTTGATCTTCATTAAAGCTACGTTTGTATGTTTGTACTGAGGATGATGATGATGGGAAGGACGAACATCATTGCAACCGACACTCTCGCCACAATCCTCTTGCTTGGGCTGTTGTGTGCTGCTGTTAGTGGCAAAAGACTGACGTGCGATGTGCTTTTAGTTTAACTTGATTTTTGTCCTTTTTCTGGGCTCTAGTTGTTTTGTTTAGTATTTTTTTTTTTTTTTTTTTCATTCAGACCAAGCGAGGCTCATCTCATAGTCCTTGCCGTCGTCGTCATCTATAGCACGACTAGCATGTAGTTGTTGGATGATGGTGGTTGGTGTTGGGTTTTTGGCAAGGACCCAAAAAGATTCCTTAAATTCAAAACAGCTTGCGTTACTACATGCAATATGTATATTCCAACCCAACGTCTGATGATCCTTGCCTTCCTCCCGAATTAGTGTCTCTAGGAAATACTCATCTCTCGTTCCCTTTGAGGAATCCTTTCTCATCTTGAGCTAATGCCTATGGTATGCAACCCCGCTCGTGCAACACCATGTCTATGAGGATATATGATATACAATTTTGATTCTGGCGGCTCATCTTTATTTAGTAAAAGAATGCTAGAGGGAGGACCAGTGTGCAGTATAGTTAAAGTTATAGACGAGGGAGGGATAAGAAGTGTGTGGATACTCTAATACAATAATATTTTTTCTCCTTTGCCTATACCGCGAGTATGTATGTGTGTGTTCATATGTATATAATCCCTGTGAAAAGTTGTTATAAAGGATTTTCGCTGTTTGTTCACTTTTTGCGGTTGTTATAGGCTTCGAAAAGTTTTTAGTTCTTTTCCTTTTTAAGGATTTTGTTTGGGTCCTTTTTTAGTTTTTTTTTTTGTGGTAATTCTGGGTAAAATCCTTTTATTTGTTTTTGAGTTGTGGCAAAACAGGGTTTAACCTGATATTTATGGTTGGAACAATTTTTATAAATGGCATAAGGACTTTGGACAAATTGGGAGTTAGGAAACGTCGGGTGTGGGCTTGAGTCATAAGTGTTTGTGTATGCGAATATTTTCGGGTACAACACTTTGGAATATTTTTGGAATTTGTATGCGTTTCGAATATTTTAAATGATTTTCAGTTTAAAGGAGAATGCTTTTGGAAAGCTTCCGGAGTTATAAGCTATGTGTTCTGATATGATCCTTAGATGCCTTCTATTTAGGAGTTGAATAATTTGTATTTGCGAACAGAGACTACCTCAATAATATCCGCTTTTCTACGTGGTCTTTGTGCTTCAGATATAAGAAGGCACGCTAACATTCTCTGCTCTGCACCAGAGGGTACTGTTAAAGTATTATTCACCATTTGTTTCAAGAAATATTAGCGTATACTCTTTAAACACTCGAGGATCATGCTAATCCGAATCGGAGTTCCGAAGTGTAAATTTTCTGCAATGAAAATCGAAGGAGCTTGTACCGTTGGCCAAGACACAGGTTCGTTACTGCCATAGTTGGTGAGGTGTGAGTTAAGGCGGAAGAGGGTTACAGATGCCAGATTGTGAGGGTTGGTGTTGAGGGATATCATTTGTAGCAGGGCAGGCCTATCGATGTTTCCTATTAATAGCTGATGTATAAAAAGAATGTCACCAATTTCACGGCATTTTTCATTTCCATTTTTCCTCATAGGGGAACTAGCTTATTTAAGGATTGGTCTAGGAAATGTGAAAAAAAGAGATTGCATGACAGGTTGGATTATTCCTTAGACCAGCGTATCATAAAACAAAGCGCGGATATAATGTTATCAATATGCCAGCGAACATATAGTTTTCTCTATCACAGATTACACCCAAATCATCACTGATCAGACAGGATTTAGGAACTGGTGGAAGACGCTTCCGGGAATATGTAATAGCTTAGCATTTGCTGACATTGAGCTCAAGGAAATTTGTTTTGCAAAAGGTTGAAAAATTGTTCAAATCAGCTTGAAGTGATTTGAACAGTGGCACGACCCGATCCGAATGCCGCACCCAACTTTCACCCATGGTAGATGCAATAGCCTCTAAATTCTCCAATTTTGTTTTTGTACGTAGCCGTCGAGTGAGATATGGTACTCATCGCTAAAGAAGATTTCGTACGAAAAATTTGAGTCAATTTGCTGATTTTTCAGCACACAGTCGACGTGTGTTCTGAGCATTCTATTGGCAGCAGGCTTTAGCTGTTGTGTAAGCTGGAGCTTATAGGGATGAAGATCCAAATTCAAGCGCAAAATATGCCAAACGGAGCTGAAGGAAATACCCAAATGCTGAGCGCGGAGTGCAATTAACAATTTCGGGTTTTCGGCCACCGACATGAGCGATTATATAATTATATAATCGGTCCCTAAATCGCGATACACAGGTATTAAAGAACTGTTATTTTTGTAGCAGGTTAGGTTAGGTTAGGTGACTGTCCTGCTTAGGCAGGGACACACTTAAACCAAGTATAGGTCCATTTTTATACCAAAAGAAGAAGTGGATTTCCGGCACCACGAACCCTAGATGACTACTTTCTTTCTAAATGAAGATAAGAATAGGTAATCGTTGCAATATTAACCCTTTTCTGCTCCTCAATTATGTGCAGAACCATCTAGATCCATAGAAGAAACTCTCTACTTTGGAAATTTTCAAGCCTGGCCAATTAGTCAAGACCTTCCTGGAAGTATTCTCTTAAAGTTTTCCTTCTCAACATTAAAAAGGCAGGACAGGTGCACAAAAGGTGAGTAATAGTTTCCTCATCCTCGTCATTTCTACAACTTCTACAGAAAAGGGACATCCATTCAATTATCAAGTAGTACCCTATGATGTCTCCAAATATTATACTAATGCGTTTAATATTTATGCACAGAAATCTTTCCGTTCTAATCAGAGCTAGGTTGAGCCAGATCTGTTTCGACGAAAGACAAGTACTGATACTATTCTACCAGCTGTTTGCCGTTTTTCTTTCTTCCATATATGAAAATAGGTTCCTGTCTATTTTCAGTGAAGTTCCTATCCGCATCCACTTTAGCTAGCTCATCTGCTCTGTAGTTGCCCGGAAAGGTGCTGTGTCCTGGAATCCAGCACAGAGAACTGTCGCTACTGTCCGCGATCTCGTTAAGATACCTGCGGTATTGCTTAACCAACTTCGATCGTATTGTCGGCGACTCCAATATATATACATATGTATAGTTCAATGGCTCTACCTTCTACCGCGTTAGTTGAAAGCCAAGCCACAACTTCATGGATTGCCGTAATTTCCGCTTGAAAAACACTACAATGATCCGGTAGTCGTATGGTAATGTTTACATCAGATGCACTGGAGAAGACTCCTGTACCCGTACTGTATTCTGTCTTAGATCCATCTGTATGGCAGAATCTTTCAAGATTTCTCCAGATTCCCAAGCGCTTCTGCTAGAAATTCTGGAATAATACACTTGATCTGGATTCTGTAGTGCCCCATATTAGAGTTAACTAACTGTGAGGATCCCCTAAGCCTTAGCATAATGAAGCATCGTGCCATTTAGCCTTAGAGAGACGATACATGGTATGTTGTACCTTCTTGTGAACAGAACAAGTTCGGTCTTTCCGGCCTTAACTGGGAGACCAACATTTTCCTTCCATTTTACAAGTTTAATAAAATCTGATTCCATCAGGTCTCTTATGAAGGGTGTCCCAAAATTCTCGCAAGAAGTAATTTTGATAGAAAACACAGGTTTTTAATTGAAATTTGTAAATATTTTATTGATTCATAAAGTATAATGTATGGCATAACATATAGGGTAAATGGCATCTAAGGCTTTGCTGGCACATACGCACTCTTTTGTTGAAATTTTCCATGATCGTTTTGCAAAAATGTGGCTGCATTTCATTGATACAGCGCTCAATTGGCTCCTTAAAGGCTTGTTGGCATAAACCTTAGACTTCAAAAAATCCCCCAAAAAAAAGTCCAACGGTGTTAAATTGCATTCAAAGATGCCAGCCAAATCAGTGACACGTTGTGGATTCATTTGTTTGTCAACAATCACTCGTGGATTTTCTGAACCTCAAATTCGATAATTCTGACGATTAACAAACCCATCGAAATGAAAATGAGCCTCATCGCTGAAGAAGATTTTCTTTGAAAAATCAGCATCCACTTGTTGTAGGTCCATAATTCGTTCAGCGAACTCTCTTCGTCATGCGAGGTCAGTAGGCTTCAGTTCTTGAGTCAGTTGTACTTTGTGTCTTATCTTTCGTGAGAATATGATGTAGAGAGCTTCTTGAAATATCCAATTCTTGACGATGGTGCCGAATTGATGTTGTCATCTCAAATTTTTTAACCGAAGTTCACAAATTCTGATGAGATAATAACAAAAAGATGTAACCGTGAATAGCTTTGAAAAAAACAATATTTGATTTGTTTTAATAAAACGCCCCAAAAAAATGGGCGGACATAATGTAGAGAAAGTCAATGTCTACATATTTTATTACACCTCGACAATATTTTTCAGTTTCTAGCAAAAATCTTGAGAAAAACTAAATATGTTTCCACTTTTAATACAAGTGCTGAAAATATTTTAAGTTTCATTCGAAGTGAAAAGTGAATTGTTTCTCATTTTGAGATTCAAAACCGGGCTACTGATTCCATAATCAATTCAACAATTTTTTTTGTAAAACAACATTCTTGTAGTTATCACGAACTCGTAACTCGTAGTGTAATTAAATTTTAGCACGTGTGTAAAAATAAAGCATAACAAGAGATTCTTTGTGAAATACAAGTGTTTAGATGAAATGACAAATCTAATAATGTTTATAGTAATACCTTAAGAATTTCCGATTTAACTTTTTGGGGAAAAATGTGGGATTGTTTAACGCATAGTTAAATTATAACGTCACATGGTTTATACGATGAATCATTTTTGAATTATTTATATTTCTTATCCCATAGGGTATATTAATCTTAGTACTTAATTTGTAACATGGAGAAATAACAATTGTAGCCATGTCCGTCGCCCGATTACCACTTTTTAGGCAGTAGTTGTATTTTAAAAAGTTCACAGAAAAGAAAAGATTTTGTTCAAAATTAATATTTGAGTTAGAGTGGACATTTGCCAAAAGATGGCATACGAGGTTTTCTCCATAAAAAGTTCGTAAATGGTACTGTTGTTATTAGTTGTTTAGTTTTAGGTTATGGCTTTAAATCCGAGACATTTGCAGATAAACAACATAGAACGTGCGACCCACTCCTGCACTTTACAAATTCTTTCGGACTAGATTTGCTGAAAGGGCTAGAAGTCCGAGCCCTGATGAGGGATACAAAATATTATACAATCGGCGCATTCCAAGCACTCTGCTAGAATGTAGCAAAACGACCATTCGTTCCAGGAAGACAGGGTCGTCAAAACTCTCCGCTACTAGGAATAGCAGAGGTGATATAGTAAAGAAATTCCCTCTACTACAACAAGAGAAAAGCGTCATCTACAATCCATTAGAGATGGGGTCTTCGAATGAAAGCCGAAAACAATCGATATTTGAAAAAAAAAAAAAAAAAAAAAAACTATCGATAATTAGGAATACAACCAGGAAAATCTCGAAATTATTTGCTTGTTAATTACAATCTTTTAGGATTAATCTACCAGTTACTAACCTTTCCATTATAGATCAATAAAATTTGATTAGACTTCATTTCAGACTGCTTTTTGATATTCCAATGTTTCGATAGAATAAAAATTCGAAAGTCGATGGTCAGAAAGTGTTATCGATAGAATCATTCCATAAATAAATTAATCAAAACATGTAGTTTGTTCTGAATTGTTGGTAACTATAGTTGAATGACATTATATACGTACATTATTCTAGATAATAACTGCTGAAGAAGTTAATTTTTTCTTTTAGTTGACTGTATTTTAATCAAAAAAGTGAGGAATGCAACCTCGCATAATATACTGGCTCTATGTAGAAAAAACAGAAAACTGTAACGATTTCCAGGCGAAGATAATGGCGATCAAAGGAGCTCTATTTAAGCTGAAATGGAATGTAATATCTGCTGTCAAGCCTCTATAAAATCTCTGGAATCGATCTCTTCCACATCAAAGATCGCTCTAGATTGCCGCTTGTCATTTAACGAGATGGCAGAGCAATTCTGCCATCTCTCACGCACAAATTTGCAGATTCTACCGGAAAAAGAGAATCTCGGGATGCTAGTAATTGCTCAAGATAAATGCTATCAAGGAGACCAACTTCAGGTGGGAGACTGACATTAAGTATCATGTAACTCTACACATTTGCCCTCAGCTGGATCAGAAATGCTTGAAAAGGTTGGTTTCCCTTAGCAGGAAGCATATCAGTGCAACAATTGGTGTTATTACGGGACACTGTCTCATTGGAATGCACGCAAAAAGGCTTGGTAATTTCTCTAACTATTTCTGTAAAAGCTGAAGGAACGAGGAGAAGGTGGAGACAACTCTCCATCTCCTCTGTACTTATCTGGTTTTCTCTGTCAGAAGAAGGCATAACTTGGGAGCTTAACAACCTCCATCGGAAATTCCCTGATCCTGTGGTATCACAATGGACTTATTCTAGGTGTGTCTGTGCTTAAGGCGCAGGTAGCCACTTGAACCTAACCTAACCTTGTATAGTACCAAGTTAACTTTTTTAGGAAGTTTTTTTGATTTTGAAAAAGCCTTTAATAGACAACCAAAAGCTCTCTTATGGGTGGTGCTAAGACAACGAGTAGTTCCAGAAACCTAGGTGCGCATGATCATGGACATGTATGAGGAGCAAGGACAATAGTAAGATGTCTCGCAGGAGACACCGAAGAGTTTCCAATCATAGTCGGTGTACACCAGGGAAGCGTTCTCAGTCCTTTGCTATTTATTGCAGTCCTTGATTATCTACTTGAAGGAAAAGTGACGGACCCCAAAGTGCATCAGTTATTCTTTGCTGACGATGGAACTATCATAAGTGAAGATAAAACGACGAAAATGGGTACCGTGCAAGTTTAAAAAACACAGAGTATCTGTGCTGGCCGTGCTCTGATCCACAATGGCCTATTTCAGACATTTATTTGAATGGAAAAATGCTTCCCAAGTGCGTAAAGTTCAAATATCTGGGATCTATGATCAATAGCGCAGCAATTTGTGATAATGACATCAATCATCGCGTGAGCGTAGGGTGGATGAAGTGGCGGGAAAAATCCGCAATCTTCTGTGACTGAAAAATGTCCCCTAAGCTGAGTTGTACATCCAGCGTTCACATACGGTTCACAAGGAAAAGAAGAAGAAGAAGAAGATCTAAAGAGTTTTTCAGCTTTTATGCATTTTATGAAAATAGCGCATATTTAAAAAGTACGTACGACCCAGCCGTGCGCTTTATTTAATTATTCATTCTAGGAGGAAATAAAAAAATACTCAAAGGTCTTATTAATATAAAGACACAAATCCATTTGAAAACCCAAAGGGACAGCAATTTAATTTCCAAAAGTAGATTTACTGTGATTGTAAAGTGATCAGAATCCATAAACGAGAGAGAGCCAATCCCACTTTCTTCTAAAAAAAAAAAATGCATAACAACAATTCTTCCGATAAAAATCACGGAAATACCCTCAGAGTATTAATATATGTACGCTTTTCAACTAAGTGTATTATACCATCCATTTCCGACCGATTGTAACTTTTCTGTATGTTTTTTTACATTCTGCTGATAAGCAAATTAAAGAACGCAATGCAACAAACGATACCAGTGGTATGCTAATCGTTTTTTCAGTGATTTTGGTTATATAAGGAAGTGTAAAATATTGTGAAAATTTAGTTATCACCTCGGCATTACGAGTATGTTGTACCCGCGTTCTAATTACAGTTAATTATTTTAAAGTGTTAACATTGTAAAGCACAATGGAATTCCGTAAATGTTTAGTGTTAGCATTATCCTTGCAACTAGTGTTAGGACTTGTTATAAGTAAAAATGTGTAAGTGATAATTATATACGAGTACGTATCTATCTTTGTTTTGTAAGTTATGAAAAGCAAGCAAAGAATATTTTTATTGTATTTGTCTACGGGTACTCGTATATAATGGCAATGATCACAGCTAAGGTGCATAATTTCAAAGGACGATAAATTAAAATGTGTTGTATCTTGATATGGTATGTAGATCAAATATTTGTACTTGCTGGATGGATTTTGCTAAAACTACGTATTTGGAGTTTGTAGTGTCACAATTCAAAGCAAAATCAGAATTTTCATTCCAAGTCGAAAACTGAAGTTAACGTTACAAATGGTCAATTTTGGAAAAATAGATTTTCTCGAAGACGGCTCTAACGATTTAGTATTTAATATTTGACTTGTGTTGGGCACTTTACTAAATGGCTTTCCAAGTTTTTTGAAAAAAATTCGAGGATTAGCATTGTTTCGCACGAAAACTAAGAAAAAAAAAAAAGAAGAAACCTAAAAGCATCCATCCACCTCGAAAACCTTATCGCACTCGAATCTAGACACACGAGTTTGATATTTTTAAGTTTTTACTTTATTTAACCACTGCCGTCCACTGCTGGTCTAATTGGGAATGAGTCAGAAACATCATCTTGTTGGGTCATTCATCCTTGAGTTGCGGATTTAGTTAGGTCAGATGCTACCGAGAGGCATCTCCAGTATCGCATTAATTCAATACACGCAAAGTCTACGAACAATACACTCCGTTTCGTAGCTTGAGCGTGCCGGTGGATGGTCAGTCGAAGATGGCAATGTGAGAAAATATAGAATTTTTTTGAAATTAATTCCTCATATTGTCACGACTTTGGTTGATTATGCGTGTGTGGTGAATTAGATGATTACTCTCGTCTTTGTTGTTCTTGTTGTTGTACTCGTGGTGGTGATTGGTATTTGAAGATGATTTGCCGACGGCTTTTGAATTCCAGAAGAATTTGATTTGACTTGGCTTTCCTGTCGGATCGCCGGAAGATAAATCTTGATGCCATGCAGATAACGTCTATTGTGGCTTCAGCAATATCTAGTCACGTTGATTCACCAATTATCGCTTCTGACCAGAGTATCGAATAATGAACTTCTTTTCACGATTATCGCTCGTTGGGTACATGCAAGATTAAAAAAAGGGGGTATGGTGGATGTTGTATGGCAATAATGAAAGGTCAGTTCATTTAATTATGTTTGGTATGTTGAAATTAATTTGTTTGCCATTGGGAGGAGACAAACTTTTATTATTGGGCGTTTCAATGTTGTGGTTGCCGTTTAGATTGATCTCTAGGATATTTTGCATCAATTCTACTTGTTGGAGATTGTTCCTCATTGGTTTATTGTTTATTTTTTGGGTGTCCTATTTTTAGGTACAGATTTGGATGTCAGCCACTTTGGTCGCTATTGTAGGCAAACAAGGTGCTCTGACTTATATTTTTTCCAGAAGTCCTATTGGGTTTTCTGCATCCAGGTGATTTAACTTGGCTTCACTTATGTCCTTTTCGGATGCTGTATTTAGAGGTGAACAAATGAGAAAGTATTCTGGTGTCAATATTGATAGATCGTCAATATCTTCAGTGACAGGACAAAGTGGTCGCGAATTCAAGCACGCCTCGACGTTTTTTATGGTTGCTCCAAAGGGTATGTAATCCTCATAGATACCAGTAGCCCGTTGTACTGGCATGCACGATTCACAAACCTGAATGATCGAGGTCAGGAATACGGCTAGTACTAAACCACACCCTGCACACTTCGAACAACATTCCCTGCTGGACTGTCGTTAGGTATTACTTCGCGGGGCTGGTTAGCCTTTAGGCTATGTCCTCTTCTACGTGTTCTTAGGTAACTGGCACTCCACGCATTACGTTGGCGCTCTATACGCCTAAGGTCGCTTAAGGGCCACTCTCCAAATATATATAGATACTCTCGATCCGTGGGCAATGAAAAAACACGTGTTTCGCATTTTTCGGAACATTTTCACAATGTGGACAGTTTGGGAGGTATTCTTTGCGTTTGAAGAGGTATTTTCTGCAACATGTCCCGTCAGAAACTGAGTCAGATAAAAGTTTATGTTTCCGTGTTATCCATACATCGATCGCTATTATAAGGTGATGCGTCCATCTCCCCGGCCATTTCGAAATCGTTCGCTTTTTAGTTTTGCATTTTCTTCAGCGAGTAAGTCGATGGGTAGCATTGAAGATAATATGAGTATAGTATCATTCGAGACAGTTCGAAATGGACTGCGAACCTTAGTGCGCTAAGAGGGTGAAAGGATTTAACTCTACGCGCGTACGACTTAACTTTCGCGCCACTTAACCATATTTGTGCTGCGTACATACATATACCTAGAACTGGCAGCTCCTGCAAGTAGAAGTCTTTTATTCTGTTTTGGGTCTCCGGTATTACTCATTAGCCTTGAAACTACCGTAATAGTTTTTGAAGATTTTTTGTATGCATACTCAAGGTGGTGTTTGAAACTCTTAAATGAGCATCAGTAATCACTCCTAAGTACTTAATAAAAGGTTGAAAAACAACTTCGTACCGTACGACTCTAAACGATATCGTTTCCCGAACTTTTCTGCTTGTAACAAGCACCGCCTCCGTTTTATGGTCAACAAGATACAAACCAGCGTTAGCTAGCCAATGGCGTACTGTTGTGATTGTCTCGTTGCAGTGGAGTTCAACTTCTTCTAGAGTTTTTGCTACAACCACCACTGCGATTTCTTCCGCAAAGTCGATGATTTACGCTTCTCTTGGAATAGGTAGGCGTAGGATTTCATTATACATAGCGTTCCACAGCAGGGGCACAAGTACCGAACCTTGTGGGACCCCGCCAGTTACTTCGTATGTCTTTATTCCTTCGTTAAAAGTGTAGAGGAGGACTCTGTTCGCAAAATACCTCGTTATTATTTTGCATAAATAATCTGGTATTTTTATCCGATAAAGACTTGTGTTAGAACAGTAATGTATTCTCCACCCAATCACATTCAAGGAACTGGTTAGTGTGCGCTGACTACTTAGCGACTTTTCTTCTACTTTGTATGTTCAGAAGAGAGGATCTCTGGAAAAGAGAAAGCATGCGAAGACCTACTGCATAGTAATTTGTAACTGACTCTGAGAGATTACGATCAAAGTTGTAAAGCTCAGGAGGAGAAGTTGGGCGGCGACTGCAGCCCCAACGGCTGGATGTATTTACGTCAAATTTTATACATATCTGGAATTTGGGAACCATGAGTAGAAGACATGAAATGAATTGGTCCATTGTCAAACCATTTGATAATAGACAAAGCTCATAATTTCTTACACTTGATCATGGCATCCTCTTTAACTTCTTATATCTGCATCTTTTTGTTTAACTGCACAATTTTTGGAACTCGGTTGGCCATAATAGTTCCAGGGGCTACAATTCTCCTTTGCTTTAGTAGTACTTCAAACAAGTTTAAAGAGAGGTAAAATATCGATCTATATAAATATGACTTTTCTCTACTAAGGAATCAAAAAAAGTCAACACTACTCCACCTCCAACATCTACCTTCTCTGGTACAGGAACCTTGTTAGACGTTATTTGTCTCCCTTTCCCTTCATAGAGTAAGAATGGGAAGCCATTGATAGATGTCATTACGAAATTCTTTAGGCGGACAGATTTAGGTGTCCACTTTATCTATTATCGCATTGCTATTCAATGCTGATATTTGTAGGTCTTTTATAGTGAAGACATTTGGCACAAACTCTATCTTATTTCCCAAAAACAGTCATTTGCTTTTGTTTGGTCTGATACAGAGTTTTCATCCACTAAATTGTTCCGTAGATGGTAAAACCTGTCTCTCGTTATAATACCAGCTAAAAGTGCATATCTTGTACGAGCCTTACAAGCAATTCTAACACGTAGAAATCCCAGCAATGATACTCCTATGTAGTACAATGCTGGTTCCCCTGTTTCACTTCCTTCAGAGTTACCTGCAGTTATGTTCCATAGAGGGCCATGTTTGCAATGTTAGACTTATCAGCCAAAGAAAAATTGAATAGCTTCCGTACAGTTTGCAAATAGGCGCTGGTGTCTTCACGGATATTTTCTATTTGTTGTGGATGAAGATCGTCTATGTACAGCCACTTTAGGCTCAGAGGGATATTACTCTCTTCATTTTCTGATTTCGATAACTGGTCATCATCAGACACTTGAGGAATTAAAGGTTGCTTTCATTATCCCTTCGTCATCGCCATCATATATGATTCCAAATCGGAATCATGCGAGTCAAAGGCTGCTAAATATTCCTCAACTTCACGATCTGAAAGTCCTGGAAACAAATGAAAACAGCATTTCAAAAATTACTTGGAGCAATCCAAATGGCGAGGTTAGATCACATATAATAACCGACAAAAACTGTGCCTTTCATTATGCACAAATGAATTGCATACTTCACATACAACAGTTCATATAAGCAGTAGCTATCATAGAACATAGGACCAACGACACTTCTTTGCGGAACTCCGACAGCGATTTCCTTAAACTCGGAATATTCGTTTCCGTGTTTAACAAGAAGAAGTTTGTTTTTAAGGTAAGATTCTAAGATCTTATGTAAGTGCTCCGGAAGAACCCGTCTTAGCTTATACCTCAAGCCATCGTGCCAAACCTTTTAGAGCTTTTTGAATTTCGTCGGTTATTCTATAAATCCGGTCAATTGTGGAATGCTTGATTTTGAACCCGAATAGGCGCCCTTCTTCAATGTTGAATGCGTTTCAATAGGAGTTTTTCAAATACTTTTAATACACACACTGTACGATTTTTTGTGATTTGGAATTGTTCCCGGTATAGGAACCATTATAACAGCGTCTTTCCATGTTTTGAAACATATAAAGGAGTTTGATGAAAGTTTTCTTTGGCAATACCTTCAGAATTAGTTCGGTTATTAAATCATAGCCAGGGGCTTTATTAATTTTCAGGTACGAGTATTTTATTGTCTGGCAAAGGTCGGTAAATGTCACACATTTTATTCTAAATGCTTTTCCACCAAATGGCTTAAACATTTTTTCTAAGTGCTCGGCGAATAGATCAGCCTTTTCTTTGCCACCAAAATAAGCAGAAGTCTCCCGTTTTTTTTTATCTTGAATAACTTTTTTGAGCTTATTGCATAGGTAGTTCGAATATGTTGCGGTGAGTGATCTGTTTCGGAGTTATTGCAGGCGAAGAACATAGCTTAGCTTGAGTTTGTTCTTCTTTCGACTCCTTTTGCTTGCCTTCTTTTCGTGGCTCGACTTCTGGTGAAGACCCGGCTCTTCGTTTTTTGCTATGTCTTTTTTTTTTGAGACGTAATTCTTTTCACATACTGGCTCTTCTTCATCCCTGTGATATTTGGAACTAGGTGTGCTGGGAGGGGTAACTTCACGTTTTGTTTGAAAAAGCGAGTTCTTTAAAACCTTGTTTTCCACTCTTAGTGTATCTGCCTCTCTCTTAAGCTCTTGATAGAGTAGATCCATTCCTCAAAGCTTTTACATTTCACTGAGTTCCGTTTCTCGTGCGCTTGCGCTTTCGACGGACATCTTTTCCCGAAGGCATTCGGTCTTGATGTTAGAGACCGAGATACCTATGAATTCCTTGTAAAGTCGTTTGTTAATTGCAATAATTAGCTCTCCCCAGAATACGTAGAGCCTACCTCCGAAGAGGGTGGATTTTCCAGTGAACCTAGACTGCTACTTTTTTTTTCATATACGCTTTACATCCGGTATATGGAGGGTGGATTTTGGACGCCTCTTACGACAGGCACGCCTAACTCGGGTATATTCTAACCCCTACCCGAAAGAGGTTGCTAACTAACAATAAAATAAACAAACAGAAGTTTCTTTAGCCATACATACAGCGGCGTACAGCCAACATTACATTTTATCTAATAAGAACCTTAATTATTACAGAAATGTGTATCAAAATGATGAACCACAAAATGATGCTGACCGACTGTTTAACGAAGGATTGTAAGTATCTACAACCATTATCTAAAAATTTTACTAATTTCTAATCTTCTTTAGAAAACAGACGAAAAGGTGGGCCAAAGAAAATCCATTTCATCGTAAAATTGTAGGACCACCGCATTTGGATTGCATGCGTAAGTTCACTTATTAGGGATACCAATGCAAGTTACTTTTCACACTTAAAAAAAAAAACAAATAATTTAATTTCTTTAGCACCTACTTGCACTCCTGAATGTGGCAATGGTGGGACTTGTACAGCGACTAATTTTTGCCAGTGCAAAAATGGATTCAAAGGACCACGATGTGAATATGGTAAAGCTTAGGAGATATACTCGTATACTAGTACCAGTAGTTTTGTTAAGATTTAACTAATTTCTTTGAAATCATATTTATTTAGGTGCGGAAGTGTGTAATCTGAAAAATATTGGATTTAATGGAAATTACAATTGTTTATCTTACACACATAAAACAACGTGTAAACTTACCTGCCCAGGAAAGTATAAACTAACTGGACCACCAGCCTCAGTGTATGAGTGCGTCTTTACTGAAGGACAGTTTGTACCGCCGATACCAAGCTGTAATTATCGTAAGTAAATTATTATTCATCAGGAATACTTTAAGTTAACTTTAGTAAGAGATGGACCATTTGATGCAAGTCCAAGTGCGCGAGAGCTAGCAAATGTCATCGACGCAGTATAGATGCTTTAGTAAGTCGTAAGATATCATTGCACCCAGTCCTGCCATAAGTTCTGTTACAAATGCACAACGTTATAATAATTAAGCAACTAAACATAAGCTTTTTCAAAAGTGACCACCATTAGCTTTAAAGAAGGCCCTTAAACTCTGTTGCCACTGGGTTACAGCATCACTCATGGTTTCCAGGGTATGGGCGACGCTGCTGTGGTTAAGCACTTTTAAGGCTCTCCAAATTTCGGGGGGGTCTCTTGCAGGTTATCTACGCGTCCAACACTGACCACAAACAATAATTTAAAGGATTCAGATCTGGGCCAATCTTCGGGTGCAATAAAAGCAGGAATGTTGATTTCAAGCCACTGCTGAATTGTTTTGGCTTTATGCGCTGGAGCAGAGTCTTGTTTGAAAACACATCTTGCCCCATTAAAGAAGTCTTTACCGACGTCTTTTAGGACATCTTGGTACACCTTTGCCCAAGAGTGAGAAATGGAGAGCAGTAACTTCTTGATGGGATACCCCCCACCAAACTTTTACCGAAACAAAATGATGGCTGCTGTTTCAGATAGCAAAGATAGTTTTTGCAATTGTTGTATTTCAGCAGCTGCCAAAGTTACCAATAACATCTAGCTGTCAAAATATTCAGTAAGATTTGCCATTTCATCATGCATCGTTTGACACTTCCCGAACCTATGGAAATTATTAAGAAATATTATCGAAATTCCGGCGCAGTTGTAAATACGCACCGTGGAAAAGATTGAGCGTGAGTACACTCTTTTGGACTTTAAGCCACCAACCAGACAGGGATCGATGCGAAGTGAAGAAAACATAGCCGCCGTAGCGGCCAGTATCGAAGATGACCCAGAAATGTCGATTCGGTGCCGATCAGCTCAATTGGACACCACCAGAGAGTTAGCCAGGCTTATTTTGCAGTTAGATTTGAGCCTACATCCGCTTAAGATAGTGCTGACGCAAGAATTGAAGCCGGACGACAAAAGACAACGCCGTGAGTTCGCTAATTGGGCGCTGGAAATGTTGGCCGGAGATCCGGATTTTGGCCAAACAATCATCTTCTCGGACGAGGCCCATTTTTGGCTCAGCAGCTATGACAAGAAGCAAAATTGTTATTATTAGAGCGACCACAATCCACAATTGTTCGATCAAGCATCAATGCTCCCACACATATTGACTGTTTGATTTGGTTTATGGCACGGCGGCATTATCGGATCTTATTTCTTTCGAAATGAGTAAGGAGACACCGTTACCGTCAATGGTCCTCGGTATAGAGCGATGTTAACCGACTTTCTGTGACCAGAGCTCGACAACATTGATATATCCGAGCTATGGTTCCAACAAGACGAAGCTACATGCCATACAAGCGACGCAACGCTCGAAGTGGTGAAGGAGAAATTTGGCGACTGGGTCATCTCACGGCTAGCGTTCAGAAATTGACCGCCGCGATCATGCGACTTGACACCCCTCGATTATTTTCTCAGGGACTACGTCAAGTCCTTAGTCTACGCTAACAAGCCAACCAATTTGGACGAGCTCGAGGCCAACATTCGAGACGCTATTGCCAGAATAACACCACTTCAAACCACTGCACTGCCAGCGAAGCCGATGCGGCTATTAAAATAATCTGCTATGGCGTACATAATGGCATGAATGCAGCTTCAAAATAAATCCAGAATCAATTTAAACACTCTTGTTGTGTTATTTAAATTAATTTTCTATCGTTCTTATCTGATCACCCTATATTTGGTGGCATTACTTCAAAATATGTATACTTCCTGGACTCTACTAGGGCAGTATCATATTTGCATAGGTAGGCTTCGGCACGCCAATGATGGACATGAATCTACCATTCTCACGTTTACGAAATTTTAAAAGAATAAACAAAGACATTCATTCAGGTCGTATGTCCCCTTATGGGTCTTAGGGCATCTACCACACCTATGCGCCATCGTGTTCGGTTCATGACGATGTACCTCACTTTCCTCCAGAATTCCCCAACTGCTGTGTCTGCTTTTCGACCGCATTGCGCGAAGTATCTCTAAAGCGGCTCCGCGCCTATTGATCGGTATATGATCAATTTGGTTGGTACTTGTGACATGTCTTGTGGCTCGTACATAGTGCCGCCAATAACAAGGTGATTAACGTTGCAGAAATCAACAAATCGTTCTCCATTGTCATTACGATCACCAAGACCATGTATGCCCATAACGAACCTGAGCACTTACTCAGGCATTGAAGTCGCCAATCATGTCTTCATTTGATGTTTCTGTTATAGAAGTTGTCCTTTTCTTCATCAGTCGCTTCATTTGTCGGAGCATAACCCAGTCTCCTTAAATCTGACCATCATAGTCCGGGTCACTAAAAGGCTTCCAGAAATTGAGAAATTGCGTTTTATGACAGAACTAAGCCTACGCCAGACTCGTGCGCACTTCCAGACGGTCTTCTAGATAGTGTTACGCCACATTATTCTCTTAGACCTAATATATTCAGTTTGTACCGCATAACTACATTATCAAGTTGGAGGAGTATAGCGTCAAGCAGAGTTTTTACGTTTCAGAAACTAATCTTTGTCCGGGTATGATAGCCAAAAGTCATCAGACATGGTAGCTGTTTCGAAAGCACGTTTTATTTCGGTAAAGCTGAATGCTAATAAACTTTACCTAGTCCAGAATTAAGGCACTAGACTACCCTTAAACTTTAAACTTCATTTGTTGAATTTTCATTTATTCTAGAATTGTATACAGAGTTCCATTTCAACCGATCAAACTTTTCTGCCATATGACATCTGTCGAATCCATCTGTCATCCATAGTGACGGGTAGTTAGTTTTTGCGTTGGCATTAGTTTATTATCTGTGATTGAAGATTATGAAATAGAAAATCTCAACTCACCAAGTTGTATGCAATCTTGACTCACCATTGGAGATAATGAAATGGAAAATCTCGACTCACCAAGGTGTATGCACCAAGTTGTATGCAATTAAATTTCAACTCATTATACGATGTGTATTTTCAGGCGCTATGTCTTGATAGCATTTTAGTTTGCAATGCCACGATAAGTTTCATTGGAGATTATGAAACGGAAAATCTCGACTCATTGCAACGAAGGTTTAATACCCTCTCATAATAATTTTCTAAAGCATTAAAGCATTTGGCCAAGTCCTTAGTTATTACCCAATGGTTATGTACGTACATATGCCAGTAATACTATTATTTTTGAGCAGGTGTTTGTCATGATGCAGTTTTTCTGCCTCGTTTGGTAGGGTCATAGTATTTTAAGATAGTATTTTAAGATTACAAAATGTTTAATTAACTTTCTTTTGTTTCGTCTATGCCACAGCTAAAGGAACTAAACCCATTATAAAATATCATGAGTTAGGCGAAAAACCAAATCCTAATCCACAGTTTGATGGCACCATCGAAACTCCCATTATCTATCCGCTATATAACAATATGCCGACGACTCAATCAGCAATCTGCTCCACCTGGTCGGGGGCTAATGTGAAAACTTTCGATGGAACCGTATTCAAGTGAGAGCAGCCTTGAATCATCATGTGATCACAATATTCTTATATCTTTTCTTGTAGAGCACCACTATCTTGTTCGCACACGTTGATCAGAATCGAGAAGATAGCATTTGAAATCGTCCTAAAAGCATGTGTTTTCGAATCCAGACATAACTGTCCGCATACGCTTAAAATCCTTTCGGAAGGAATTCTCTTTACATTAAAGAATTTCGGTGAGTATAGTTTTTTTTTTTACAATTCGTATAATCGAGTGATTAATATTCACTTTCAGATGACGAGCTAAGGTTATTCACTAAAGAAAAACAGCTACCGCTTAACGTTAATATGAAGGGAATGAAAGTTCAACTTGTGGGACGAAATCTTCAGATAAATTTCGATCGGCTGGGGCTAACGCTGATATGGGATAAACATCAATATATCGGCATTCAGGCTTCAAATAAACTGCAAAAACATTTAGGTGGAATATGTGGCTCATTTGATGGGGATAGTACAAATGATTTCATTCCACATAATGGTGTTCTACTAAAAACGGGCAAAGCATTTGTGGATTCATGGAAAGTAGTAGACGAATCGCCTGAGTGTATGGCGGATAAAACTTGTGACGTGAATTTTTCAAAAAAATGTGAAAGAAACCAGTATACAAAGGCTCAGAGTGTTTGTAAGGCATTGCTAGAGTATGATAAGATGGCAGAGTGTGTTAAGGTAAGTTGGACATGATTTTGCGAAGGAAGAATATGACGATTAGTTTATGATTCTTTGAAGCCCTTCAATATGGACGCTCTGATGAAGGCGTGTGTCAGTGAGTACTGCAACTGTGAGAATAAAGCCGCACCCCAATTATGCAGCTGTGAAACCATTGCTATGTTGATTAAAGAATGTGATTTTCGGGGCGTGAAGGTGCAGCGTGCTTCGCCAATTTGTCGTAAGTTAAATACTTTGAATATACTCGTACATAACGCCTTCATGGGTCATGTAATCTAAATGTCGAAAAAGTTTAAACTGGGAAACAAGAATGTGGGAAGTTTATCATTCCGTTTTTCGAATCAATTTTGTTGCACACTATTTTTGGTTATTTATTTCAAATACTTAGTTCTGGAGAAATCTTGAACGATTCTGCTAAGGATGGTTCTAAGATAGCGTATCGTACGGGTACAAGAGTCTTCTAAAGTGCACCTGATGTAAACATTACCAGACGACTACCGTATCACTGTAGTGTGTTTCAAGTGGAAATTACGCCCGTGAAGCTGCGGCTTGGCTTTCAATTAACGCGGTAGAGAGTAGCTCTATAGATAGTCAGGCAGTTATAAAAGTCTTAGAATCACCAAAAATACGATCCAAGTTGATAAAGCAATGCCGCAGGTCTCTTAACGAGATCGCTGGCAGTTGCGACATTTCTCTGTGCTGGATTCCAAGACATAGCGACTTTTCAGGCAACTGTAGAACGGATGAGCTGGCTAAAGAGGGTGCGGGTCAGAACTTCACTGAAATTAGAGAGGAACCGTCCACTTCATTAGAATCGGTAAAGCTCCGCCTTGATACTGAAACCAGGCAATAGCAAATAGCAGGTGGAATAGTATCAGTACTTGTCTTTCGTCAAAACAGATCTGACCTAACCTTGGTCTGAAGAGAACGGAAAAACTTCTGTCCATAGTTCAATGGGAAACGTATTACTATGATAATACAAGCCCTCACAGTGTACTGCTTGATGGGTAAGACATGTTATTAGAATGAGTGTGGAGGAGGCAACTATTACTGCATCTGTCCTGCCTTATCAATGTTGAGAAGGAAAACCCTAGGGGAATACAGGTATTTCTATTAAGATCTATTAACAAAATTGAGAGTTTTTTCTATGGATTTAGATGATTCTGCACATAGATACGGAGCAGAAAAGTGTTAACACTGCAATGGTTACCCATTCTTATTTTCCTTTAGGAAGAAATTAGTCATGTATGGTTCCTGGTTCTTGGTTTTCTCCACGATCTGCCGAAGTATGAAAATTTGATCGACTGTGGACTTTTCTGGCCTACGGCGGGTTTCAGGCGTTCACACAATATGGCAGATAATATCTTGTACACAATGTTAAGGAGGCTGATACCTCTGTAATTGGCGCAGTTGAGGGGGTCTCCTTTCTTGTGGATCGAGCAAACAATGCTGAGATCAGGCATAAACTCGCCTGACCAAATTTTTGAAAAGAGTTGGTGAATGCTCTCTACCAAGTCATCTTCAGCTGCTTTGAACAACACGGTTGGTAGACGATCAGGTTCAGCAGGCTTGTTGGTTTTAAGTCTGGATATTGTTATCCTCACTTCATTTTGGTCAGGTGGACGGAAGTTTTGGCTATCATTGTCTATGTTGAATGGTCCATTCTGAATGACAGCGGTATTTTGGTCTTCGTCGCCTTTATACAGTTGAAAGTTTCTCCATATTCTCAGCACCAACTGTGACTCTACTACCAGGATACGTTCTTTTTACCTTTTGGTAAAACTTCCGTACATTATTCCTGGAGTATGATATCTCTATATATTTGATCGCGCACTTTTCATGCTCTTTTTTCTTCTTTTGGAAAGTTCGGACATCCAGAATACTGGAGGCATGCCTTGCGTCAATTTGGTTGACCATTTTATGATCAGCAGACCGCCATGTCCCCTTGTGGATATTGAGATGAGGAAACCGTGTGCTTGCGTTTCGCCCCACAGCAAAGTCAATTAATTTATGGCCGTTGCCAAACGTGGTGTTGTGTAGGCTGTGCTTACCAACTATCCAACCAAAAATATCTTCCTTTCCTATCTTAACGTCATATTTAGGATATTGCTCGTATGTCTTGTCGAGGAGCTCGTGGAAACACTCTTTGGTGACGTCGTCCTTGTCCTCTGTGGGGGCGTTAGCGAATATTTGGCTAATGTAGGCAAATTTAGCCTTGATGCGGATTGTCATAAGACGCTCGCTCGCGTGTCAGAAACTCAAAACTTCTTGCCTAAGTCTGCTGCGTATAATAAATCCGCACCGAAATAAGCGCTGCTTCTGCTCTCTATAGCAATCGCCATAATAAATATCACAGTTTCTCATCCTCTTTTACCCGGCCTATCTCATCGCACATCCTTAAGATCTGCTTTGTAGCAGTCTAGGGCCTCTTCTAATTGTTCGGCTGCACGCGGCCTGTTAAGGGTCCGAACATTCCACGTGCAGAGCCAAAGGCCGTTGTCCTCATTTCGTTTACCAGGGTCGTCAACAGTAGGGTCATCCTTTTCCGAGGCTTGTTTTAGCTGGTTTTACTGTACATGTACAATTTTTTTTATCATACCACCAGATCTATCCGCGGCTCAATGTTTGAATGCATGGACCACTGAACGGGAGACTCAGTTTCGAGTGCCACAAAATACCAAAAAGTTTTTTCACGGTCCAACCCCTCACGATCGTCATGACTGACAAATTTATCCTTCAGATATGGCATAAAACTGTAGATACCTTCCATTTCTGAATCACACAGCACGAATAATTCGTGGCAGTGAGGCCCTCAGCACTATATGTATGTGCTGTTTGCGAAAAATTTGATTTTTTTTATGTCTATCCTTATTAGAAATGGATTTATTTGGTGCCTGATTTTTATGGTAACATAAAGTTTTAACTGCCATTTTTCATCGTATTCCAGCGATCAATTTATCGAAATTTTGGAACTTGAGTGCATTGGAAATCAAAAGTGTTGAAATATTAAAAGAAAATAATTCAGAGGATTTTGTGGATACTGATGAAAAGACTGAAACGGTTGCGGAATATATGGATGATATGGAAAATACGGAAACTGCACAATTTGTGACCATTGACCTCGGTAAGGTTAATATTAACATTACCTATACCTATATTGTATAAATGATATCCACACTGTTCAAACAAATTTACTTAGATCCGTTTTTAATAAAATCGTACTATATGGGGTATCCTATATATACTCGCAAGATCTGTAATGAGCAAAGTTTTAGCTAAAAACTCATGCCTTATGCTGCAATTAGCTGTCCATACAGATGGACAGAGGCAGAATTGAGATACCCACACTTTAAGTTTCTCTTTATAAAAAGAATTGCATTCCCATTAAATAGGAAATTCGCTTAGAGTTGTTGTTGCTTATAAGTTGTTTGAGTCAAACCAAATTTCTAGACCCAATATTTTGGGGTGAGGGAAAGATGGACCCCCATTCGATACATTTTTTTTCTTGTTGTGGTATGACTTATGACCTCCCAAGTTTTATCGTCTGAAGTGTGGGATCACCCTATTTACCTGTAGGGTGTTTGGGGAATATGGAGACAAATTGAAACCACATAGAGATGAGCTCATATTGAGTGCTAAAGTCCTAATAAACTTACGTATACACGTACGTTCCTATATAGGTCCGTATCTTTACCGTTTCAGAGCTACACATTAGATTTCACTTCGCCTGTATCCAGAGTGGGTTGGCATATAACCAAACCAAGGTGACAACTCTGGAGAGCAGTGTTTTTCTGACCTGTATCCAGGTCCACCGATGTTAGGCGTTATACGCGAGAGAGCTCCCTGAATTTGCAATGCTTTTTTTGTTGAACAATCAACGTGCGTTTTGAACTGCAGTTTGTTGTCCAGCATTACTCCAAGATATTTAACTGCTTCTTTCGACCTGATTGTTTGGTTACCAAGCTGAATGTTCAAGAATTCTACGGCTTTCCGACTGGTTATAAGGACAGCTTCTGTTTTATGGTCAGCTAGTTCTAGTTCGATGGAAACTAGCCAATCTCTTATCCGGGCAATTGCTTCATTTGTAGCTGGTTCGACTGTATGGATCTGTACATTGTCACGACGGTAGTGTCATCAGCGAATCCAATTATCATTACTCCATCAGGCAGCGTTTTTTTTTTATAATTTGCGCGCTCCAAAGAGGATATGAATACTCTTATACTATTACAGGACACGCATTTATGAAGAAGAGAGAGAGAAAGAAAGATTTGGTGTAGTGGTTTGAAACTTAGATGGTATTAAGTTTCTGTAAACTCCAAGGGTAGCGTCCAGACAACTGGGGAGCTTGTTTGTTTTGCTTTTGTTGTTGCTCATGATTCACAGTATTTTTTCCCATCCTCCTGATGTGTCACCACGATCAAGTTGCATTTTCAGCCATATGACCGCTCTACTGACATCAGGATTTGAACCGTGAACCAAGAGCGTGATAAGCGTTGATGTTACCACTACACCACGGCCACCCTCCGTGCGTTAAACATAGGATTCCGTCGTACATAATATTCCAGAGTAGCGGCCCTAAGACCGATCCCTGTGCGACTCCTGCAGCTACGTTGTAGTATTTTACCCCTTTGTGGGTATTGTACCTCAGCTTTCTGTTGTTGAAATAGTTGGTCGCTATACGCAGCCAGTAATATGGCGTATTCATCCAGGCGAGTGATCTTCTTATGAACGATCAGTTCCCAGTGTTAAATACGTTTTTAACGTCCAACCTTAACTCTCAATCATTTAGCCCTGAATGGCAATTTCATTACTAAAACCGAAAAACTTTCAGTTCTTGGTCAAGAATGATGCGAAATGTCTAGGTTTCTGAGCTGACCGCTATAAAGTATATTTACATAATAATAAAAATAGAAGGAAATATATCGGGGTATATAGACTCATTCGAACACTTACTGTCCCTTCCTGTCTCACACAATCAGTGCTACAGTAAAACAGCGGATTGTTTACATCCCAGCTACATTCGTCAAAAAACTTCAATCATTCTATACTGACTTCTGAGAGTATTCAATGGCCAGGAGAGCACTCTCCGATGGGATTTGGATATCGATAATGGTACTGGTGTGGTTAGGTTCGTATGGCAGATCAGCATAGGTTCATTGTGATACCAAAAATTTCCCAAAAAACTACCCGCCGAACCAGCCGGAACTTGTAATAAACTGCTGGAGGCGACTAAGATTTTTATCTGCTAGTTAGCCCAGATTATCAAAGAAATAGGCTCCGAGGTGTATTCTTCTTCGGGCAGAGAGCCTGGCACGTTCAAAGGATGTGAAGCATCGTTTCCTCTTCTTCTTCTTATTCCAGCTTTTGGGCGGATGATTGCCTTATAAATTGAGGCCAGATCAGACGAGTTTCCTTGTAAATAACAGATAAAATCCACTTTTTGTACTTTTTTCTAATATTTTTCGTTTAAACATAATTTTTTGAGAAATAATTGTTTGCACAGTGTGAAAGATACTTAACAGACCTGTCAAGCTATTTTTTTATGTAAAACTTATAAACTTTGCAAGATGCATTTTCAAAATGTCCTATTTTGTGCAGTGATTATTTAGTGTTGGATTTAATGTAGAACTGTAAAAATATAAGAATCGGTTTAACTGCATAATAGTAAAAGTCGAACCCATATGTATAAGACAGTTTTGGCTTAAAATTCATTGCACTATCAGTAGTGACCCCTAATTAAGAATCGTTCTGTATTTATGAAGTCTTCTTCCTCCGATTAAGAAATATATGAACTAGTCTTGGCTAAGTAATAACTTCTCTAAAATAATTGAAAACTTCTCATTAACAGAATTTGAGTGTACATCTGGTATGGTTTACTCAGCATGTGGTCCACCTGTCCAACCGGCTTGCGGGGCAATTGAAATTGACAAAACTGACGCTTGCGTCGAAGGATGTTTCTGTCCAGATGATACCATCAGATTCAAAAATACTTGTGTTGCTCTTGAAAAATGTCCATGCGTCTATGGTACTAAAGAGTTTGCACCTGGCGCTCAAATTAAAAAATTGTGTAACAGATGGTAAGTTCTATGAAAATTGTTCACTTTCAGTAATTGATGGAAAACCCTGATTTGTAGCACCTGTAAAGAAGGCTTCTGGGAGTGTACAACAAAAGATTGTAGTAGCCGATGTACTGCGTGCGGTGATCCCCATTACAAATCCTTTGATGGAAAGACATTCAACTTTATGGGAAAAAGTTCTTACTACCTCCTTAAAACCGATGAAGTAACAGTTGAAGCTAAAAACACAGGATGCAATGGTCATCTTCCATCTTGTACTACATCTCTCACAATTGTTGCTAATTTGTATGGAACTAAGACAATAATTAAATTCGAACAGAAAATGGTCACTTATGTGAATGGAAAACAAATAGATAGGTTCCCAAAACTAATACAATTTGGTCAGATTATCATTAGAAAGGCCAGTTCCCGTAGCATGACTGCAACCTTTTCCAATGGAATTCGCGTCTCGTGGGATGGTGAATATGCGGTGCACGTTGATGTTCCTCAGGCGTACTTTGAAAAGACTTCCGGTCTCTGTGGCAAGCTAAACGCTAATAAACAAGATGACTTTTTGACACCTGAGGGTGACGTGGAAGGAAATCCGAATGCATTTGGAAACAAATGGAATGTGAAAGATACAGCCGGTTACTTATCAGATGACAACCAGTTAACAACGGAAGACACTGCTGATTATTTATCTGATGAAGAGGATCAATCGCATCCGTGTAAGACAAATCCACAAATGCAAGAAGTTGCTGATAAATATTGTAAATTGCTGTGGAATGAAATATTTATCGACTGTCGCGATCATGTTGACTTTGAAAGCTATTATAATAACTGTGAGTATGATGTATGTGCATGTGATGGTGATCCTTTGACATGTTTCTGCCCAATCATTGCTTCGTATGGCGAGGAATGTAATAGACAAGGCATTACCACTGGATGGAGGAATAATATTACGGAATGTGGTAAGTATACCTATGAGAATGTACATTCAAACAAACATACATATGTATCTATATGCAGCAATCAAATGCCCTGCGGGACAGATATATGTCGAATGCGGTGATAGTTGTAGGCTGACGTGTGAAGATATCGCCATAACAAGCACAACATGTGAATTTCCGTGTGTTGAAGGCTGTCGCTGTCCAGACGGACAGTACTTTAACGATGAGGATGAATGTGTACCGGCAAATGAATGTCCGTGCACCTATGAGGAAGTTAGTTTTAATACTGGTTATAAAGAGGTTCGCCGTGGCAAAGACAAATTGGACCTTTGGTAGGTCTTGACTATGTTTAAATGCTCTTTTATTTAGGTAACTTTTCTATTTTTAGCACCTGTGAAGGAGGCAACTGGAAATGTAACACTGCGGAACCTGAAGACAGCAAGAAATACCCATCATATTTCGAAGTCAAAAGCCAATGTACTAATAAGTCCTTCGCTGAATTCTCGACGTGCGTTCCCACTGAGCCAAAGACCTGTAGGAACATGCATAGCTACGTTGAGAATCTGAAGGAATGTAAACACGGGTGTGCCTGCAAGGAAGGATATGTCTATGATGGTACCATTAAGCAGTGTATCAGTCCAGAAGATTGTTCATGTCACCACGGTGGCAAGCGCTTCTCGAAAGGCAATCAAATAACCGAAGATTGTAATGTTTGGTAGGTCCTTACTTAGAATTTTTTTGTTCTCAAGTATCCTGTAACAAGTGTTGGGTTTTTGGAACTTTTTAGCCTGTGTGAGTCTGGTAAATGGAATTGTACAACAAATGAATGCGATGCAACATGCAGCGTATGGGGTGATTCACATTTTACTACTTTTGACAATTATGACTTTGATTTCCAAGGGGCATGCGATTATATCCTATCTAAGGGTGTTGCGGCGAATGGTGATTCATTCTCTATTACAATTCAGAATGTATTGTGTGGTACTTTGGGAGTTACGTGCTCCAAGTCACTACAGATTGCGTTAAATGGAACTATCACAGATACGATAATCCTATCAGAGGATAGCTCATATTTGGATTATGAGAGCAAATCACTAATTAGCAGTAAGTATTTACTTTTTCATTCAAGCAGAATCTCTATCTTCAAATCCCCTATATCCTTTATATAGAGCTACAAGAACAATCCGGCAACAAAGGGCATGCTTATAGCATCTATAAAGCCGGTCTTTTCATTGTTCTCGAAATAATCCCACTAAAACTTCAAGTCAAATGGGACGAAGGTACTCGTGTCTATGTGAGACTCAGCAAAGACTGGAAGGGTAAAGTTAACGGCCTGTGCGGCAATTTCAATAAAAATGCGAACGATGACATGAAAACACCATCACAAGGAGTCCAAGTAAACTCATTACACTTCGGTCACTCATGGAAATTGCATGATTTCTGTGCGGCACCAACTGAACAAATCGATTCATGCAAGGAGCATCCCGAGAGGGCCACTTGGGCCCAACGCAAGTGTGAAATCCTAAAGTCATCATTGTTCAAGGTACGAGTACATATGGACTGTGACTACTCTCATATGTGTATATTAAACTTTTGTGTCAAATCTAGGAGTGTAACTTGGAAGTACCTGTCGAAAAGTATCTGAAACGTTGCATCTTCGATACGTGCGCCTGTGATCAGGGTGGTGATTGTGAGTGCCTATGTACCGCAATCGCTGCATACGCTCACGCCTGTTCGATGAAGGGCATCAGCGTTCGATGGCGAACAAAACATTTGTGTCGTAAGTATTTCTAAGGACAATAATGACTTTGTTATAATTTCATTTCATTCTCTTTACAGCTATGCAATGTGACATGCACTGGTCAGAGTATGATGCATGCACCCCAGTCTGTGCTATTGAGACTTGTGATAATTTCCTAGACCAAGCAATCACTGACCGCATATGCTTGAGTGAGAATTGCATAGAAGGTTGCCAGATTAAGCCATGCGATGAGGGTATGATCTATTTGAATGATTCATTCACTCAATGTGTGCCAAAGTCGAAATGTAAACCGTTCTGTATGCAAAAGGATGACAAGATATTCTATGAAGCTGATATGACTTACGCCGATGAGTGTCAAACCTGTTGGTGTACAAAAAAGAAAGAAGTTTGCAGTGGAGTGCCGTGTGTCAAGAAATTGCCACCAATCGAATCCAGTCCAAATGTCAAGACTCAAAAGATGAAGACAGTGCAAAAATGTACCACCGGTTGGACAAGCTGGTTCAATCAAGACCGGGGCTCTACGGAAACCAATCAGACGCTCAAGTTGAACGATGAAGAGAAACTGCCCAAGTTTGATCGCTTCGAACGTATCTATGGTACTTGTGCTAAGGAATTCATGAAGAAGATTGAATGTCGTGTGGTAAATACCCATGAAAGGCCTGGCCTCATGGAAGAGAAAGTTTCCTGTACGCTCGAAGCGGGACTGACATGCACTGGTAATTGTCATGACTATGAGATTAGGGTCTTTTGTCAATGTGAAGACATGGCAGAAATGGATACACTAGTTGGAAAATCATGCAATATCGCTATGGAGGAGTACAAAGCTTATCCAGGTGATTGCTATAAATTTTTGCATTGTCAGTCCATTACACATGGAAGGTGGGAATATGTGGAGAAGACCTGTGGTCCCACAATGATGTTCCACCCGGTGCGGCATATTTGTGATCATATAGCCACTGTACAGTTGATGAAACCTGACTGTAATGAAGAGCTGGAACCAACTAAGCCGACAAAGTTGTTATGTCCAGCTGATAAAGTATGGTCTGAGTGCGCCTATCATTGTGAACAATCTTGTCACTTTTATAGAAATGTAAGTAAATTTATTGTTTTTGATTATACAGAATGAAGATCTTTATAAATAGGTACTCACATGTAAGCTAAGGCGAAACAAACCCACATCATATATTCTGAGCCATGATTGGTTGAGTAAAAGTTTATCCGTTCTGTACTCGTATAGTGTAATCTATCTACATTGTCAATTCCTTCAATGAATTGTGATATCTATAGGTTCATGACTCTGATATAATGGCATTTGTTTGTGAAGGACTGCAGCCTGCAACTGTAAGTTCATAGAGCAGTACCTATTCTACTGACTCCAATTGGAGCGAAACATTAGAGACTTAGATTTTATGACGAAAGAAGTGCTCTATTGAATTCTCTGTGCGAATTCTTGTACTTGCAGTCTGAGGATAGTGCTGCGGCTAATTCGAAGGAGTGGTACCTAAATTGTTGACACACTACGGTGTCTTTCAATCTGCTTTAGAATGCTAATCAATTATTAGGATCAGATGCCTTTTGACATTCTAAAGCGCCGACTGATCTCCAAGTGGTCAATTTGGTTGGATCTTCTTCACATATGGATTTAGACCCAACAAAATCGTGTGTCTAGAGGTATCAACTATGTACAACAACTAAAAGCCACCGAAAGTAAAACAAAACTACACCAAAAAGGGATTGCTCCGAGTTTGAATGCTCCGGGATTAGGAAATCTGGAAAAACATGGTACCTCCAATGACAAGGCGTTTGATATTGCAGAAGACCGCAAACCGTTCTCAATTTTCATTTCGGTTTCTAAGGTATTCCATCACCCCATAATTTCCTCTTCACTCTGGCATTCTGAATGATGGAAAATTTCTTAACCTAATTTGAAATCTAGCAGTTAATATCCAGTTACACTAACGTTTCAAAAAGAAAGGAGTTCATAGCGGTCTTCAACGAATATTCCATTTCCGAAATATTGTTTTGCGCCCCGAAAGCATTGTATTTTTTTCTTTTACAGGTGTGGTGTGGTGAGGACTCTACATTGATCCTCTTCATTTCACAGTTTTCGAAAAAAATTCCAACGTGGAGGTGAAAAAAAATTATATTAATTCGAGAAAAAATGGTATCGAAATGTTCGACTTTAAACTACTGATATGCAGAATAAGATATTCAAAATTACATTTTAAAGAATTTGTATCACATCACTGGACGAAGAATCAAGGGAAGAGGGGTACGAGTTAACGCAAGACCTTAAAATATTTTTAATAAAGGGATAACAGCGGATAGCCATACTAGGCTCACAGGATCGGAAATAAAAATTTAGAGACTTTAGAGCCCCAAAAACATGGGATACTCTTCTATGAAATAATATGAAAATTATTTTTAGTGAGCTTGGCATAACAAATTGCCCTTACAGGCAGCAGTATGTTAAGGGCCCATTCAATATGGCTTGTTGTCATTTCTATTCATTTTGACTTTGGGTCACTTACCACTTTTCAATTGCTTTCGGTCTGATAAAATACTTAATTTCATCGGAAATCTTTTGCTTTGAATAGTGGTGATTTGATACAGTGTTTTTTTTTTTTTTTTTGACCGCAGCCGATTTAAGGTTGGCGCCTTTTGCCAAAGAAATAGTTTTATTATGTGAAAGTTGGCAGTAGTGTTCAGTTGTCAATGCATCTTACATCAGGTCACAACAACGTGTTTTAGTGATTAAAACATTTTATCAAAATGTTTCATCAATTATTGCAACACAGCGTAAATTACGTGACTTTTTTGGTCGACATGGAGTGCCTACCCACAATTCGAGAACTTGTAAACAGTACTCATCAAAACATTGATGCAGTGAGGGACAATGTGAGTGAAAGTCTGGAAGCTTCGATTCTCCCACGTCTATGTGGAAAATTATGCATCGCGACCTGCATTTCTTTCCGTAAAAAATTCAATAAAATGACCACCTAGGATGACTGGACTGGATTGCAAAAATTTACCAATTGACGACAGATGACCCTGAATTTTTTCAAAAGTTGATTATGGCACATTTTGAGTTAAGTGAATCTGTAAACAAACAGAATACCGGATATGGAGATTCATGAACGACCTCTTCATTTTCGTAGAGTGAGTGTTTGGTGTTACTGTAACTGTGGTTTCAACAAGACAGTGCCATGTGACATATAGTCAGATTAATAGTGGAAATTGTGAAACAGGCATTTCCAGGCAGGATCATGTCTAAATTTTGGGGATATCAATTGGCCGCCGCACTCACCAGATTTAACAGCCCCCGACTTCTTTCTCTGGGGTTATTTGAAGGACCGGGTGTATGCTACCAAACCAACAGCATTGCAATAATTACAAAATAATATATGTAACGCAATAGCAGATATTCCGGATGTATTGCTTCAAAATGTAATGAAAAATGCAATTGTAAGGGCACGCGTTTGCGCCAGTGATAGAGGTGGCCATTTGGGCGACATTAATTTTCATCGTTGATGGCATTGAATGAATAGTAGATTTATAACAGAAGCCAAAGATCTATATGTCTTTTAAATGATTCCAATTTCAAATCGGCCGCAGTCCCAAAAAACACTCTATATTACCTATAACTGTATTTTAAATTAATTTTTCAGGAAGATTTAGAACCAGATCATCTTTTTGGGGCCTCATGTTCTTCAGCCTTCCATTAGTTCTAATTTCAACTAAAGCTTGTAACTATTCATATTTCTTGCAAAGGCTAAAAATTGTTGCCAATCTACACATGTATGCGATTGAGTCTGGAATGTGTATGGGATCCTTCCACACAGTAAAGCAATAGCAAACTACTAATTATTTTTATACATATATCTGTACATAGTGCTGTCAAGGATATTCAAAAGATGGAACTCCAAAACTCCGACACTAAAGATGGCTGTAGTGCTCTTGTTATTTAGCTAACAAGCAGCCCTCAGAAAATGCTACTTTTACAACCAATGCCCACATACTTAACCCCGACCTTATTGTTGCTTCTTAAAATTAAGTACATTAGCTTTCTAGACCAGCTTTTTAGGACTATTTATGATTTAAAATGATTGCTTGCATGGTTGCTATCAACTAGAATTAAAATTCAATATATATAACTAAAATTCCATTCATAGTCGCTCGAAAAACGTGGACTTTGCAACATCGGAGACCTATGCAAAGGAGGATGTATTGATGAAAGTGAGCCCAATTGTCAAGCGCTAAACAAATTCTGGCGTGACAAGAACACCTGTGTTGATATCGATCAATGCCCTTGCATGAATAATGACGAGGAATATGTCAAGGTAAATGAAACACCTCCCAACAACTTTGACAACATTTTTATGGTTTACTCCCTCAGCCCCACTCAATTTTCAAGCAAAATATTTCACAAACTTGTCAGTGCATTGAAAATACCTTCCTCTGCGAGGGCTATGCCGAGTTCAAGGAAATCGTTACACCAATTCCAGTCATTCATCGGAAACCCTCAACTGAGAAGGCTTTTATTGTTCCAATAGCTAAAAGACCCCCGCCCGAGTGCGATCCCGAACTGTAAGTGTACATCATCATCATCGACCTGTGGAAATTATATTAATTGTTGTTTTCTTAGAGTTGATCTTGTGATTGATGGCGACTACCCATTGCCTGATAGTGTATTCAGTGCTAGTAGTATACTAAGCGACTCATATCTTCCGCATTTCGGTCGATTGCACACGAAACCAATTGGTGAATCAGAAGGTTGTTGGTCACCACTCAACAATGACCAAATGCAATACTTGCAAGTTGCGTTCAACAAGCCACTACCCCTATTCGGTGTCATCATGCAGGGCAGTCCAACAGCAGATCAATATGTGACCCTATTCAAGGTATACTCTCTCCGTCTTGTTTAATGACAAACGATATTAACCATGTATTTCCACTCTCAAACAGATACTATATATCTATGATGGCGAGGTATTCCTTGACCTGGTCGATGAGACAGATAAGCCACAATTGTTCAATGGACCATCTGATCCTCGAACACCCGTAGAGTTGCTCTTTAAAGTACCCATTGAAGCCAAAGTGGTCCGTATTTATCCATTGGAATGGCATGGATCAATTGCGATACGTACTGAATTGTTGGGATGCATTCCATTACTGAACACCATCACCGAGAAACCATCGAAGAAATTCTTTGTAAGAATGAGAGTTCTCATTATTTGTATTTTTTTTTTAATGAGATTTGCTTTGTCAGGTTACAACAGAGGACCCAAATATCCTCGCAATGACTACACCTATCTGGGAACCAACACCGGAATACACAGATCCAATGGGAGTTGAGAGTGGTGCTATACATACAAGCCAAGTGAAAGCGAGCAGCATTTGGCCACAATCAGTGAAGGTAAAGAAAGTAGATTTGTTGGATATGCTCAAGTTGTCGTCGAGTATGAGCTGGAAACCAGTACTAAATTCACCCAGCGCATATGTTGAGGTAAGTTTGAAGTCCAATCTTTGTTAACTTTGCAAACTCTTTTAACTAGTTAATGCTCTCTTAGTTCGACTTCTTGGAGCCAAGAAACATCTCTGGTATCACTACCAAGGGTGGTACCGATGGTTGGGTTACTGATTACAAAGTAGTATACTCGAATAACGCCTTCGTTTGGAACAGCATTCTGGCACCCGATGGTAATCTAAAAATTTTCGTGGGAAATCATAATCCGGACACTCCACAGACGAATTATTTCCGGTACCCGATTCAAACGCAAATGTTAAGGGTTATGCCAGTTAAATGGAAGAGAAGTATCAACATGCGAATTGAACTTCTAGGAAGCTTCCTTCCGTATCGTAAGTATGAATAGTGTACCTATAGATAGGTATACATCAACTTAGGAGGTCTACACTAAACTACTTCTGCTTTAGTTTGGTAGGCCTTTGTAGAGTCAATTTTAAAGGCCCGCTGTCATTGCTTTTCATAGTAAACTACTCACCTTAGGCGTTAAATAATAAAATTGGGCCTTGCAAAGGTTTCGCTAGAATCGTATAAAACTATAATCAAATCTCTCATAACTAAGCAACATTATGAAAGCTGCCAAAAGTACAGACCTCTATGAGTTTGACAGTAACTAGCTCTGAAGCTCTTCTACTATCCAAACTAAACCACATCTTTTCTCACTTTCTTGTGCTAGGTAAAATCAAGGAGAAAACTGATGCCAACAAAACAAATCCAGATCACTGTTTAGTATGTGCCAACCTAGTTCTCAGTCCAAATGACAATGAATGCAAATGTAATGAAACCCTGTTGTGGGATGGCTTCAAATGTGTCGACCAACATGAATGTCCATGCATTGAAAATTTCATAAGGTAGGCACCAACAATCATTGTGTGTATTTGTAGTTCTTAAGTACGCTTTATTTCCACAGCTATCCAGTTGGATCAAAATTCGAGAACAATGACTGTCAAGAATGTGTATGCGTTTTAGGCGGTGTTAAGCACTGCCAACCAAAAAAATGTCAAACGTGTGATAGCGGATTGCGAATTACTCAGACTTCAAGTTGCACATGTAAATGTGAACCATGTCCAAAGATGTACAAATTGTGTTCATCTAGTGGAGATTGTATACCCGAATCCTCATCGTGCATCGAAGAAGTTGGCGAATCAACAACGGAAATGAATCCATACATGGAAACGGATACAACGACGGAAATGGATTCACGTAAGTTGAAATGATTTTATTAATGCTGTTAAACAGAACACTAATGGATTCAACATGGTGTCTGTCTGTCGGTGAGTATGTCACATGCTTGTAACTTTTGAACCATTGGAGATAGAAAGCTACAATTTTGCTCTCAAATATAATAGTATCTGGTGAATCGGAAAAAAAAATTAGGAAGAACGATTGTGAAAAACCAAAAAAAAAATAAAAATTTAGATTAAGTTTGTCAAACAAACTAGGGTTTCATATAATTCGTTCCACACAGATTGCAATTTCCCTGTATTTTTTTAATGCAATGGCACCTTTCTATTCAAACGATATTTCCGAAATTTTTAAAAAATTTTCACAGAAAGACTGATGGTATAACTTTGTATTAAAATACTCGTAAAGTGGGCGTAGCTAGTTACCACGTATCACCGAAATTCATGAATTGTGATGAGATCTTAAAAATAAGACCATAAATAACTAAGAGAAAGGAAAATATGTTTTTTTTTTTAATAAACCTTCTCCAGGAGTGGGTATAGCCGTACCCACTCCTGGAGAAGGTTTATTATATATAGGGTCATCCAAAAATGAATAGAAAAACGCAACATTTTTATGAAAAGTGGTGATATTTTAATTTTAATTTAAAGTACAAGCTCTGAGGTTTGTAATGGAATACAATATCTGCCAAATGCCCCCCTCGGCTCTGCCTAAAAATAGTCATGACATTTTTCATCACGTTTTCGCATGTTTTCGGCTGTATTTCGCGAATAACAGCTCTGGTATTTGTCATGCAATAGAGCCATTGTGTCACCAGCTGTGTAGCATGTGGCGCCGTCCCGCTGAAAATAAAACGTCATCCACGTTTATGGCATCAATTTCAAGCAAAAAAAAAAGTCAGTAACGCAATCTATCCACTGAAACGGTCGCACCAGCATCATTTTCGAAAGAATATGGCCCAATGACACCGCCAGCCCATAAACCCCACCAAACTATCACTCTTTGTGGATAGAGAGGTTGTTTTACTATTTCTCTTGGGTTTTCGGAGCTCCAAATGTACTAGTTTTGTTTGTTTACGTACCCAGACATTCAAAAATGAGCCTCATATCTCAGAATAATTTTGTGTAAAAAATCATGATCTTGTCCATTCTGCTGGCTTTAATTCTTGTGTCAACTGGACCTTATAAGCATGTGGACCAAGATCTTTATACAAAATGAGGTGCAAAGTGCTGGCGGATAGGCCCAATACCTGTGATCGTCTCGAAATGGACACACCTGGGTTTTCAGACACACTATCAGCTACAGCGGTAATATTTTCAACTGACCTTGCCGGACGAACACGAGCTAGAGTCTTCACATCACTAACCTGTTCGAGATGTTCAAATTTATTGATTAAATTCACTACAGATATGCGAGAAGGCGCTTGATGATGACCAAAGCAGCTCGAACTTTACGAAAAGTTTTCGCGATATTTTTACCGTTTTTGTAGTGAATTTCCACTACTTCAACACTAACCCTCTAGTTTTAATAAGGTGGGATTGTAGTAGCTTGCTTGTTAATGGTGTTTCGTTCTGCACAACGGACAGCTCTCCGACTCTTTCGAAGTACAACAGGGAGTGAGGCAATGAGTTATTCTGTCAGTAATCCACTCTACTAGCGATAATCGATGTATTGACCGCCACTGTAGGTGTATGTGAGAGACATGTCATCCAATGGATACTTTTTGAAAGGCTAAGTCATTTGGACTACGCTGATGATGCTGACGGGATGGACGAAATGTGTCACTCACTGCAGGTGAATGGAAAATCCGTTTGTCTAAGCTTCAGTGGAAAAAAGACAAAAATAATGGCCTCATGCTGCTCCACATAAAAGCTTATTATTCTGAAGCAAGCGCCAATTGAAGTGGTAGAACAGTTTACGAGTAACTCCCTGGGAAGTCTTGTAGTTTTTCGTCTGATGACAGAACGGACCTAGGCGTTAAAAGCACAATAAATAAAGATAGTACAGCCTTTGGTATCTTGACTCCAGTTTGGAAATCCTGTCAAATCTCCTTATGCACTAAATTGAGACTCTTCGAATTGAACGTTAGATCTGTGCAATTGTATGCCTGTGAAACTTGTAAAGTCTCTGCAAACATCACGAGAAAGTAACAGGCTTTCGTTAATCGCTGTTTGCGATATATCCCAAGGATTCGTTGGACGCAAATTATATCCAAATAGAAATTTTGGCGTAAAACGTGTCAGCAAATGTTGGATGTCGAGACAAGGCATCGAAAATAGAGCTGAATTAGCGGTACGACTAAATAACTCCCAACAAAACAACCCACGACAAAATAAGACAACTTAAAAATAGCCTCCAGAAAAAATGACTTAGTTTTTAGAGAAGTGGAAAGCATCGAAAGCCTGAGTGTGGGACTTTAACCCTAACTGAAACAACCTCTGCATCTAACCCCTGTTCCCCACCGTACCACCGTTAAGCGCTACGTGATAACCGTAGCTTCTTCTCTATTTGCGTGTGCACGAATGTGTTTATATGTGTTAGTGTGTCATTTATTCAACCTTGTTGTACGCTCCCCATGTCATTTTGTTGCCTTTATCGGCTTTGCCTTCTTTCCCAGTCTAGGCCTCTCAGCCCTACATACGTGCATGTTTTTAGCGAAAATGTGCACTTCATTCCATTTTATAGGTGACTTTAGCATGATGCCACTAGATTTTCTAGTGTCGTTGTTTCTTTCCATTTCAGGACATTGGAAGAACACATGTTTTATCTGCGCAGTACTGGCAGATTGTGGAGTTATCGTGTTTGAACTAGTAGTGGTATGATCATGAACTGTTAAAGCCTGTGTTATATGAAAGTCTACTTCTCCATGCTTACGACTTATCGAAGTTTCGATGATAAAGATGAGATGATAAGTCCATCAGCGCTTGGTTGACGCTACTGCCATTCAATGCAATGGCACAGACGACATCGCCCGAAGTTGTGAGAAAAACGCCGCTCATTATCAGTTCACAGAGACGATTTATCGCTTCAATTTGGCGTCTATTAGATATTGCATTCCATGAATACTATACTTTTGATCCATACAGTACTACAGACGTACAGTACAACAGAAGTAACAACCCCAGCTAGTAGTAGTTTACGACTGTGTCTTGGTCCTCCGACATTTGACATTATTCGTGCGAGCACATTATTCACTAGTAAAGCGTTTTTACTTGCGAACTTCAGATGCTTCGTAAAAGAGAGCCTAGAGTAAATCATTACGCCTAGGTATTTGATGGCCGATTAAGATGTTATCTCATGCCCACCTACGATAAGTGAAATAGTTTCTTTCTTCTGTTGATCAGTACCGATTTTGTTTTGTGTTCAGCTAGTTTTAGCCCAACGGTTTCTCGCCAGCGATGGACAAGACGGATGGTGTCATTGCTGACTTGCACCACTTCTTCCAGCAACTACTACCTACTATGGCTACGTCGTCGGCAAAACCTATCACCTTAGCTCTTCTGGTATATCTAGTCTGAGAATGCCATCATACATAACGTTCCATAGGAGAGGTCCCAGAACCGAGCCCTGTGGTACCCCTCCAGTTACTGCGTACTCCTTCGCACTGACATCTGTGTCATAGATGAGGATCGTCTGCCGTGACTACTTCGATGATATAGTCCTGTACACTCATAATTTGAAGTGCTCCCAGAATATGGTTCCATTTAGTCAAATTGAAAGCATATTAACATCCGTGTTATGACGGCGCAGTACCGTTTAGCCCCTCCTTTCCATCACATTGCACGTAAGGCTGTTTAATACATAATTTTATAGCCTTATGTGCAATGTTAACTACAATTTGTATAACGTCGACTGTTGAACGGTCCTTCCGGAAGCCGTATTTGCTTACATATGCTAACCCTCCTCCATTTGCCATTGTCGCCTCCAGCCTGTTGCAGACGATATGCTCTAGTACTTTTCTTGCGTATCCAACATGTAAAGCGGTCGGTATGACGACGAATCTCCTGGGGGATCTTATCTGGGAATGCTAATAATGTTAGTTCGATCCGGTGTAATATAAAATCATCTCTCATGATAGACAAGTATATAAAGGTAAGTCAGCTCGCCAGAAATGCCAGTAGATTCTGTTCTTGAATAGTTGGAGATTAAAATCTTCTGCAAATATGTCTCCTGAGAGTGAATTTCAAAGTCTAATTCTAATCTAAACAGAGAAATCAATTTAATGGATGCCGATTTTGGAGATTTTGTAGGGGCCAAACAGGGAAAATTCAATCCCCTGAAGCTTTATACAATTATTCTGTGATTTGGCGCAGGCAACTCACCATTCGGAGTCTCTCGTTCACAATTTCTGAAGAAATTTTCAAATGGCACCTCTAGAAGGTGAGAGTTTGACTTGCTTGCTAATAAGGCTACTAGATGTTCAATATCATACTAACTAGCACCTATCGCGAGATGCTACTTCTACAAGTTTTTATTATTCCTTTGTTATTCATAATCCAAGTAAGTCTTGATTTAGATTAACAATTTAACTAGAAATTGGTGGCTTAAGGAGAACAGTAAGAGTCTTTGTGATCTGAAAAAAATTTGTATCTAAATACTATTTCAACATCTCTTCATTTCAGGCGACAATGATAATAGTGTGCAAAAGGGACAGTGCTATGATAGAATCCACTCTCCTGGAGAGACCTGGCAAAGAGACAAATGTACGGAGTGCAAGTGCAACAAGGACGCTCAAACCGAATGCATTCAGCAGCAGTGTCCTATGTTGGACTCTATATGTCCGGAGAACTTCATACCATCCAAAATTAGTTCTGCAGAAGAGTGCTGTCCAAAGATTATTTGTGGTAGGTTTTTCCTGGATAGTTTTGTAACCTACGAGATCAACATGTTTAAGATGAAAATATGATCCTCTTTGCAGAATGTAAGCCAGTGTCAGAATGTGAACCCTTACAGGAGGATATTCCACTCAAACCTGGTGAAAAACTTGTCAAAGACAGCTCTGGTTGCTGCCCAATTCAAAAGATTGTTTGTGATACAAAAACTTGCCCAGCAGTAGCATCAGAATGTGAGAACAAATTTTACGAACTCAAGGTTGTCACTCATCTTGGAGATTGCTGTCCGACTGTTTTGTGCAGTAAGTCTAAAACCGCTCTCCAGCCTATTGTACAAGTATATAACTTTCACTTTTATTCGTAGCCCCACCAAAAGATGCTTGCATCATTGAAGTGGACGGTATAACAACTCTCAAACATTCAGGAGATAAATGGAATGTTCCTGAAAACCCATGCTTACAAAAAGTATGTGCCAAAGGTCTGAGCAATACACTACAGATCAATGAAATAACAGAGAAATGTAGCACAGACTGTCCAAAAGGCTACGAGTATAAACATTTGGAATCAACCAAGTGTTGTGGAAGCTGTACCCAAACAAAGTGTGTCTTCAATGGCAATCTCCACGCCCCAGGAGACCAGTGGCTCAGTTCCGACAATTGTACCACATACTCTTGCATTAATGCAGATGATCAGTTCCTAATCAGCTCATCCAAGGATGTCTGCCCTGATGCAAGTGGCTGTCCACCAGACCGATTAGAACATCAAGGTTGCTGTAAGATCTGTAAACCCATTCCAGAGAGTAAGGATATCTATACAATCATTTTGTTTCATACTATAATTGTGTCTACCTTTCGCAGACAACTGCCTTCCAATATCCCTTTCAGAAGACGGCACAAAGAAAATGGTTAAGATTGCCACGACAGAGCATGGTGTCTGCATCAACGAAGAGCCAATACTTGGATTTACAGTTTGTAAGGGATTTTGTGAGTCTGAATCTAAGTACAATGCAGGTTAGTGCGTAGTGTCTAGCTTCTTATTTCTATTCATCTAGGGTGAACTATATTTTCTCTTTTAGATTCCTTAAAACAAGACAGCGTGTGTTCGTATTGTTCAATCGAAAGCTTTAAAAATATGTCAGTTCCCATGTCTTGTGAAGATGGTCATACTATCCTCAAAGATGTAAGCTGAGTGATCCCTTAAAAGCCACTAATTATGTAATTAAATTGTTTTATGTCCTTTCCAGATTGAAATTCCATCCTCTTGCGGTTGCAATGCGTGTTTAGATGCTGCACGATCTAAATTGAATCTATAGCTTGTTAAATGATTTTCCTAACAAGTTGGATTAATAATTAATTAGATATAAGATTAAGGAGCTCTCTGATAAGATTCTAAGTTGTTTAAATGTGTAAATAATTGTGAATGGTTGAATAGCAAGCATACACAAGAATTAATCTCATCCGAGATCCAGATTGTAAATCTTTTGTAAAAAAATAGATAGTATAGGTAGAATGTAAAATATAAAATATACATAAATGCAAATCTCACGTTCAAAATCCAGTGCTTACTTTATCTCCACGCGGTGGTCCTCGATAACTACATGCAACAATAAGCCTTTACACATTTAGGCTAAAATTTCAGGTATATGCTCTCACTAGTAGCATAGTATTAGTTTAGGAATGCAGCGTAGTATTCTACTGCTATCATGCCTCAGATTAGATTTTGGTTAACGTACCCGGACAACGATCGGTTAGCTGCTGCAAAATGTTTGCAATGGCAATAGCTACACATACACAACCTCCAGTAGAGATAAACTCAATAAAAACCAAAGTTACATTTGAGTACATGAGCAAATATACATCGTGGCGTCGATCACGCACTAGTGTCATCACTTGTGTGTAGCTTCATGTGCGAAAGCCTTACTCTATTCGGCAAAAATTGTCTGGAAGTGCAGGTGGTAAACCAACTTGTAAATCCAGATACGCAAAATCCTCATATCGTGGATACCTTTCAGCAAACGCACATTAACGACCAAATTTAGGACACGAGTAAGAGTAAGATCTCAGGTTTATGGAAAGGTTTATGGCACCTTGTCTTAGGTGCCACCATGTATGAGCAGAAAACCTGTCATAAAATCAGTTGGGTGTCGACTAATCTACAGCGAAGTTCCACATCATTTTTAGTCAACGGTTTAGGATTTTTCACTTAAGTGTTCAAAATAAACGTGGACCTGACATCGAAATGGAAAAATAAATGTTAAAAATGTAATGCAACCCGAGCAGAAATTATTATCAGGAGGTTTTAGAGAGGCTATAGCACGAGGTTCACATCAAAAAAGACTTAGAGACTGATTAAGGAGGGGACTTGAAGTTCATAGTCATAGGGTAGAAGCGTACTAGTACTGTAAATAAATTTTATTAACACTCTGGCTGAATAAACAGAAGAAACACCAAGTTTATGCGAGAACAGAACTGTGTACAGAGTTACCAAAGTACTGGTAGGTGGTCACAACTTTCGGCAACACCCGGTCAAGAATTTTGATGGTTCGCTGCTGGTTTCGAATGACCATCGGTTGAGTAAATGGAAGTTAAATTTGTTCACCATTTTAATTCATATTATCTCAGTCAGGATGAGCTATCCTATGCAAAAACTATAGAATTCAGATCAGAGCTTGTGGTCATTTCCGGGAAGCTCTACAAAGCTTCACCAACAACCCTATAGGTTGAAAAATGTTTTATTATCCACAAGATTGCTTAGAATAGGATATGCACAACACCACGCTGTGTGCCTCTGCTGACAAGCCTAATAGGAGCAGAGATGCGAGTCCAATTTGGTGTAAATAGCTCTGCTCTTAAACAGTTGAATAATCATTCATAGTATTGGCTCTACGACAATGCTTAAAAGTGCACATGGCACTAGGTTCCTAAGTTCGTTTCCGGATGTAATGTGTGCGTATTTCGTACTGTGACAGAACTCTGTTATCAAATCCATCCCGTCGAATTCAAGAAACTGATGATATCACCGACTCCCATCTCTAATACCTTACTCAGATCGTCGAAGAAGGATTTACCCAGTGTGCGAAACAGAGGAAATCAAAGAGAGTCTTTGTCTCGCTAACGCTCCTACAACTGCGGCAGAATATGTTAAAAGGGGTGCCGTATGTATCTCCATCGGCCAGTAATCCGTGCTGATCGTCACAACCCTGGCGATATTCGAGCGAGTCCTGTTTAGAAGCTCTTGTGTCTTGACCCAATTATAGTTGGGCAACATTTTCCTAGATGCCATTCGGCAGCCTGTCTCATCTATAGTCGACCCTTGCAAGAAGATTTTTTTCTTCGCAGATCCGAGCGGAACGTGAACTTCCTCCGCAAGGGATCTGTCATGAGCCGAACCCCGCTTTAACAATTCGTAAGCCTTTTCATTCACCTATATGCTACTATGACCTATGACTGCCCAGCAGGTCGCGTTCCTCTCTACACTGTTCTACCAGTTTGGGGGATGGTGTAGCCGAATCTATGGCTTTGATGGCGGCCTAGTTATAAACGAAAATGGCAACGTTTCACTTGGGTGTAAGATTATTTCACAGCATCCGACAAGTCTGGCGTGTCGCAAGCAATTCCGCCTGAAATACACTGGACTAGCCCGAAGAAGATTCCTGCACCAACCCCACATACCATCTTTGAACCGTCAGCGAAAATTGTTGTTTTGAACTTCCTCATCATGTCGTCTCTTTTCAGTCTTTCTTGAAGTTCAGTTTGGGTGTAGTGTAATCAGTAAGAGTGGTTGCTGGATTCCCTGGTAACAAATCAGGAATTTTACAATGGCCGCAGGACTTTGCCAACCAAATCCTCGACTCTCTGAGTCTTACTGCGCTGTACAACGCAATGTTTTTACTATGAAGGTCAAGATGTAGAAGGTGCAGAAGTACGTGCAGAGCTTCAGTCAGATAGGATCGCATGACAGACGTTTATCCTATATTATTTGTTAATGTTGTAGTCTTTACTCAAGGCGGGCCACCAAACCAGTGACCCATAAGTAAGGATAGGACATACGACAGCGGTGTACATCCACAAGACTATCTTTGGACGAAGATCCCACCTATATGCGTAAAAAGCTATGCCTTCTGGACTCGGTGCTCTATGTTCACTTTCCAACTAAGCTTTGGGTCGAGTATCACTCCAAAGTACCTGGCACTGGAGGATGAAGAAAGTATTTGGTTGGAGGCTTAAATGCCGGTGTTTTGGTTTTAGTGGTAAACAGCATCAGTTTAGTTTTGTTTGCATTAACACATTCCACAACTAGCACCATCCACTTCAGCCACCGACTTCAGCAAAGCCTTCGACAAAATTTCGCATGCAATTATTCTACTCAAACTTAAAGCTCTTGGTTTTCAATCGGTCTTTATCTCATGGATCAAATTTTACTTGGAAAAACGCTTGGAAAAACGCCAAAGTTCTCTTCAGATCTTCAATTTCTGATCCTATTAAAGCTTTGGGAGTCCCTCAAGGTAGCCATCTTGGCCCAATGATCTTCATTTTGACAATTAACGATGTCGATTGTATCACCAATGACTCCCATCATTCTATATATCCGGATGACTCTCTTTCACTGCAAGATGATTTGAATCGATTCTCAGTCTGGTGCCATAGACATTTTTTAGAGCTCAACCAAGCTACGAGTATTACATTTTCTCGTAAGCATATCTGACCATCCCCTAGAGTCTATTCCATTAGTCCACGATGGTCTAGGGAATTCTCAAACGCTTAGGTTACAAAATCCTTATACATCACATTCGTCAGATCTCCCCTTGAATATGATTGCCAGGTATGGTCATCCATATCTTGCGAATCGAAGCTGTCCAGCGTTGGTTCATCCGCTTACTTACGTGGTCTAGCTTGGACTGATAGTTACAATTTACTCCCATACGCTAACCGTTTGAAACTAATCAATTTACGTCGCGATAAACGTGGCGAAGTTGCTGACATCTTGTTCATTCATCAGTTATTAGCATTGATTATGATGATACTTTCAACACCAACCCACGTAACCTCAGGTCCCCACCCCTCTTCCGTCTTATTCCTCACCGCACCAAATATGGATACCATGAACCATTGTCTAGAATGCTCCGCAGAGCTAACCACATGCTAACCGTTTGCGGCTTTCACAATAGCAGAGCCTCCCTGAGAAACGCCCTTTATTCCTTTAATTCTTCCTCATAACCTAAAACTGTTACTTTAAGTCCAGTTTTAGTTTAGTTATTTTTAGTTTTAAGTTTAGCTTTAAGTTTTTGCTTGTATTAAGCTCAAATAAATAAAATGACTGCCCAGTCATCCATTGGAACTGCCTGGTTGTGCAGTTTGAGATATTGAAGGAGCTTTCTTTCATCTATCTTCATAATGGGCAGCCAGATACGACCCCTATCATGCCCTCCCAGGCGTTGCTAACCTTTGGAATACACAAGCTAAGGCAATCCTTTGAGAACTGGTCCCTGCATTTGATTATCCTAAGATAAAAAAAAAGAAGAAAAACAGTAGTAGGTGGCTACCTAATAATGGAACAAGCTGACACAAACTGTAGCGTCATCTAAATTTTACAGAATTCTAGACCAGTCGGTCATAAAACTTCACAGCTTTTATATGTTTTACCTACCAAAACCTAAGAACATACAAATAATTCCAATAATCGATCCAAATAATTGAAAACTCAAACGACACCTTTAGGTACATCAAACCAAGAAAACATCTTTCGATGTGCATTTCTCGTAAACTTTCATAAATAACAGAAACAGCTACGTACCACAAGAAATTCCAAAAACAAGAGTTAGTACCAAGAACTCGTTCAATCTATACTTACATATGTATGTGTATAGCCTCCAAATTTCGAATACATTCCACATCAAGAACAGAACTCATCCGAATGCTACATGCTCGTTCTGGTACTCCTTGAATGATGTATCCCTGTTCAGTTCATGTGCTCAGGATTCATGAATGCATTTCTCCACCACAGCATCATGCATTCAACAATTTATGTGCACTCTCAGAATTCTTTAGTAGGTGACATCCAGTGCATAAATTGAGCCTTTCAGCCTTCTTCCTTTTGTTTACCAACACAAATGCTAGCTGGTTTCTTATATCTCAGACTGAGTCTGGTTTCACACAAAATTACCCAACATAAAGAGGAAACAAAAAAATATTCAAATTACACCATGTGTTGAGTTGGGTGGAAAGGACTCGATCGCACCCACATCGAGACACATAAATTGATTGAATTTCGATGGAAGGAAGAATTATGTTTTGTGAATTCAAAAGAATCCTATCATGAGTGTCTGCTTCTTTATGTGCCTCTGTGTTCAGGCGACACAGTACTTTTGGAAGGCCGTCGTATTGAGCTCCCAGATTTACGACTACTAGGCAAGTGATGTGCTGCCAGTCCTTTGTCTATGCGATGTGTCCTTTTTTTGTTTGTGGATGTCCTTGCTCCTGCCGAGAACAATTCAATACAAATCAATGAATTCATGTGTGTGACTTAGACACATTTTATATTTGGCGGGATTTATTGGATCTTTTCTCATGTCGGCCTTTTATGTATACACATTCCGTCTAGAGGACGAAGTCAACTGATGACAGCGATGGGAATTTGTTTATTAAAGTCATAACAAATTTATGGAAGTGTGAAGACGGGAATTTAAAATGTGAGTGGAAAATAAATTGATTCTTGAATGTTGGCTGTGTCACGAACTGATTTTATGCCATTGACTTGAAAAGATAAAAATGATATAAAAAAGTTAGGTTTATTTGACATTTTTTTCTATATCGAAAGGAATTGCTGGGAATAAAAATGATTGCAGTTCAATTATGACTCAACATTGGTTCAGTATTAAACTTTTTATTTTGTTAATTTTTATTTTTTTTTTTGAAACATACTGGCTGAAACATGGCTGCAAACTAAACAACCAATAGAACAAAGCTTTTCTAAATGGTTTTTCAATAGGGACATAACAAATTTGTATTTTTATACAAACACACTCTTAAACTTTTTTTGAGATCTGTCAATTTCAAAACGTCAGTGAAGGTTTAAGTTTTTATCATGGTGAAGTTCACGAATGAGCAACGTTTGGAAATTATTAAAAATTACTACCGAATTTCTGAGTCGGTAGTCGGAACTTTAAGAGCGCTTACTTCAATTTTCGGTCGTAATAATTGTCCCACCAGACGGTGCGTGCTGTAGTGGATAAATTTGAGTCAATATATTCACTATTGAATGTTTATGTGACAGTGAGACAACGTACAGGTCGAAGTACTAAAAAATATCGCAGCCGTAAGTGCTTGAGTTCAAAATGAGCCAAATCAGTCGATTCCATGCCGCTGTCCACAGGAATTGAGAATCTTTCAGTCCACATTGTGGCAAATTTTGCGTAAACATCTTGACTTACAAGATCAAACTAACTCAAGAATTGAAGTTTCCTGATCATTAGGAGTGCCAAAACTTCTCCAAATGGGCTCTGCAAAAGTTTGAAGAAAATCTTGAATTTCATCGAAAAATCATCTTCAGCGATGAAGCTGAATGGCTTGGTGGCTTTGACAATAAGCAAAATATGCATCATTGAGCAGCAACAAATCCACATTTGTTACAAGAGACTCCATTGCATTCACAAAAGTGACCGTGTGGTGTAGATTTCATACCGGACCGTATTTTTTCGTCGATGAAAATGATCCCCATGTTACGGTCAATGGAGTTCGCTATCGTGCCATGTTGGAAGACTATTTTTGGCCAGAATTGGATGGTTCTAACAAGATGTTGCCACATGAAAAAAAGCTGGTCAAACAATTGATCTACTGAAGGGGAAGTTCAGCAATCGTGTAATCTCGAGAAATGGTCAAGTCAAATGACCAGCTTGCTCATGTGATTTAACGTCGATGGATTTCATTTTATGGGCTTACGTTAAGTCGTTGATTTATGCTAAAAAACCAACAACGTTAGAGGAGCTCAGGAACAATATTGAATCCGGCCGATATGTGTGGAATAGTGTTTGAAAATTGGCCCCAAAGAATCGATCGCTGCAAACGTGCTCGCTGTGATCATATGAACGAGATCGAATTTCATACTTAAATCTAACATGTGTACTACAGCTGGAATAAATTTCAGTCCAATATCTTAATTATTCTGTATTTTATTTGAATACATAATTGTTATGTCCTTATTGAAAAACCCTTTGCATAATTTTTAATTGAGCAAAAAGAACTTGAAATAGGTACAAGATGATTCTTACGGGCTACTGAACTAAAATCATAAAGTCACAATGAACTTTTCTGTTCAAATATTGGAAAAATTAATGAGGCGGGAACAGTTAGACAAATCCTGTATCCAAAACGACAGCAACGTAATGCGTACTTGCTCCTAGACACGCATTTTCATGAAAGAAAAGCGATATTCATTTCGAGATTGGGATTCCACATCTCAACCATATGGCAAATCCATCTATCATCCATAGCGACAAGTGGTTAGTTCTAGCCTTGCCATTTTATAATATGGATCGTTTAACTACCATCTGCTGACCAGATTGGGTATTGGAAAATCAACAAGTTGACGCCGATTTTTCAAACAAAATCTTGTCCAGCGATGAGGGCCATGAGGACGGTTACGTAAGTTTTCTGGAAATGGCAGGAGCTATAACATGCTTCTTCTCAAAGTAATCAGCGGTGTATGCGTCGAGTGCTTAATGCAGCTCTGTTATTTATCATTCCCACCAAAAGAAAAGTCAACCTTTTTGCTATCATTTTCTGAAACAATTCGACCCTATTTAATGTGGCTTCGTCGTTAATCAGGAGAAAATAAGTATCTATGATCGTATTTGTAAGAGACAGATGAAAACAAACACTTTTTGTTTCATGTCTGTCTGTTTGTTCTCAAGAACCACTGCAGAAAGTTTAATGAAATCTGATTTGTAATTTTGTCCTCATATATTTATATTTATAGTTGACCAGTACCGCGCTGTGGCATTGCAGCATCACGAATTATGGCCGGCGTTGAAACTTATTGTTCAGGAACTAAAAGAATTACAAAATCGTTGGTCTCTTTGATCACAAAATTGGATTGAGAAAACTTGCCACAAATGTGCTTAAGGCACCAGTCTTCTGACGAACTAATTTTCGAAGGTATGAAGCCCTCCGAACAAATACTCTCGAGCACTGGACACTGTGCTCAATGCACTCGGTCTTAGCATCCTTGTTGCAGTTGCCAGGTCTCCCCGACAGAACGAAAATATCATTATCCAATATCTTGCAAGATGTACAGAAGCAGCATTCACTCTTGTTAGCACCGCACTCTAAGTCATCATTTGAATCGACTCCTGCTTTGGTTTTTAAATTTTCTGCCTTGAACAATTCATTGGCTTTGACCATGTCATAAGTCTTGACACATCCGTGTGATTCATAACTGAAATATTCATATGAACTTCTGTCTGCGCTTCTCCAATCCAGACAGATTCCAATCCTAGCAGACTCCTTTGCACAGGCTACCAGTGACTTGCATAATCCCTTTTTGGGATTTTGCATAAATTCTACTGACATGCCGATAAACAAATCCAAGGATCCATAATCTTGTGGCATACCCCAAAGATTTTTTTGTCCAAGAGCTTTCAGCATGGGTCTTTCTCCGGTGCAAGTGTGATGCAATTTTCTACTAACACATCCTCACTCAAACGCTCTGCCGGATTTATTTGGAGGTGATTGTCGTCATTCACATAGCAGTCGCCACAAGTACCATCTATATTTCTGCTGTCCTTCGTGATGCTAGATACATGTATCTAAAAGTTATTGAGTCATTTCAAAAATCTATCCACACACACACAAACAAAATATTATGAATCCACACGAAAGAACTTATCGAGAATGCCATATAGTCGAAGTAGCTAGTCACTTCGACATGCGACTCAGGTAACGTGAGTTTGAATTCTTTTGTATTCGTATCCGTAATACCCAGGCAGGTAATCCTTGAATGGCAGCTTCTTCACTTTCATGCTATCGATTAGCACCCGAACCGATTTATTGGGTATAACACGTTGAATATGAATTATGTGTTCGCCATGTAGAATACGAAGTGATTTGACATAGCTTGGCTGAGAGCCCATGAAGTCGCTTCCAAATTTCTTGCTCTTGCTATTATATTTTGTATTGGACGGGAAAAGGGATGAGAAAAATGTTGGCACGGTGGAGTATGTGTGCTGGGATTAGAGATAAAGGTGTGATTGAGGCACAATTTATGTGCAATGGATGAAAAGGATTGAACATCCTTTTTTTTGTATTAAATGGAAGTTCTTAGGGAAAAGGAATGGTGGAATCCAATTTTGGCGATTTAGTATGTGAAATGGGATGAAATAGTGGAGGTAGCTTGAATCTAAGGTAATCTGCCTGCTTCATACACGAGCAGATACTCATGTTGTATTAGTAGTGCAAAAATCGTCCTCTAATTTATAGTGCGAATTCGTTTTAGTTCTTGTGTGTTCAAAGGGTATTTCTGAAGACACTATATGCCTAGTATGTCATTCCAAGATTGAGTCTACACCTCCTTGGCTTCAATTGTTCCTCCGAGAGTGGAGGGAAGAGTGTTTCCAGTAAGGCACCCTTGAATCCAGGCGACAGAGGAAGAATTCTCAAGATGACATCAACAATGGCGTCAGCAATTCCAGTCAGCTCGAATCACTTAGTAAATATCTACCACCAGAAAAATTTGTTCCTTGATTGTTTCGAAATCTAGAACCTTGTTAAATCTTTTTAATATTTTGATCCGAAATACTATAAAGAATTAAACGCTTTCTATGCCTGTGAAATGATCTTCGGGAAAAGATGGGTATTGCACACTATTTATTATTTCATAGGTTGCTCTAGATAGGTGAATGGTAAGAAGAATAGAAAGCTACCTTAGCACTTAGGAAACTGCAAAGGCTAGCGCTACGCTTTGCATAAAGGGAATTGTGATAAATGGACCGCAGGCATTATTTTTAATTTTTTACCCCTGGTCCAGTTCACTAAAGAAACAGGAAAATAAAGATGTTCGTTTGTAAATCGTACTCACAATGGACTTGTACCTGTAAATGGACGTGATATGTTTATCCATACTGATGGCATCAGTGCCATCTATTCTATCTGCTATTCCAAGCGGCGCTAAATACATCGCCAGACCTGCTACATTCGCTCATACGGAGGGCGTGGGAAAAAGAGAAAAAGTGGAAAGGAGAGATGAACATCAAGGTTCTGGAAAAAGAAAATCTGATGGATTGTAGAGGTTTATCAGACCATAGCCAAGATAATAGCTAGAATCATATTAGAACGGAACATTTAGATTCAACTCTCGACGTCAAATAGGCAGACTTTCCCGCTGGATTCCACTGCATGGACCACATAAACCCCTTATGGATGATAATAGAGCAATGCATCGAGTAAAGGAACGGAAAAAGAACGCGAAAGAAAGAATGAAGAAAGCACTTTGCCGATTCTATGTGTACAAGAAAACCTTTGGTAATCAATGGGATCTGCGTCCGTCTATGATCAACTGGATGTACTCGGCTATTGTTAAACCCATCTTTACCTACGGAATTATTGTATGGTGGAATGCAACGGACAAAACCAGCTATCTTAAAATACTCACAAAGGTACAAAGATTAGCATGCATAAGAAATCAACACCACAAACGGGTCGCTTAAAATCAACCACTCATACAAACTTCCTTACGACTGTAGCATCTTTCAAGCTGAGGCATTGTAAAACACTAAATTCTTCCAATTTTCGTGGGTAGTCAAGCGGCACTCAAAGCACTAGACAGCGAGGAAGTTAGATCAAACGCAGTTTCCAGATGCCGTAATATGTTGAACAGAATATGCAAGAACCATGACGTAACTCTCCGCTGGGTTCCTGGACATAGTAATGTAGAAGGAAACGAGACTGCAGATGAACTAGCTAAACAGGGATCAGCATTGGATTTCCAACATACTCGGATATCAGTAAAAGACCCAATTAGTGGACTAAAGAAATAAATAGACCTAAAAGCAAGAGAACTGATTAACTTCACATGATCCGCCAGAAGCGACTGTGTCATATATATTGCAGCTTAAGGCCAACCTATTGATGAATAAAAAATAAATTCGCATCATGATAGGCGCACTAACAGGACACTGCGCGGTAGGGGAAATGGCTGCTAAATAAGGCACAACACACCCGACTACTGTAGGACCTATCCAGATATAGAGGAAAAAACAAAAGGACACTCAACATTTACTACTACTACTCGGTAAAAACATTCAAATAGGCTGATACACATCAAGCTAAGGATATTCTCTGCCTATAGACACTGAGCTACAACAATAAAGCTGATTCTGGCTTTATTTTGAAGCTACATTCATGCTATTATATATGGAATAGCACATCATTTAAATAGCCGCCTCGGCTTCGCTTCAAGCGGTTGATCCAATTTTTGATGACTCGGTCCAATATGTGCGTCGTTATTCCGGCAATAGCGTCTCGAATGTTGGCCTCGAGCTCGTCCAAAGTGGTTGGCTTGTTAGCGTAGACTAAGTACTTTACGTAGCCCTAGAGAAAATAATAGAGGAATGTCATGACTGCGGCGGCCAATTGATGAACGCTGATGCTTGGCCGAACACTTGTGGATTGTGGTCCTTCAAAAAATGCCAATTTTGCTTGCTGACATAGACGTTGTTTTTTTGGCCAAAATCCGGATCTCCGGCCAACATTTCCAGCGCCCAATTAGCGAAGTCACGGCATTGTCTATGATCGTCCGGCTTCAATTCTTGTGTCAGCGCAATCTTATACGGATGTAGGTCCAAATCCAACCGCAAAATAAGCCTTCTGATCGGCACCGAATCGACATTTCTAGTCTTCTTCGATACTGGCCTCTAAGGCGGTTATGTTTTCTTCACTTCGCACCGATCGTTATCTGGTTGGTGGCTTAAGGTCCAAAAGAGAGTACATACTCTCAAATTTGTCCACGATGCGACGAATTGCCTGCGCACTGAAGCAATGATGACGACCGACCTCACGAAGAAATTCACGGTGCGTATTTACAACTGAGCCGGAATATTGATAATATTTTTAAATAATTTCAACACGTTCGGGAAGTGTCAAACGATGCATGATGAAATGGCAAACATTACTGAATATTCCGACAGCTAGGTGTTATTAGTAGCTTTGACAGGTGCTGAAACATAACAATTGAAAAACTATCATTGCTATCTGGTCACCCTATACAATATAATGTTTTGAAAAAAAATAAAATATAAAAATAAAAACACTTTGTTGTGTCGTCGAACTCTCCATAATAATTGACATTGACAGCTGAACACTACTGCCAACTTACAAATAATAAAACCATCTCTGTGAGAAATGGCGCCAATTTTAAATCGCTCGCAGTCCCAGAAAACGCACTGTTCATCAGCTAAGATGGTTATCAACACACATCTGCGACTCCATCCCGAAGAGGCAAGTGAAAAGGACCTCAACCAACTTGGTCAAGTAGCTAATGATCAAGCTGACTGGAGAGGCTTTTTGGGTTACGCTCAGGTCCATTCCGGCCTGAAGCGTCATACAAGGTAATGCAACTACTTTAGCAAGCTGATTCCATCAAGTCGTTCATCTTTTATTTGCACATCTTCAACTCCATCATGCATATGCACAAGGTTCTGAAGTACCGAAAAAATACCTACGGTTCTATAGAAAAAAAAAAAAAAACACAATTTTATAACCATCTCATATCTGTGCCGATTTTTCACGTCAGTTACTCCGTTCAATCGCCCAAACTGGATTTGGTTGAGCTTCTTTCATATCAGTTCAATCCGTGCCCAGCCCTAGGTCCAATCCGTTTTCTGCCTGCATCAACGTTTTTCGTATTGCATCCACGTTTCAATTTAAATTGTACATGTGTACTTATGTGCTTCGGAACCAAATACCCAATAAGCCAAAAAGGAACGGATCCCTGTTTGTTGACTTTATCTTTTCGATTTGGGAGTCCCCTTCGCAATGTGGGGGCCTGGGACGATGTGTGTCCTTTTTTCTCTCTGTGTGGTTTTTTTGTTTACCCTACTCAATGTTTTTCTTCGGATCAATGGTGTATAGTGTAGGGCTTATTTTCGATATCATTTTCAACGGAGTGAGCTGAAACAGATATTCTCTATGTGCACTTACTTCTAAAATACTCTTAGCAGAAAAAAAAGGATAATATCTATCGCAAGGAGTGAGTGAATGAATTTCGGCTGTGTTCTCTACAGCTGCTGATGCATTAGATTGCTGTTATCTATTCATATATGTAGAGACGATTGCATGTGTGCATTTGAGGATATTCGTCTTTTTACAATTCGATCCTGTTTGCTTTTTTTTTTATATTGAAAATTGTGTAATTGAAATGGAAAATGTATGCCAGCGTTTATAGTCAGGTAGATTTTATTTTATTTTACATTTGGACTCGTTGGATTGACCCATCGTTGTAGGCCAATTCCGATTGGTAATTGTCTGAGTATGAGAGTGTATCGTCTTCCACTTGGCTATGCTTGATTTGAATCTTTATTGGAGGAGGAACGGCATAAAAGTACTTATGGAATCGTTAGACTGCTTTTAGTTAAATTGGAAGGATATTTGTACTCGTTTGTGGATAAAATTGTTGTGATATCAGCATTAATCTAAATTGAATATTGAAGTAAATGAAGTAGCAAAGGACTCTTGAATTGATATGTGTATGTAGAAGGATTGTGTCTCTTTCGAGAAATTTCCATTATAGTTTCACGTTTCGCCAAAACTGCAACTCACACAAATCTATTCACAGAGTAAATATCTTCAAACACTTCACCATGATAAAAGTCACATCTCTTTGGATAATCTCATTAAATTTCAATCCTGTATACGCAAAACAGAAAAAAAACGTGAATTGGCAAACAAAGTCACTCACGCTAAGGACATGTACATGGCCCACAAAACTTCCATTCATCCGTCGGACGGGACAAGAAATGTACAGCAGTACCGAAAATACACGGAGTATATGAATCGTTTTGCATTCGCACTACCAGCAGCATCATCCTTAATCAGACACCAAATTATTTATGCTTTTTTGCCGTGGTAAAATCATCAACCAAAAGGATGATACTTTCACACAAGTTAATCTCTGTACAAAAACGAATCCTTCCTATGTCATGATGACTAAAAGTGCACATGAGACGTGAGATGGGAAGTTAAAAAAAAAAAACGGTGTAGGAATAAAAAAGAAAAGAAAAATATCCACACACTTAACCACAGATATGCAGGACATAATAGAGCCAGCAATAGCACAGCGGTGGTATTCCGGAGAAGGAAGGCACACAGCAAATGACAGGAAATTCGCAACAGGTGCACTAAGTGTAAACATTTATTCCCAACGATATGAACAAAAAGAGGAAGTCTCAGACCAATTGGATGGGATAAGAGTAGAATTTATTCACAGTTCTCTTGTGTGGATGGCGATCCCATCCTCCATGGCTTCATCTAAAATTTGCTTTATTAAAGATTAGGCTTTGGGTGAGATGAGCAAAATTATTTCGAATGGACTTGAATTGAAATATAAGTTAGACGGACGGAAGAGAGTGAATTTATAAACACAAGGATATGGTACTGCATAAGCACTGGAGTAGTGGATTGTAAGCCAAAGTATTGCTATATGGGGTTAACCCAGCTCTTCGATTTTCGATTTCTATTCCTGTTTTGATATCGTTTGTAGCTATCGGACCTTTAAGATATATCGAAGATAGCTGTTTCTCGTGATGACAATTACCCAGATTAAACGTTGGATTCGAAGAGGTACAACTTATTGAGTAAGAAAATCCTCATATAAAGTCTGTAGAGCGTTTGGAATCCTCTCTATCACCGCTGTGATGGATTTCTTTCGAATACCAATTCATACTGTTTTCGAATTTTCGGTGCGATGAATTTTTTCATTTCTTTCGAATTAGCACACCTATTTCAATTTCGTTTTGTTTCGAAAACGTTTACGTTTTTCATTTCGACCGGAATTCAACACAGGGGTGATGGTTGGTTGGTTGGTTTAAGAGGGTGAGCTTATGCTCTTCACTTAGGCCTCCATTGGGCCCGTTGTATTCCCCTCGTCTATGGAACTGTAAGAAAAAGTTCTATGCTTTTTGAATTATGCGTTGAGAGGATATTTGGGTATTGGGTTCATGGGGAGTATATCGTATAGTGATCGGGGAATCGTACTGTTCGTCTGGAGAACTCCAATATATCCCCGATTCCTTTCTTACTGAGTTGTGTAATATCCGGAATCCTTGGAGATCCCAGAATTTTCAGTCTTAACCTCGCTGTAGCAGGGCAGTGGCAGAGGAAGTGTTCTATATCTTCCTCCTCCTCCTCACAGTTGGCACAAATTGTTGTATCAGCTATCCTTAGTCTGAACGAATGTTTGTTGAGATTGATGTGCCCTGTTAAAAGTCAAACCATCAATCATCTGTTCTGCTTGAGTTGCTTGTGTTGTTACTCTGTTTTATTAACGCGGATCTGGCCACTTTACAAGTGTCTAGATTCGTCCAGTATTTATTTAACTCCTGACTTATCTTCTCATTTATTATTGTTTTAATAGTTGTCAGAGGGACCCCTATTGTCTTTTCAGGATTCAGTTCTATGTTACTCGCTCCTTCCTTGCCAGTTAATCTGCCTTTTCGTTTCCCGGTACACCTTCATGCCCCAGTACTCATATAGGGCGGACTATATTACGCCTGGCAAGTAAATTCAATTTAATGTTGCACTCCTTTATTAGTCTTGATTTTTTGTATTTGATCGTGCTAATTACTGCTTTGCTGTCAGAGCATATATCGATTTGTTTCTTTTCACTGGTGTCTTCTGTGAGCATTTGCATTCATAATTGCAAAGACCTCTGCTTGGAACACCACTGCAGATGGTTCTAGGTAAATAGCAAGTTCAATCGGTGGCTCAGCACAAAAGATGCCAGCTCCTGATTCCCCTGATATATTAGAACCGTCTGTATATACCGATACCCCATTGGAGTTCCTTGTCGTTCTTTCATACGTCCAATATTCTCTTGCGGGGAAAATTGTTTCGAAGTTGTTGGAGAACGTCTACGGTTGTTCAATAACATCACTGGGACAATCGATGAATGGTGTCATTACTCTTATCATTTCGGTGATTTTTCGATGTCCGGTATTTGCACCATAGATGAAATGGCCGATAATTCTAAGCCATGAAGCTGAAATGCCGGCAATATTCTTCGCTTCGAGGTGCACTGGTAGAATGTTTAGGATCGCTTCCATGGACGCGGTTGGTGTTGAGGATTGTGCTCTTGTAATACCCAAGCAGACCATACGTTGCACCTTTGTTAGCAAGTCTAAGGATGGACTGCTTGGCGATGTTGTCATTTAGCTTCCTCGGTGTGTGACCAATCCAGTGCCACTTTCGTTGCCTTATCTCGACATTCAAGAGCTTCTGATTTGTTTTACGCCACAATTCCTAGTTGGATATAATTTACGGCAATTAACGAAAGGCTGTAACTTTTTTGAGATATTTGCTGAGACTTTCCGGGTTTCACAGGCATACAATAGCACACATTTAACATTGGATTTGAAGAGACTCAACTTAGTGCATAAGAAGATTTGACTGGATTTTCAAACTAGAGACAGGATACCAAAGGTCTGTTTCCCCATCAGATGATTAAAACTTCCCAGGTAGTTAAAGTGCTCCATCTCCTCAATTGGCGTCTGCTTCAGAATAATACACTGATGTGTAAAGCTTCCTGTGGGCATTGTTTTTGACTTTTTGACGTTGATTCTTAGATGATCGACTCTCAATTTACCTGTAGTGCTTGACACATCTCGCCTAGCCTGCTGATGGTACTTGCCAGGAAACAGATATCATCGGTGTAGTCCAAATGACTTAGCCTTTCAAACGGTCTCCTTTGGATGTCATGTCTCTCAGATACACCATTGCCTACCGCCAGTAGAAAGAGGATTGGCGACAGAATACCCCCTTGTCTCACTCTCTGTTGCTTGTCGAAAGAATCGGAGAGCCGTCCATTGTGCAGAATGAAAGACCTTTTTATATGCTCTTATTGTGTGACTATTTTTGACCTTCAAAACCTCCAGAGATTTCATATAAGGTAAGTCGCTGCCAGCTGTCATGCAGTTTCTTTAATATTCTCTTGAAAAAGATAGTACCACATTCTCGGGCCAACACACCCAAGTTTGTGCTTGACGATATAATCTATGGAACAAAGGCAGCTGCTACTGGTGCATCCGCTAGATTAGTCTATTTATAAACGAAGATAAGACGAGTCGATTTGGCCATAATATCACGATGAACCGGATTAACTTTAAGGGAACCAAAGTTTCAGTGTGGAAATAAAACGGAGAATCACTCCTGCCAACCGCTGTTTCTTTGGGTGTAAAAATGTAAATGAGTAGTAAAATCCTATCGAAAACTTCTAAAGATAAGTTTTATAGGACCCTTCTGCATGGTGTAGTAGCAAGTACTTTATCAAGGTCAATTGAAGGCAGTCTTGGAGTCTTTGACTGAAGTAAAAGTTAAGTATGACTGTTCGTTGCCCCTAAGATCCCTACCGCTTCAGTCCGATCATCAAAAGAAGAAGGTGTCAGTCTTAATATGGATCTGCAGTTCTACCATGTCTTACTATACCTACATCGATTACCTTGTGTCGCAAACACCAATAACCTGAGAGGACAACAAATTCATTTCTATCGATTTTAGTTATTCCATCCTTTTAAAGTAAACACTTTAATAACACACAGACTACTCCAGCAACAGTCAGTTCCACAGGCTATACCTCCGACATTTTTATCTAACAAATTGGTTTTGAATTTCTTGACACTCGTACAACTTAAAATTACGCTCAATGTGCAACATTTAAACTGAAATCTCGCATGTAACAAGGATATAAAATAACTTTAGCATTTCCTTAACAGAACGCCTTAACAAGACATATGTGAGTAAATTTACAAACTCACCTCCGGATCCATTGCATTGTTAACCCTTCATTCAGGTGGGGGCTGGTACGATGACCATGTTATTGTTATTCGGCACGAAAACAGTTTATTTAGACTGCAAAGCGGGAGTACCGTTGCCTTGTTTAAGGAGTTCAATTCGTTTGCCGCCTCAACTAATGTGCTGGTGGTACTTCTCACGGCCGGTGAACCTTTAATTCTTTAATAATTTCTCAAATACGGTTCTCTTTTTTTTTGGATTTGTTTTTTTTTATTGTTTTGGCCGGAGGAGTTCCTTTGGGTAAAACAAAGGATAAGGGGAAATTTCAATCTGAATTACGATGCATAGTCATGTCCTGTGTGCATTTTTATAGACGTCGGTGTGTGTGGTTGGGGTTAGTCAACTCAATCTCCGCATTGGGAGTAGCAGCTGTTGGAGTATGAAAATACGAGTTGAGCTCAGGTGTATTCCTTGGTTAAGTTGAGGTAGCTGCTTAATAGCTTTAGCTTAACAGTCTCTCAACTTTCACAATAAAATTAAAAGACAAGCAGTACAAGGGTAGTAGAAGAGGAACAAAAAAAAAACACTCAGTTCAATTCCTTTGAGACATGCACATGTGCATGCGCTAACAAAGTGCACAATTGTTATAGTTGAGAAGGACATTCGCACCTGTTGCTGGTCTAGAAGTTGGAGAATCTCAGGTTTGCGTGTGGGCAATGTGTTGGCAATTTCTTGAATGTATAGCCTTGGAAAGCATAAATAAGTCGACGCTTTGTAGTTAATTTTGAATTCTAAGGAATATGACCACTTGGACGGCGAGGTGCTAACAAAGGATTCGTAGAAGTGTACTATCTTGTTGAGTTATGTTATTCTGTCCTACTCCCACCTCTACGTGAGAGAACTTTCTGCATGCATCGGTAGCTGATAGATCACCTTTGGATTTTCCTCGCTCCAAATCTGACAATTTTGCTTATTGACAAAGCCACTGAGACAGAAGTGAACCTCATCACTGAACAAAATTTGATGGTAAAAAAGTGGATTGACTTCCAACTGTTCGAGCGCCCAATCACTTATCTCACGATGCAAACGATGATCGTTCGGCTTGTAAGCGTGTAAACTAAGATCCTTGCGCAAAGTCTTCCACGATGACGAATCGATGAACTGATCTTCTTCAACGGCGTCGATATTTTCATCTGTGCGCACTCTGTGCATTCTTGTCGGTGGCTTGCAGTTCAAAAGAGTAAATGTAGTGCTTAGTGTGTAAATGTTGGCTTAGGGCTCTATAAATATTTTTTACTGAACACTGATTTTTGAAATAAATTTCCACAATTTGTAAACTCTGCTCGGACGTAAATTTTTGCATGAGTGTTGCCATAGTGAAAATCACCCTACTTATCACCTACTACTTCTCGAGTTTTTGGAAAACACTGAATAATAGCAAAGAAGAAGGACCCTTCTGATCCCTCTAAGTATAGACCAATCAGTGTCCTGCCCAACATCGGGAAGTTTTTTGAAGTAAGTAGTAGAAATTAGATTATACCACGAAATCAATTTGAATTAAAGAGAATCACTCGACGGTGCATGCTGTTACACAATTGATTTCAGACATTAATTGGAATCTAAACGTCAAACGGTGTACAGCTGCCTGTCCATGGATCGATGGGCTATTATATAAACTTTTAAGATATGAATTTTCGTATCATCTTATAAAGATGATTACATCTATGGTGTAATGATGTAATCATCTTTATAAGGCATCAACACACCCGACCACTGCAGGAGCTGTCAAGATATAGAGGAGAATTGTTTCTAGGTGTTTATTTGGGCAAGTTTTTGTGCTATAATGAGCACATAAATTCGCAGTTGCAAAAGCCAAGAGTGACATTTACGTCTCTCAAAAGCCTTTTCTACTCCAATTATCTGAGATCAAATAACGAGCTTTCTTTTCTCCAGTTCTGACTTATGCGAGTCCAAAATGGTGAAACCTAAGTATATAAAAAAACTCCGGATATTTGAAAGAAAATGTTTTCGAGTCTGAACTTCTTCAAGCGTTTCTACTGCAACCACCATGGCGATGTCGTTCGCAGCAAAGACGATGATAGACGCTTTTCTTGGAAACGGTAGGCATAGGATTTCGTCATACATAGCTTTATACAGCAAGGGGCCTAGAATCGAACTTTGTGGCACGCCGCCAGTTACATCCCCGTCAGTGAAGGTGTGTTCTCATCACCGGGTCGAGGTCTCCTTGCCTGAAAACTCTGGTGGTATTAAAGGTTTCGGTGTTGTCTTTTTGAACTTGAGGAGAAAGCATTCTCCACTTTCATCCTGCATAGACGGATGTAGGAAAGGAGGAAAAAAGTCGCAATAAAGTCAGATCAAACAGTTTAATCGGACGATGTATGACTACCTGGAGTAATAACTAGATAAAGTCTGGGACAAAAAACTGCCACTGGCCATACAAAAAACAAGCAGGCAGACATATTCTTCTCTTCGAACGATAGCAGCGTCTGCCTGTAGGGCATATGTATTTACATATTATACTTGCAAGAGATGAAGAGTAAGGTATAAAAGGGGACCCGGCAGAACCTCCTTCGGTATTCTTGATGCAAAACAAATAGTTGTTGTACAGAATGAAATGTCAATAAAGCGTATCCACAAAACCACAATCTGTCTAAAAAAAGGTTTCGGAAACAATTATACACTCCTTTGCATTGACTATATTACGCACTTATTATGAATGTGTATCACAACAGTGCTAGAATGACCAGTATAATCTTTGATGACGCCATGCGTAACAAGAGCGTAGACTCGCACTCCCACCTACCTACTCACATCTCCTAAGCTACGGATAATGTCGTATACGAAAACAGCTTTTATTACGCAACACGCTAAAGTCTAAAAATAAATGGGGGCAGTGTACAGATATCCAAGCCAGTTTCGAGAACTAGAAGATAAGAATTATCTAAAGTTTAATTTTGTGGTTAGTCACTAAACAGATTTGCAGGTTTCATTCTTCTGGACTTTAGGCGACTTATCTAAATTTTAGTGGCTATTATTTCAATGCTATTCTTGAACTCTTTTGATGCCAAGGAGTAATTTTAATTAAGTTCTGCATTGGGATGGCAAATGACTAGTAATCGGCCTCGTAGAAGCAGCTTTAGCCAATGAATGCTACTACAGCATTACTAGTAAGGCCTTCTTCAACGCCTTCTTGGCGGGCCTCCTGGGAGTTTCTTCGGAAATTGCGAAGTTTGAAGAGGGCGAATGGCGAGTCTCCTTCATCATTATAAACAGGACAAGTATTGGTTGGTCTGTGGCCTAGCGAGCCACAACCGTAAAACATTTCATTCCTACGAAACGCCTCTGATACGGACGGATGCTTTGTTGACGACCATTGGCCATCCACCACGGACAACGATTGGATTCTGGAATCTGGAATTCCAGATTCCTCCAACTACATTCATGTAGTTGGAGGAACATGGCATCTATCCCTCTGAAACTGGCAAAAACTTCCTGGTCTACTCTGGGAAACCAACAAACACCACTCAAGGGCTCTTACTTACCCCTAAAGCTATAGGCAGGCTTATGTCCAATTCACCTTATGGTGACAGGATATTGATGGCTATGTTCAAGGGTGAGGTCAAGAACATAACCATTATCCAGTGCTATGCTCCGCCAAATTATGCGTATGAGGTTGACAAGGACGATTTCTATAGCAAATTTGGTGCAACTATCAACTCAATGCCTAATGAAGATATCGTGATCGTGATGGGAGATTTTAAAGCGAAGGTAGGCACGGCCTCGCGGAGATAAAAAATGCAACCATTCTAAACTGCTAAGGATACCCAGGCATAATTCCGACAGGCTCCGGAATCCCCAAGTTCGCCAACAGATAATGGACCATCTTACCACAAATGCAGAAACAATCAGCAGCTTCGCTCCTGAGTGCATCGACGACCACTGGAACGCTGTGATAAATGTGCTTATGTCTGAGGCAGACACCATTGTCGGTAGAAGGCGAAAAAGCCAATGTACATGGATAACAGCAAGCACTTGGAGACGGATCGATGAATGTATTGAACTCAAAGCACGGATTGTAGCGGCCTCAGCAGTAAGACAAGACAAGCGTAACTATATCAACGCACTAATCATCAAGGCTGAAGAAGCAGTAAATAGGTGTGACAGCAGGATCGTCTATACTATTACTAAAGAACTCGTTGGCGGTCAAAGTTTCAAACTATATCTAATAAAAGAAATAGACGAAAATCTGCTGACTTCGGATGAGGAACAGTTTGCCAAATGGCGGGAACACGTTGCAGTAGTGCATAACGACTTAGACAACAATGTTTTGGTCCCAAGCCCAGGTGAGACTTTCGCTGCAATAACGTCGGCGATTAATGCCCTGAAGTAAAATAAAGCAGTTGGCATAGATGGCATCCCGGCAGAAATCCTACAGCCACTTATTAGAGAAGCATGGGAAATCGAAGCCTTTTCCGAAGATTGGAAGAGAGGAATGATTGTGCCCAAGAAGGAAAACCTGATGGAATGGGACAACTGGATAGGTATATGCGTTCTTCTGATTGTGGCTTAACTATTAGGTAGAATAATTCTGGATCGAATGAGAGAACATCTTGATTCAACAGTCGACAACGAACAGGCAGGTTTTCAAGCTGGATTGTCTTGCATCGACCACATCAATAACTTGCGGATCATCATTGAACAATACTCGTATGTTGTGTATATCGATTTCGAGAAGGCCTTCGACAGCTTGAATCGAGGTACTATATGGCGAGCCTTGCGTGGGAAAGGTATACTAGAAAAACTCGACTATTACGGCGGTAAATATCATATCTTGTACAACGGTAAGGTGTGAGAGGAATTTGAGGTCCACAGCGGAGTATGGCGTGCTTTCGCCACTGCTATTCTTTGCAGTAATCAGTGATATGACCCGGGCAACTTTGTATAGAGGAAACATGGGGTTGAGATGCAATTTTTCAACATAACAACAGCTCCGCTCAACTCAACATTGCCGGACACTAAGTGGAGAGAGTAAGCAGCTATCTAGGAAGTATGGTCTCAGAACACGATGGTACCGAACTGGATGTGCAAAGCAGAATTCGCAAAGCAAAGGTTGCGTTCGGTATGCTGTCTAAAAGTTGGAGAAGCAACCAAGCTGAGACTGTTGCGATCAAACGTGGAAATAGTGCTACTTTATGGGTGTTGGAAATTATCCAATACCGTCATAGATATCTTCGCAACATCTTAAAGGTCTTCTGGCCGAACCGTATATTGAATGACCAACTACACGCTATAATGGTCCAAGAATCTATAGACGTCAAAATACGGAGGAGAAAGTGGCAGTAGATTGGTCACATCTTACAGTTCCATTGCGAAGTATGCCATGCAATGGAATCCACTTACCCAATCTGGCAGACGAGTGGGCCGCCCTAGGCAGACGTAGAGAAGAACCGTCGAGGAGGAACCCAGATCATTGGGGATGATTTGGAGGGAGATCAAGAGCGTTGCAGATCCACGAACATGACTTTGTTGATACCCTATGCCCCACGAGGGATCAGGGGACCTAAGAAAATGAAGATTAACTGTTGACATGAAAAAAATATTCCCCTAACGTGAACATGGTTTACCATACCAATGGAAAACAAATATGTATCAACGTATTCAAATATCCCCGGGCAATCATTGTCCTGCACAACAATGCCATTCATTACCGTCCAATAGGCAATAGACCAGGTCTTACATAATTCATTCCTCGGTGAATGCTCATACACCAACCGACACTGTGACAACAATCTTTCTAATCAATCCCGCAAATAAAACTATGAGCTGTTAACGTCCCTAAAAAGTTCATACCACCCCCCCATCACACCACTGCATTGCATCCATGTGCATTCATAGAAAAAACAGAGAATTACAGTTGAGGGAGGTTCAGTGCTATCCATTTAACACAAAAGGAAATGCTATTACTAAACAATTTCCCAATAGGTCAATGACTAGCGCAGCAACAATAGGGTTAAGTGCGAATCGTAAACTGAAAGCATTATGCATTTCGTTCATTTCACTAGTTTTTCTTTTCATTTTTTGTCCTTTAGGTTATGGGTGCTGTTACCAGTGAGCCAGTCAAGGATAACACAGAGTAAAGAATAAAAAGGAATGGTAGACGACGAACGCCCGCGCTATCCCGCGTGCTATCTGAGTGCATTAATTCATATTTTATTATAATTTATGAATGTGTGTTATCTTTGCAGCTAGTAGCAGTGTTTCCTTCCACCCCCGCCTCACACACATCAACCGTATGTATACTGTTTATGCATAGAATAATTCATCCCCTCATTCAGCTGAAAGTTTAGCTGGGGTGGGGGCACTGGTATTCTCACGTTGTTGCTGCGGCTGTTGGCTGTTTGGCTGTTTGGCTGTTTGGCTGTTAGCCGGTTTTCTGTTTTTGTTGACTGGCTTTATGGCAGATTTTATATATGAAGTCGGCGCGGCGTACAATTTCACAGAATAAATTAAATTATAGTAAGAAAGTCGAGCGAAATGCTATGCATAAATTAATTAGCATGCATATGCAAATGAGTGTGTGTCCTTTTTGCGGTGGCGGTTGTGGGAGGACGTCATCGTTGAGTGCGATTTGTAATGCGTTGGCAAAACGCAGATAAAATTATATGTATGTGCGAGAGAGTGCTGCGAAATGTCGCAAGACAATTAAATGCAGCGTAATTTGTTTATGAAAGGAATGGAGGAGGATAGGCTGTAGTTGGATTGAAACAAATTGCACATTCACTTAGGTTAATTTTATGAAAATGAGGAATGTAATGGACAATAAATTGCCAGGGAGAATGTACTACTCAGCTACAGAAAAGATGTGGGTCAGGTTAGTAAGTAGTAAATTATATTTGAATGATCGCTCCATGATGTACTATTTTGTGCACAGTAATGATAAGAAAACTGTGCAGGCATTGAATTTACGAATATTAATCTAATGCTTGTGGCAAAACTAGTCACTCTAATTTAAAATACAAAAGCGCCACCTCTGTGTCAAATACACCGTGATAATACGGTACAGTAATGACAAGTTCCTTTCCACGAACATGAAAACTGGACTACATTACCGTACCGACATGATGTGGAGTTAATGTCCGCGAACCGTTTCTGGTCATCTGATATTTACAGGGTGCACTTCAAAATTGTTTTTTCTGTTACCTAAACAAACTCTTTCGGGCTGACTCAATTAGACATGAAACTTTGTTTATAAATAAAATCTGAAATAAACAGAACAAGTGAACTTTGGTATTCACTCCCAGGATACATATTTCTAGAATATTTTAATCTCCAGCTATTTAAGAGCAGAACCAATAAGTATCTCGAGGAGCTGCCGTACTCGTCGTAGGTACAGGCCGCTGTGTATGCTCGATACACTGGATAAAGTGCTTGAGAAAGTCATACGAATAAGACTAGAGCGATACAGTGAAGGACATTCCAGGATCTCCAATCAACAGTTAGGCTTCAGAAATAAGCGAAGCAATAGAGGTAGTATTCAATATTGCGCGAGAAGCAATAGCGGGACGAAGTTGGCTAGGAAAGACAAAGTAGTACTGCACTATCGTAACACTCGAACGCGTGCAACACAATCAGCTGTAACTGCGACCTGAAGGTACCGTCTTCATAATGAGAATTATTGCCAACTACTTCAAAGACAGAACCCTTCTCTACGACACAGAAGAAGGGCGAAGGTTCCTTAATGGTTAGTGCTTGGCCCAGTCCTATGGAACATAATATATGACGGGATCCTGAAAATACCCAAGTCGAGCATAGTAGACATCATCGGCTACGCTGATGATATTGCAGTAGTCGTTGTGGCAAAAACTCTGGAACAAGTGTCTAAAAAATTTACTATATGTGTGATCAGAGATGTCAGATCATAGCTGCAGACATCAGACCTGAAACTGGCGGACCACGAGACAGAAGCAGTATTAATAAGCAGCATGAGAAGAGTAGAACACCTCACTATACAGGGCGGTGAGCACACCATTGAGTCGATATTAATGCCAAATACTGGAGGACCAAGCCAACAAATTAGAAAACTGCTAGCAAGTCGATACTTATGTATGCGTCTCCTATATGGACACCAGCGACGGATGTAAAATCTTACATGAGACGCCTGAACTCGGCGCACATAATCGCATCGCTAAGAGTATGCTGCGTCTACAGAACCTTGTCAACGGAAGCCATAAGTGTAATCTCAGACAGAATGTCTATTGACCTAGAAGCCAAAAAGACAGCGGCACAACGCAGGATCGAGCCAAAAGAGAGGAGAGCCACCAGCGAGACCATACAGCTACAGAGGAACAGACGAGATAGTTGTTTATGTGGCTTTGAATGTTGTAGAGATTTCGCATTCTCGTCGTTGGGCTTATAAACGTTGGAGCATTTTTTATATAAAAAAAACGATAAAATTGGAAAAGACGTGAGACTACGATGTTTGAACAAAAAATGGTAAATAAAATAGAATCACAGTGTTCAATCTGTCATCATTCAAAATCAAAATCAAAATCATTATCATCTTAAAGACATTGTATGATAATAGCATTGCATACGTATGGGATGGAGAAACAACATCGGAACAATTTCTAACTTCTATGGGTGTAAAATAAGGATGTATCCTCAGTGCGTTGTCGTTTGTTTATACTGTTTATCAACGATATAACGAACGTTGTAGGAGGTGGTAAAGAACTCGATAGAGTAAGAGCTCTCTTTCTTCAGTATGGGCACGCTGTATTAACAGTAAATTTATAACACATAGTTCGTTTGCAGTTTTTCTGCAATATTTTTGTAATACTGTAAAAACACTTAAGTCCTTAACGCATTAGTGCTCTAGACCGCGACAAAGTGTTTTGTGAACAGTTGAGGAATTTTACGATGGTTTTGTGTGAAGCAGATAAAGGACGTATTCTCGCTCTTCATGACGAACATGACGTTCTGGGATACCACGAAAGCTCTGTGAGACGGCTTTTAAAGAAATTAAGCTCGACGGGCAGTACGGAGAGGCAACCTGGGAGCGGATGACCCTAAAAAAGCGACAACACGGCAAGATCGAATTTTGGAGCGCATATCCCTGAAAAACCCTTTTGCAACTGCCAAGAAATTGAGAAAAGGCTTGAACGAGAGATATTCTATTAACATCAGCACGCGGAATGTTCAACGCCGGCTAAATGAAGTGGGTCTTCAAGCCCTCAGTAATAAAGAAAAAATGTTGATGTTAGCCAAACAGCGATTGGATACATATTTTCTGATAAATCCAAATTTAATTTGATTGAACCTGACGGGAAGTAGACAGTGCGAAGGAGAGCTAAAGAGCGATATTGAGACGAACTTTTGCTTCCTACCGTTAAGCATTCACCAAATGTTAAAGTTTAAGGAAGCATGACAAATTGGGGTCTTGGTCGTATTTTTCTTTTGGACGGTTCCGTAAATGTAGTGAAATACAAAGAAATCATCGCTGATAATATTGTTCCTACAATAGAAGAGTTATGCTGCTACATCCCAGATTCCATTTTTCAGAATGATTCCCGGTCATCGCGTAAAATAATAAAAAAAAGTGGAAAAAACTACCCTAAAATTTCTCTTTTTCTTTTTTTTTGTTTGATGTGTTTTGTCGCATTTGTGGGAAATTTGGCCACAAACAGGTAGTTTAGTTAATGTTAGGAAGGACAATGCCTCATACAAAAATTGGAAAAAAAAATATTTTGAAAATTTTCCAAAACTTGGAATGCAATACCTTGTATATGTCAAATATTGTTCAGATAATCAATTTTGCATAGGTGCCTCAGTGGTTAAGTAAGCGATCACTGAGCGGGAGACCAATACCCAAAATATTCGAAGCTTTAGTGGAAAGTAAATTGTATGCTGCAGTACGCAACCATATCTCCGAACGTCAACATGGGTTTGTGAGCGGAAGGTCCACCACAACGAATTTGATAATTTTTACGAATTATTGCCTTAGTAATATTTTTTTTTTTTTTTGTTTTGGTTGCGCCTGGAGGTGCAGGAATCTTCAAAAGATACCAATGGCCCGTACCATTGGTTATGCCCGATTCATACATATGTATATCTGACCTGATGATTCATTAGCGTATGTCAGTATATGCCTACGGGCTAAACCTCACCCCCCAGAGAGGCACTATGAGAACCGGCCGCTCGTGCTCATAGTAGTAGGAAATTCGTTCCTCTCATTTTTTCGTTTTGTGGTGACTACGACTAAGTTGCCTTAACAAGTAGTTTACGCTTCTGTAGTGTTAATCGCGTTAGGTAGGCAGCTTTCCAGCGAAGGCACCTACTAATACCGTCATTACATGCGGTTTTCCCTTACTGCGCCAGATCGTACGGTCTTGTTCTTTGTAGTCGGCGCTCGAGGTTTGTCACGTCCAGAGTACGGATTATTTCATTATTGCAATGATCATGAAGGCGAGTACGAAGTTTGTGAGCAAAGTTTGTTACTTCATCCCTCACGGTAGCAATTCCTAGATCTCTGTGTATATCACTATTCCTTATATACCATGGAGCATTCACAATTGCTCTTAGTGTTTTGTTTTGGAATGTTTGCAGAACAGTCATATTACTTGGCTTGGTACAACCCCAAAGTTGTATACCGTATGTCCAAGATGGTTTTAGCACTTGCTTATACAGAAGCAGTTTGTTGTATACACTTAACTTCGAGTATCTCCCGAGTAGGCAGTACATTTCTCTAAGTCTGATTTCGAGCTCGTCGCGCTTCTTTTTAACATGTGGCTTCCACTTAAGTTTTGCGTCTAGTGTCATTCCTAGATATATTGCCTCGTTTGCGTACGGTATTTGTACCGAGTTAATGGAAATAGGTAAGTTGTTTATCTTTTTGTACGTAAAATTGACATGCGTTGACTTGGTCTCGTTAAGGACGATTCTCCAGGTCTTTGTCCACTCGCATACTTTGTTTAAAGCTCGTTGGAGTTTTCTAGTTGATGATTCGACTGACTCATCTGTTGCGAGGATAGTCGTGTCGCCTGCGAACGTTGCTACGACAGTCCCTTCATCTTGTGGTATATCTCTTGTGTAGAGGAGGAACAGGATTGGGCTGAGAACGCTTCCTTGCGGATTTCTTTGAATTTCGAATATTCTGCCCCATGTTTAACACGAAAGAGTCTGTTATTAAGGTAAGATTCCAATATTCTGTAGAATTTATCTGGTAAGATTTCCCTTAGCTTATATCTCAGGCCTTCGTGCCACACCTTGTCGAACGCTTGCGATACGTCGAGAAAAGCGGTAGAGCATATTTTTTTCCCTTCTAGAGATTTTTCAATTTCATTTGTAATTCGATACACCTGATCGATTGTGGAATGTTTAACCCGAAACCCGAATTGATGATCCGGGATCAATCGCCTTTCTTCAATTACTGGGTGCAATCTTTTTAGCAGAAGTTTCACAAAGACTTTAGATATTATCGGCAGAAGCGAAATGGGTCTATATGATTTCTTGTCGTTTGCACATTTCCCCGGTTTCGGAACCATTATTACTTCGGCGACTTTCCATTGCCTTGGAACATATAGAAGTCTCAATGAAGCATTTATAATGTAGAGTAACTTAACTAACGCTTTTTTCGGCAGCTCCTTCAAAACTTCGCCAGTGATTAAATCATATCCCGGAGCCTTGTTATTTTTTCAGTTTTCTTATTGTCATTCGAAGTTCGGACAGGGATACAGTTTTTAGTTTAAAGTTGTCGGGTACCGTATTTGCATTCGGATCTTCGATCAATGGTTGTCCATCGAATGGCTTGAACGTTTCCTCTAAATGTTCGGCAAATAATTCCGCTTTATCTTTGTCTCCTTTTGCCCATTCGCCGTTAACTTTTCTTATTGGTGGCGAGTGCATTACGGGTTTCCTTATGGACTTTAAGGCTTTCCATAGAGAGTAGTTTGAACACTTATCAGCGGTCAAGCTCTCGAGGTAAGTAGAAGTTTCGCGATTTCTTAAGTCCTGCAGCACATTTTTTAGCTTGTTGCAAAGGTGGTAATATGGAAATGCATTTTCAAGTCGAAGAAGTTGAAAGAGGTTGGGTTTCATTCAAACAATTTAAGCTGGATCAGTAGTTCTGACTAATCTGACTAATCGTAAACAGTATGTTAAAGTTGATTCTGTACTCTTAGATGAAATTTTAAATTGTTTTGGGGTACCCCAGGGTAGCCATCTAGGTTCATTACTTTTTCTCTTATTCATCAATGGTCTACACTCATAAATTTCTAATTCAAACCTTCTCTTATATGTTGACGATTTAAAAATACTCAAGTCCATAAAAGCAATGTCGGATGTGCTAGAACTGCAAAATGATGTTAATAATGTTACAAAATGGTGTAATGATAATGGGTTGAATTTCAATATTGGTACTATGGTCTACTATGATTATTTGATTTAAACTATTGCCTTAAAAGGGTTACTGATCAAAAGGATCTAGGAGTAATTTTTGATGCACAATTTACATTTTCTCTTCATATTGACTACATTATCTCCAGAGCTAACTCTATGATGGGTTTTATGTCTCGAAACTCAAAAGACTTTCAGGTTCCATATACATTATATATTTCATTAATTCGCCCTACTGCTGTATAGTATGGAATACATACTATTACAACACTGAGATTCGTATTGAAAGGATTCAAAAGCGATTTACAAGATTTGCCCTTAGAAAGCTATCATGAAGGCAGGTGTACATAATTATCCTTAAGCCTCTTAATTAAAGAAGGATCTATTGTTTAAGTCCTTTTGCTCACGTTGAAAAGGTATGCTATTGGTTAAAACAAATTGCACACCATTTTGACAAATTGTGGTCTTTGTCAGTTTTACAGATAGAGGCGCATTCCTTTGGGAATGCTTAGAGCAAGACACAGCCATTACTTGTTTTTTTTTGTTTTATTTCTCGCCACATTGTTGGGGATTACTCAGTAAAATTTTTAGTAGTTACAGCCTAATGTTTATCCCAATTTCAAAAAAAAATTCCCAATCCCATTAAATATTTCCATTCTCTACGCTTCCGCAATGGATTTTGTGTTTGTTTTTCTATGCAGCTTTCAGTAAACAAACTTGCGATTCTATGAATAACAATGAATCATTTCGAACTACGCTAGACCAACATTCCTTAGACGAGTTCACATCTTACAAAAACAGCTGATAACAGCCAAAGCTGGATCTGAAGAGAATGGAAAATCTGTTGTCCATTAACAGGAAACGGATTAGTACAATAATAGAAGCCCTCACGGGGCACTGCTTGATAGGTAGACATGCTATTAAAATGGGTGTCCCCTCCAACGATTTCTGTAGAAGCTGTAGAGATGAAGATGACAAGGTCATAACATACCAAAGTTTGGAAAATTCTCAAAATATGTTATCTTTTAATTTGTTAACGAAAAAGTGCAGGACTCAGTCACGCTTACTTGCACCTGTAGGTGCGTTCAGTGCCCTTGACGGATCTGCTTGAATGGTCGGAATATCGTCAAAAAAGCATCCTCTCAACTTCAATTTCAATTTCCGGAACAAAGAGAAGTCGCACGGTGCCAAATCAGGTGAATACGGCGATGATTTAACACACACACTTAATTTCGAGCCAAAAATTAACGAACTATAAGTGCTGTGTGACTCGGTGCATTATCGTGCAACAGAGACCAACTTTCTGGATCGCGATATTCGGGTCGAATACGATGGATTCTGGCCATCAAACGCTTCAAAACTTGAAGATAATATGCGACAGTAACTGTTTCTGATGCATTTTTACCAATTTTTACTTGGAATTTAATGATCGCTCTTTGACAGATAGTAGAGAAAGATTCAAGCTTTAAAACGCATGTTCGAACAAATAGATGGCGCTCTTGGTTGCTGAGATATGGTTCGTGCCCGGGATATTATTTGCCACACTGTATATTCCGAAAACCAATACTTGTCCTTATAAAGGGTGTATTTTTTAGAGATTTGTTTTTCGAATTGGCAATACTTTTCCCAGCGACAGTCAATTTGACAGCTGACAGCTGATTTGTGCTCAGCTTGGTTTACTATTTCACCATGAATATACTTACCCCAGAACATCTCTGCACTACATCCATATAACGGTCGACATAATCGTCCATCCGAGCAAGTAATTCGAATAACCATGGATCGTTTTCGCACCACGCATACTCTAATTGGTAATACGAGTACAGAGCGACGCAGAGACGTTATACAGTGCACACCGAAGAAGTGGTTGGTGCTGTGAAGCGTAGTATTGAGAAGAATTGAGTTGATTCGCCATCGTCCACAGCAATTGGAACAATGTCCATCCACTTTATGGAAGACTTTGCGGAAAGATCTTGGTTTAAGAGCTTACAAGATCCAGCTCGTATAAGAAATGAAGCCGCTTAACCATCGTGTGCGTTGTACGTTCTGTGAATGGGCCCAAAACGAGATTGCTCCTGATCCTCATTTTCACCACACAATTTTGTTCAGCAATGAGGCTTATTTTTGGTTCAATGGCTGCATCAACAAACAAAATTGCCACATTTGGAGTGAAGAAATTCCACAAGCAATTATTGAGACGCCGTTACATCCACAAATAGTCACTGTTTGGTGTGGAATCATTGGTCCATATTTCTTCAAAAGCGGTGCTGACTAGAATACTACAGTCCATGGAGAGCGCTATATATCCATGTTTACTGACTTTTTCATTCCCCAATTGAATGGCATCAATTTGGAAGAACTGTGGTTTCAACAAGATGGTGCATCATGCCACACAGCGTGCGTAACAATCAATTTATTGAAGGAACGAGCTCATAATTTCGCTTAATGGACTGTGAATTGGCCTACAAGATCGTGTGAATTAATACATTTGCATTATTTTCTGTGGCGATATGTGAAGTCGCTAGTCTACGCCAATAAACCAGAGACCGATACACGGCCCCAGCTGCTCGAAAAAGGCTTCAAAAATTGGACTTCCAGATTACGTTTTTTTCGAGACAGCACAGGCGGTTATATGCTCGAAGTCATATTTAATCACTAATGGCATCAAATTAATTTTTCAATAAAGCCAATACCATGGCCATTTTTATGTATTTTATTTCATTTATAATTTCTATACCTCTAAAAACCCTTTAGCTGTAGTAAAATATTATTTTAAAGTATTTGCCTTAATTTAAAACATACAAAAAATGTTACACAAAGCCCTATTGAAACCAGAGGTTGCATACCTTCTAACTTTGATCTATCCATCATGCTGCTAAACCAACCTAAAATCCATGTTAGGTTATGCTGGAGGTGATCCAAACGATCAGTCAACAGACGCTTATGTCTTACATTATTTCTTTCATTCTACAATACTTATCCCGCGGCAAAATGGCAACATATCATGCTTCTATATTTCGTTGAATAGGTATGCTATTGGTTAAAAGAAATTGGACGCCGTTTTGACAAATGTTGGTCTTTGTAGATAGGAGTCCCCGTAGGAATGTTTAGCGCAAGGTGCAGTCTTTTTTTTTTATGGGGGATTACTCAGTAAAATTTTTAATAGTTACAGTCCAATGTTTATCCAAATTTCAAAAAAATTCCCAATCCCATTAAATATTCCCATTCTCAACGCTTCTGCAATGGATTTTGTGTTTGTTTTTCTATGCAGCTTTCGAAGAGTAAACAAACAAACAAACTATGAATAACAATGAATCATTTCGAACTACGCTAGACCAACATTCCTTAGACGAGTTCACATCTTACAAAAACAGCTGATAAAACTAAACTCTGAACTTCCGACAACGTAAAATTTACAAACTTATAAGCTTATCGGTGTACTTCCATATGGTGTAACAGACTTTGGTTGCGCAAGGGCTTTGGATAAATGATAAGCTACAATCGGTTATATAATTACTTTTAAATGGATTCTTGTGGAATTTCTAGAGAATTTCAAAGAAAAAAAGTTTGTTTTGGAAATCGAATAGGGGACTTTTATTTTATAGAAATACATTTTGCGATGGAAAAGAGAAAATAGAGATGAAAAGTTTTTTAAAAAAAAAGAAAAAGAATCCAGTTTACATCCAGCGATTATTGCTGATCTGAGATAGATACTCGTATCTGTATCTATTCCCAAGAATTAGAAGAACTAGCTATTTCCTGTTAGCGACACACCCCTAAAACTCATTTCATTTCTCACATTCTGAAATTAAGTTCCGATAAAGCCAAAAATGCTATACTCATACCTCTTGCTAAAACTTCTTTGTTCAAGATAAACATTCATGCTCCAATTTGTTTGTCTTATCGGCCCAGTCGTTTTTACTTCTTAAGCATTTTAATTTGAGAAGGACTTTAACGATATAAATAGCAGAAAAGAACTTTCATCTCCATAAATTGCTGTGTGCACATTCAATGTCATGGTGTGTACTTTATCAATTAAATGCGAAATATATATCCAAGTGTTATGGGTATAATCTTTTTGTAACCATAACATTTGCAATTTGGTCTTGACACATATAATGCGTTTGGCGAGGAAGAAAAAAAATTGTATCGCATTTCGCATACGTTGATAGAACGTTGGTTTAAATTCACAGGAAATCGCGTCGAGCGGCTATGTTGATTAGCAAAATGCGATTATATTTGCGGTTACTATTTTCGAAGATTTGAGCGAGATGTTTGTACAGTGACTGTAAAAAGTTCTTAGGCCCTTTGACTGTGATATTGTTGTTTTGAAAAGAGTTGGATACTGTGTGTGTCGAGGTTAGATAAATATTCGCGGGATGGCGTTGGCAATAGTGTTTTAATGAACTAGACAAACTATAAGAGCGCCAACGGACAAACAAAAATTAAACCTTGCCAGAATGAAATCAAAAGACAGTTTAGAAGAATTTTCAAAATGTAAACTTGAAAAATTACTTAACACTCAACTGCATGAATAACGACCCACATTAAAAAAAATCGAATTTTGTAGCATACGAAAGACTACACAAAAAAAAAGTTTTTGAAAAAGTGGCGTTTCATAGAAAAAGGATGCAAAAATTGTATCCAAAATGTTTTATTTTCATAGTTGAACGTTTATATTTCATTTTAAAAGTAATTGGAACATCAGCTAAACATGGAAAGACATAAAAAAATGTCTGTCTTTGTTCAAGCAAAGATGAACGTCGTACTTGGTGCAGGATATGAAAGATCGAAATTTGCAATTATTTTGGCATTGTTGCCTACCTCTTTTCCATTCTGGAAGATGATTGACCGAATCTAGATGGTATTTCATGGCGACGGGCTAAGCATTTCTTAACTTGCATAGTAGTTGGGGTCGAAAGACAAGAATTAGAATTTCTTTTTCTATTTGTTGGAGTACTCACGATGGAAACAGGTCCACCCTTCTTGTTATAATAATAATATTTTGGCCTAATGCAGGGCCTGGTCTAGTTTCTCGCAGCCACTCGTTTTATGCCATTTCCGAAGGGAAATTTTTTCGATTGAGAGAAGCTACTCATGACGATTTTACTCTTGGATGTTTGTAAGATGTACGCGAGAGTTGGGACCATCAGCGAGAATTGAATTGTCCTGCTACAAATGATATTCCTCAATACCAACCTTCGCAATCTGAGATCTGTAACCCTCTTCCGCCTTAACTTTTACCTCACCATCTATGGCTGTAATGCTCCTTCGATTTTCAGTGCAGCCAATTTATCTTTCGAAACCAGCTTCCTAATACCACCTGCTCACCCCCTTAGTTTTTTAATTTAGTTTTTAAGTTAGCTTCATCACAAGTTGCTTCGCTATTGATCATAGATCCCAGATATTTGAACTTTTCGCACTTGGGGAGGACTTTTCCATTCAAGTAAATGTGTGGAATAGGCCGATGTGGGTCAGAGAATGGGCAGCACAGATATTCCGTCTTTTTTGAACTAATACGGTACCCATTTCCCTCCAAAACATCCACCCATACATCAAGTGCTCGTTGCAGGGACGTTTGATCTTCACTTATGATAGCTCCATCGTCAGCAAAGAATAACTGATGCGCGTCACTTTTCCTTCAAGCATGATTTATGGGTGGACATGGTGTAGTGGTAACATCATCGCTTGTCACGCTGCAGGTTCACGGTTCGAATTCTGATGTCAAGAATCATCTATTTATTTCGCATGAAATATTAAGTGCGCAACTAAGTTCTCGCTATTTGGCAATAGATGGCTCCAGCAGTAAATGCTGGTCGATTTTGACCGAGCTTAGACATTAGTGATTTTGTTTTGGCGTCATATACTTTTGGTTGTGTGAAAATGTCTGATTTTGTGCCAAATAAACGCCATTTGCGGAAACCCAACGAAACCATCACTGGCGAACGGTATCGAATTCAATTGATGCGATTAAGCCGGGCACTGGGCGAAAAACGGACACAATACGAGCAGAGCAGAGGCACCTTAAATTAGTCTAAGGGTATTCATATCCCCTTTCACGCGTGCAAATTATAAAAAAAAAAACAGATAATGAAGGGCTGCAATAAATACCAAAGGACTGAGGACGCTTCCATGGTGTACACCGACTTTGATTGGGAACTCTTCGGTGACTCTTGTCCTTGCTCCGTCAGACATGTCCATGATCATGCGCACGTAGGTTTCTGGAACTCCTCGTTGTCTTAGCGCCATACATAAGAGTTCTCTTAGTTGTTTATCAAAGGCTTTCTCAAAATCAACCAACACCATATGCAAGTCCTTTAAGGAATCACAATGTTATTCTATTATGATCCTTATACTTTGGATTGCATCTGTTGTTGATTTACCCGAAAAAAACCCACACTGGTCATCAGATAGCCGTATTACTTTCCGCAGTCGGCCGTCTAATACCCGCTCAACGATCTTCATGGTGTGTGACATCAGCTTGACAGAATAGTAGTTATCGCAGTTTCGCGTATCGCCCTTTCCTTTCTGCAAAGGAAGAAGATATAAGTTAGGTTAATTTAGCTTCTAAGTTATAGCTTTTACTAAGCTAAATAAATAAACAAATCATACCTCTTTGTGGCCTACAGATACAGAATTAACATATTTGAGTGACATTTGTAACCAACCAGTATATGGGGTGACCAGATAAGAACGATTGGAAAAGAAATTTAAATAGATCAACAACGGTGAGGGGTGTCAAATTGATTCTAACTTTATTTTGAATCTACATTCATGCCATTACATATGAAATAGAACATCATTTAAATGGCGGCCTCGGCTTCGCTGGCAGTCAATTCCGGCAATAGCGTCTCGAATGTTGTCCTCGACCACGTCCAAAGTGATTGACTTATTAGCGTAGACTAAGGACTTGACGTAGCCCCAGAGAAAATAATCGAGGGTTGTCAAGTCGCATGATTGCCCAGTCGCCAAATTTCTCCTTCACCACTTCGAGCGTTGCGTCGCTTGTATGGCATGTAGCGCCGTCTTGTTGGAACCATAACCGGTTAACATCACTCTATACCGAGAACTATTGACGGTAATGGTGTCTCCTTTCTCATTTCGAAAGAAATAGGGTTCGATGATGCCGCCGTGCCATAAACCGCACCAAACAGTCAATCTTTGTGAATGCATTGATGCTTGGATTGTGGTCGCTCTAATAATGGGAATTTTGCTTTTTGAGATAGTCGCTGAGTCAAAAATGAGCCTCGTCCGAAAAGATGATTGCTTGGCCAAAATCCGGATCTCCGACCAACATTTGCAGCGCCCACTCACAGCGTTGTCTATAGTCATCCGGCTTCAATTCCTACGTCAGCACAATCTTATACGGATGTAGGCCCAAATCCAACCGCAAAATAGGCTTGGTTGACTCTCTGAAGATGCCCAATTCAGCTGATCGCCGCCGAATCGACATTTCTGGGTCTTCTTCGATGCTGGCCTCTACGGGGGCTATGTTTTTTAGTCACTTCTCACCGATCTCTGTCCGGTTGGTGGTTTAAGGTCCAAAAGAGTGTATTCATTCTCAAACTTTTCCACGGTGCGACGAATTGCCTGCGCACTGAAGCCATGATTACGACCGACCTCACGAAAAAATTCACGTTGCGTATTTACAACTGAGCCGAAATATTGATAATATTTTTCAATAATTTCCACACGTTCTGGAAGCGTCAAGCGATACATGATGATATTATTGGTAACTTTGACAGCTGCTGAAACATAATAATTGAAAAATCTATCATTGCTATCTGGTCACCTTTTATCTAAATTATTACTTAGCATCTTATCGTAAAAGGAAAATATTGTCAACTCAAAGGCTAACGGCAAATCGTACTGATTTATATATTTTTGTCAATATTATTGAAAGAATAAAATACTATTTTTATTATTATTGAATATAAGATTGTTATCCAATTCTTGCAGAAGTTTCAAATCATACCGACCAGCCTCCTCCTTAAAACGAAATCTTGTACGGAAAATTATGACCACCACTGTAGCTTTAATTTAATTATTTAATAAAATTGCAATTCCTAGTACTCTGCCCAAATCTGTATTTTAAAGCGTAGGTAGAATTTACAGATATGAAGAATAAAGTCCGAAACATAAAAAACGATATCAGTCCATGGTCAATTGGTTTGCTAGAGATTTTCCCTATAAAAGGCTGTTAACAGGGTCGCGGAAATCTAGTTACTAGTTCAGCATCTCGGACGTATGGTGTTTTATCTTTTATCGGAGTGTGAAAAGTGCTAAAATTTAATTGTTTTGAAATATATTTTTTTATATTTTTTTTAAGAAAAAAAAAAAAAGGACAATGATCGTTCGTGAGATATTAGTGCTAGCATTATCCTTGCCACTAGTGCTAGGAGGAGGTGAAATATTTTCAAGCAAAGAAGACGAATTGTAAGTGATTTGTATTGTGTACTAATTCAATAAAGTTATCATGAAAAAAAAGTCCGTATTTCATGGAAAATTATCGGTTAATATAATTATCATAATTTCTGTCTCTCGTTTATGTGGTTGGAATAATTTTATTATTTCGAAATCCTTTTCCGAAAGTGCAGCACTATTATTAAATGTGTGACCCTTGATTTTATTTCCATTTCGGTCATAGCATGATGTTAATAATTGAATCTATCTAAGCGAAATTGATGACATATGTATGAACTTATGATTTAATTTTAATGGTTTAAACGATGAAAAACTTTTGAGATACATTTACGCAGGATATGATAAGATGTGTGTGTTTATACTGTTCCGAAGTACAGGATAATTATTGTTGTTGAATAAGTTTTCCTAAATGGAGTGTACCTTCAATTAACATTAAATAGAATTCTTAATTTGCTTCGGGTAATGAACAGAAAATTCGAAAGAGACTATTTCGTATGGCTGCAAACATCTTTCATATATTTCATTAGTGTAGTGTTAACATTATCAGATTCATTCAAATGATTCTGCAATGGACAAGAAGATAGCTTTGCGTAGAGACTTGAGAAGGTGAAAAAACGTCTTAAGTGAAACATCTTATTTTGACCTTTTATTAAAGTATTGAAGCTCCCGATCCATGAATTGTCTCTGCCATTACCTTTTCATCCACATCGATGTAGGCATCGATACGTAAGGTATTTACTTAAACTTTTTTTTATAACCTATCAATGTCAAAACGTCAGCCAAGGCTTACATTTTTTTCATGGTGCAGCTCACAAATGAGCAGGGTTTAGAAATTATTAAAAATTACTACCGAAATTCTTAGTCGGTGGTAGCAACTCTAAGAGCTCTTACTTCAATTTTCGGTCGTAATGATCGTGCCACCAGAAAGGCTGTGCGTGCTATAGTAGATAAATTCGAATCAGCATACCGGTCGAAGTACCGAAAATATCGCAGCCGTAAGTGATTCAGTTGAAAATAAGCCAAATTAGTCGATTCCACACCGTTCACAGGAATTGGAAATCTCTCAGTCCACAATGTGGCGAATTCTGCTTAAAGATCTTGGCCTACACCCTTACAGGATCAAACTAACTCAAAACTGAAGCCTCTTGATCATTTGAAGCGCCGAAACTTCTCCGATTGGGCTCTGCAAAATCCTGAATTTCATCGAAAAATCATTTTCAGCGATGAAGCACATTTTTGGCTTAATGACTTTGTCAATAAGCAAAATATGCATTATTGGACAGCAACAAACCCACATGTGCTTCAAGAGGCTCCATTACATCCACAAAAGTGACCGTGTGGTGTGGATTTCATGCCGGAGGTATGATTGGGCCGCATTTTTTCGTCGATGAAAATGATCGCCATGTTATGGTCAATGGAGTTCGCTATTGTGCCATGCTGGAAGACTATTTTTGGCCAGAAGTGAATGGACTTGACATCAGTGATATGTGGTTCCAACAAGATGGTGCCACATGCCACACATCTGGTCAAACAATTGATATATTGAAGGGAAAGTTCGGTAATCGTTTAATCTCAAGAAATGGTTCAGTCCAATGGCAGCTGGCTCATGCGATTTAACGCCGATAGATTTATTTTTATGGGGAATGGCCTCAAAAATCGTTTTAAAAATTAACATCTTATTTTGCTTGCTCAAACTTAACTTCCTATTGGTAAACGGATACAGAACACTTGTGGTGATGTTAATCTTGCGTATTGTATACGCTATATACTTTTGAAAAGTTAATTCCTTATCTAGGATGATACCAAGATATTTACACTCATCTGAGCAATCGATATCGTGAGAGGAAAGCTGAAGCTTAACATTAGGTAAATAACAGGGCTTCTTACGTCGAGTAAACCATATTGCTTGCGACTTCAGGGCATTTATATTTATTTTCCATATAAGAAAGTACTGATCTTTAGATCTAATGAATTTTGCAGGGCCGTAAAGTCCGCAAACATAGCAAGGTGGGTGTTTCTATCGAGCTGTGGCGTATCCAATACCTATACACTGAATAGGATTGGGCCAAGGACTGACCCTTGTGGTATACTAGATGACATAGTATATAAGCAAGACTTGCTATTGCCAATATGGACCGCAAACTTTCAATACTTCAAACAATTTTGAATTAACTTAACAATATATAAAGGGTGGTTAAGTTTTAAGGGCCGATGTTGATTTTGAATAAAACACAAATTATTTAGGAAATTACTGTCATTTCTTTTTATTATGATAATATTGGTCTGGTTCAATTATGTATGGAACAAAATATCGGCCAAATGGCCGCCGCGACCTCGGCGGCACACCTCCATCCGATGGTCCAAATTTTTGATGACGCTGAGGCATAATTGAGGTTCTATGCCATTAATGTGCCGAATTATCTCATCCTTTAGCTCTTGAATTGTTGCTGGCTTATCGACGTACACCTTTTCTTTCAAATAACCCCAAAGAAAGAATTCCAACGGTGTCAAATCACATGATCTTGGCGGCCAATTGACATAGCCACCTCGTGAAATAACACGGCCATTGAATTTGTCGCGCAAAAGAGCCATTGTTTCGTTAGCTGTGTGGCAAGTGGCACCATCCTGTTGAAACCATATATCGTCCACATCCATATCTTCCAATTCGGGCCATAAAAGTTCGTTATCATCTCACGATAGCGAACACCATTCACAGTAACTGCCTGACCGGCCTCATTTTGGAAAAAATACGGCCCGATGATGCCGCCAGCCCATAAACCGCACCAAACAGTCACTCTTTGTGGGTGCATTGGTTTTTCGACAATTACTCTTGGATTATCATTCGCCCAAATGCGGCAATTCTGCTTATTGACGAATCCACTGAGGTGGAAATGTGCCTCATCACTGAAGATGATTTTCTTCGAAAATTGATCGTCCACTGTTGCCATTTCTTGCCACCATTGTGACCATTGACGACGCTTGAAATGGTCAAGAGGCTTTAGTTCTTGAGTCAATTGCACCTTGTAAGCGCGTAAATGCAAGTCTTTATGCATAATGTTCATCAACGACGAGTGTGAGAGGCGCAATTGTTGGGCACGACGACGAGTTGAGGTGGACGGCTCTTCAGCCACACTATCGCGAACAGCAGCAATATTTTCTGCAGTACGAGCTGTACGAGCATGCACTGGTGTTTTCACATCTCCTACAGACCCGGTTTGCACAAATTTTTGCACGATTTTTCCGATTGTACGCACATTTGGACGATTAAATTGACCGAAAGAATCACGAAATGCACGATATGCATTTTGATTTGAACGCCCATTTTCATAATAAGCCTGAATAACTTTAACGCGTTGCTCGATTGTGTATCTTTCCATGGTTCAAATTGAGTTAGTCTGAAATTGAGAAATGTCAAATGAAATGCAGAAAAAAACTTGACGTTTAGGTGTGGTTCACATTCAACATCGGCCCTTAAAATTTAACCACCCTTTATATTCTGTAAATTAAAGCATCGTTCCAGACAGTAACGAAGGCTTTTTCTATGTCCAGGAGAACCAGCCCAGTAGATTTCTTTGATGCTAGTTTATCGAGAATATGATGTTTGATTCTAACTATTTGGTGGATAGTAGAATGGCCGGGTCTGCTGGACGATGAAAAACTAGCTCTATGATGTTCCAGTGAGTTTTTGAATGATGTTGTTTCTTGTCTTTAGTTTTCCAGTTGACTTTGTGAGATGGACCCTGTAGCATAATGCTCTATAACATATAACCCCAGGGTACTTTGGGTGTGGGTTGTGAATCAAAAGGGTGCCGTTGAAATTTACTTGTTACCGTCGCTCAGTGGTTAAGTGCGCGATCAAGGTTCGAATCAAAGAAAACAAAAAAACAAAAAAAACGTTTTCTCACGGTCCCACCTTTAGCGAACGTCTGACAAATATCTGAGATTAAAATTGTCATGAAAAAGCTCCTCTCAATCGGAAAGAATTGCCCTTCGGAAACGGCATAAAACTGTAGATCCCAACCATTCATGAGGCGCACAGCACGAGTGGCTGCGAGAAGCTAGGCCAGGCCCTGCATTGGGCTGTGAGCGCCAAAATATTTATTTATTTATTTATTTATTTGTAAGATGCCAATTTACAGGTAGTGTTGAAATAGAAACAGTAAAGCTCAGGCTTCGTCATGCTTGGACACAGACGCCATTCTCTAAAATATGTATTTAACAGTTGTAGGTCGTCGATCAAAATACTTTCGGTTACTGTGATATTTTGGTGTTGGATGGCTGTAGCGATGTCATCGGTATTTGAAAACTTTCTTGACAAGGTTGATGATATGTAGTAGGTATACAGATTAAACAGGGTTGGCGCTAATACCGATCCTTGAGGTAGTACGTTGTCAATTTTGTCGTACGACCAGAATCATTCTAGAACACTTGGTACTTCCGGTTTGACAGTATATTGCTCACCAGTTGAGTTATTTTGCGAGAGATTATAATCTTCAGTACCTCCATGCCACTGATGTCTCGAACATCAATATGTGTATCGTGTAGTTCAAAAGTCAGCTTGTTCAATGGAAGTGTGCCCGTTTATGGTTGGACTGATTGTATTGAAAATAACTCGTTCTAGCAGCTTGCTACATGAACTTAGATGGGCAATGGGGCAGTAACTTTCGGGTTTTATATGTGTCGTTTCTCCAGGTCTTAGAAGAGCAATTATTTGTATTTCCTTAAACGATTCTGGAAGTTCTCCCGTCTCTAATATTTTCGAGAATAGTATCGCCAGCCATTGACGGGTATTGGGCCCTGCTTGCTTTAGGAAATCTGAATATATATTGTCGAAACCAACTGCTTTACTCATTTTCAAAGAAGCCAAAGCAAAATCATTGAGAAAATTATACTAAGACCTTAAAAAATGAGGCCGAACATCAAATACGGCAGATTTTCGGTACGAAGCATACTCCAATTCATCCGTTTTAGTTTCTTATGAAAGTGTCCCCGGAAAGTTAAATCTCAGCTCTCAGGCTTTGGAGAATGCGCCAATGCGAGTTCGTTATCATATGCGTTACAGGTTTCAGTTGCTACGGCTAGGAAGGTTCCACCCTGAACTTGTTATTCAAACCTTTGTCTGGTTGGGTTAAAAAGCAGACATTTTGCTACTGGACTAAAATCCTCAACAGCTCCATAGAAGATCTCTACACAGCCAGTAACACTGTTTGGTGGCTATTGCAGGTTTCGAATTTTGGCCCTCTGCTACGAGTATTTTGACGAGGAAGTGGCCAAAACGAGAATGAAGACCATCATTTGAACAATACCATTCTCAAAACCGTGAAAACGAGCTTTACCCTTGAGAGATAAATCTTCAAGTTCATTGATCAATTTGTTTTTTACTTCTATCAAACTATTTTTTTTTTCTCTTTTTACAGAAATGACGATCCAAATTCTGGATCACTAGAAGATGGTGACAGAGTCGCCAGGCATACTGATGGATTGTAAGTACAACCAGCCAGTTAAGTTTTCTCAAAAAGCATTTTTTCGAATATTTAAGCTTCAACTTTGGCATCAAGACCGGACCAACACATGGACACCAACATGTTGGACCACCAGGATATAAATTACCAATGCAGGGGCATGGTCATGGTCATGGTCAGGGTCATGGCTATGGTCATGGCCATGGATATGGACAGGGATCACCTGGCCCATCTAATGACTTTGGACCAATGTAAGTCAATGCGATATACCAATTCCATTTCCATATTACCTACTTATTGGTTCAATCTTTCTCTAGTTCACAAGTCAAAAACTGGCTTGGTTTTGGGAAGAAAACCGTCAGTCCAATTGGAGCCTCTCAAAGCTTCATCATGGATGCAAGGCAACAATTACCAGCGATTGGATCATGTCGTCAACCACTTAAGCTACCACAAAATGTAATATATGAATGTCGTGATAGCAACTGTAAGCTCTCGTGTAAGAAAAGTTTCTTCTTCCCCGGTGGTCTAAATCAATTGAATGTGATTTGTATCTCTGGCAAGTGGATAGTGCGTGATTCTCAATTTGGCGATGAGATACCCCCCTGTGAACGTAAGTCAATTTAATTCTTTATTACCACCACCTAATTCGATTGTCCTGTTTGTTTTTCTATCACTTTTTTTTGGCAACTTACCAGCTGCTTGTGTGCCACCATGTCAGAATAATGGAATCTGTCTTGAACCCGGTCTTTGTAAATGTCCGGAGAATTTCTATGGACCATTTTGTCAGAATCGCAACTTGCAGTGTGCATCGAAACCGGGAATTCCAAAGAACTCGAAAGTATCCTGCAGAAGCAAGTAAGTATTTCTGGGTCGATTTGTCGGGTCCCTTGACAATTTCGTCGAAGGCAATGATTTATTTTTTGTCCCCATCCCCATCAATATGGGAAGAATATATGAGTACGAGTAAAACTAAATCAAATCTGTTTTGCAGCAAATGTAATATTGAATGTATGAAGGGATATCAATTCCCTGACGGTACGGGCATCACTAACATCGAATGTTTGAATGGTGAATGGAAACATCCAAAGAGCGGAGCACATACGGCACCCGATTGCCAACGTAAGTTGAGTAGGCGGTTGGAATACCAGTCATTTTTTGAAACAACACTAGGCACAGTAATAGAGTGAAAATAAAATCAAAACATTTTTCGTTTATTTGGCAGCAATTTGCGATCCACAATGCGCGAATGGCGGCACTTGTATATCGTTTAACGTGTGTCAGTGCCCAAAGGAATTTAAAGGACCACGATGTCAATATGGTATAGATTTGGGTACACCTAATTGTTGAATTGAAAAATTTAAATAATATTATATTTAGATCAACAAGTGTGTAATGTAACAAATTCTGGATTCAATGGAAACTATCGATGTTCATTTGATGTTGAGGAAGCAACATGTTCCCTGAGCTGTCCAGATGGGATTAAATTAAGTGGACCGGTTACATTGGCGTATAAATGCAAATATAGTACTGGGAAGTTTTCACCACCGATACCAAACTGTATTTATCGTAAGTACTTAAATTAATATGACGAAAATGTTTTTTTTTTTTTAAAGGTGGGTACCTCCCGTAAAGTGGGATTTACAATCATAGACCACTGCGTCTTTTCGTGTTTTCATACGTAGCATAGTAACCAATAGCTATTTTTGATAGATAGAGCCTCCCTTAATTTAGGTTAGGTTAGGGTGGCTATCTGACTATGTACAGATACACTTAGACCAAAGGAGGCCCATTGTGATACCACGAAAACTATTGCTAGTTAAACCAGCTGGAACTTCTTACGAAATGCAGAATGTTTCTGACGTCAATATTCGCCAGGTCACCGAGGTCGTCGAAGAATGGAGCCCCTAGATGGAGCAGTCCTCTTTTGGACAGGGCTGAATACTCGTAGGTATAAAGGAAATGGAGGATCAGTCCTTCGTCCCTGCAGCTTCTGCCATAATCATTTGAAAAGAGGCCCGCTCTTTTATCGTATAGACTGATTCGACAGTGCCCCTTGAGGATACCGATGGTAGTGCTTCGTTTCAAAACCAACCTATCAGAGCGTTTTTTATCTAGCTTGCGCCAGATTGGTCTAGAGACTCTGCAAGTAGTAAAAGTTTCCCATCTGCGATTGGTACTTTTGATTGTATCCAGCATGAGTAAATCATTACTCGTAGCGAAAGACATGCCTAAATTTTGCTTTTCCGCCATAATACTGAGGGCATAATAAAAGGCTCATCAGCCTTGCAGTTACCCGGTATGTCTCAGTGGCCTGGCACCCAGCAGAGCCACTCTTAAAACTCTAGCATCCTATGGAGAAAAATCGTTCGAAATCATTCAGGATTATTCCCGTTAGTTGACTCACTCATTTGAAAAAGTAGTCCCTAAGGAATGCTTGTCTAGCTTTAGTTAGAGCTGAATATTCTACAAGGCTGACATTTTCTATAAACAGTCAACAAGAAAATTTAATTGGTGTTTGCGCCGTTAAGTCGTGACGCTGAATTAAAAACACTCAGATAGAGATATCTCTTTGAAGAAAAGTCTAACAAAATTCCTCCATCTTTTGTCATCAATACCTCTAGTTGAGCTATCTTCGTCCCTGAAGGTTCTGTAGCAGTCATTGTGAAGTACTGCGACATGCTTGAATGTTTAAATTTTGTACCCAATTGATAGTAGATTGAGATATCGGCTGGGTACTTGGTACTTACTAAAGATACATTTGATAGCTATAAGTTCTGGGCTATGTTTCCGCAATCACAGAATGGTATTTCGGGCGAAGATTTGTTCGCAGTCCTTTTAGACTGACCCATGTTTTCCTATATAGGTTATGGTCAGCAGGCATGGAAATCGGGTCATCTATGCGAAATGTATCGTTCATAGAACTAGTGCACCAATCGCTCTTCCAATGTTAGGTTGTATTAAAGTTGGTATCTCTAAGGTTTTGCGCCAGTTTTAAGGGAACGTACCGGGATTTTAGTCGTGATAGTGCGCTTTTCTCGATATCGTTGTGGATTGGTAGATGATCGTTTGAGTTAATTTAATTTGCAGGGTGTATGGTGCTTAGCACAGCGAGGAATCTAGTTGGTGTTGTATTTAGCCGATAGTCTACTTTATTCGTGTGGGTGCTGTTGAGCCAGATGGGGGCGTAGTACTCAGCAGCGGAGAAAACTAAGCCCAAGATAGCGGATCGAAGTGTTTTTGCAGAAGCGTATTGTTGAAGCTAGTTTCTGAATTTAGTTGTTGTGGGTTTTGAGTTTTGCTACAGTATTCATGAGGTGCTGTTTAAATGACAGCGTTCAATACAGTGTGACCCCAAGGTAGTTTGGCGTGAAGTTGTGGTTCATCTGAACGTTGTTGGAAAATGCTGACAATTTTGTTTTGGCAAGTTTGTTGTTGAGGTGGAATTAGGATACTTCCATTTTGCCCATGCTTAGGCACAGCCTCCATTTTTTAAATTATGCGCTGAGTGTTGAAAGGTCCTCTAGGATTGATTACATATGGGGTATGATTTTGTGGTTCTTCTTGAGATCGTATCTGGGAGGTCATGTGTATATAAATTGACAAGCAGTGCTGCTAATACTGATCCCTGAGAAAGGTCATTATTAAGTTTTCTTATTCGGCTATGAATTTCGTCGAGAAAAGCAGAATGATCTGTCGCTTAGCATGTTATTTAGAATGGTGGTTATTTCGGTGCAAGGTACATGATCAGAAAATTCCTCCAGACTTTGTCGTACGCGGCCGTTAAATCAATAAATGCTACAGATGTTTTAAGGTACGCTTGGTAGCCAGCTTCAATGTGTGTTATAAGTGCTAAGACTTGGTCTGAATAGCTGTGCCTAGGATTAAATCCAGCTTGTTCTATGGGTACCAATGCGTTGATGGGAGGTTTCCTGGACCCATCTCTTATTTACATCAAGGTCATTAGAAAACATGTTCCAGACTGCTTTGTGGAAAGTTCATCTTGGTCGGGCAACTGGTTCGACAATGGAGATTTGGGTGCCAATTTCGATGATTTGCTGTGTTGGCTGCGGGGACATTTATTAAGGACATTGCATAAGTTGCAGCTTACTGAAGTGATATCAGAGTTGTAGTTCCTTTACCATCGTCCGGAATGAAAAGACCCAACAGTGTTTGCTTCAAAAAAGAGGTCGAAGTTATTTATTTTGGTCCACTCAATCAATTTCAGTGCATCTAGGTCCTTCTTGCCACACCTCCAAGAGGTATGGCGGTTATTAAAGTCTCCATTGTATACTGCTGAATGATCAAAGTGAGGTAGTGCTTTTGATACCCAGGACGTGTTTGTTCTTATAGACATTGGTAAGTGTTCCAGATTTTTCAATGGTAATAGTGAATATATTGTTTGTGGTACCTTGTTGGATAAGCCTTGCATTTTCAATACCATTTCTCACGTAGGTGACAGATCCGTAAACTTGGTGGTATATAATCCTAATTACTGTGTACCCACTTTGCCCCTTTTTTGAGAGTCAGCTTCGGATGCCATGTTTGTTTCTTGAATTATTGTTACGTCGATGGTGTTGTCCTTTAGAATCCTTGATAGGCATTCACTTTTCGATCTGTTAATTCCTTCACTGTTAAGCTGCTAGATACGAACTGATGGTCCGATTTTCTTTGGAAAGCGTTGTGTCGTGTCATTTTGTATGTTATATTTGTGTGGGCTACATTCAGTTAATATCTTGTTTACCAGGAGATCGAGGTGATATTTGATTGTTTGGTAGCCTAGTTGTGATATATCATTTAGCGTTATCCAGGGTGCACCACGTGGAGGCGATCTATCTTTACATATTGAGGTATATGTAGTTCATCTGCTGGTTATATTGACATGTCCGAGTACCCATCCGAAAGTCACTGCATTGGTTGTCAATATCTCATTTAGAGGACACTAGCAGCGTTTTACTAGTCCGATTACAGCTAAGCGAAGATGATTAATGGCTTGCTGTACACAGTAATGATACTTTTTTCTTTGATCACTTTTGCAAGGTAGAAGCTCTGGTATCATTTACATATTTTGGATCCGTCTAATGCCAGTTTATTCAGTCGTTTCTGATAGGCATTTCAATAATGAATATTCTGTCAAAGTATCATCGAAGTTATATAATAAGTACTAGCCGCCCCCAAGGCATAATGGAAGCGTGGATAATGCTGATAACCACAGTTGCACTTCGCTCAGACTGAGTGCAATAGATGTTCAGTGGGGTAAAATTTAGCATGGTCCCCATTGCCGCAGTTGATGTCGATGGAGATTAGCCTCGGTGGGGCTCATAATTCAAGTAAGTCGCTCAAGCTCAAAGCTTTTGCATTATACTGCCTCTAATAAAAAAATTGTACACTGTAAGTCTCTCTTTCCACTTTCCGCAAGCCCGCTCTATTATAATGAACCTCCTGAAATTGATTACATCTGCTTTATAGAAGTTTTGGACCTACATTAGTAGTTCAGCTATACGCGGTCCATTTAAAGTGCAAATGCCCTAAATCGTTGTCTTCAACACTTTGCAGTTGTCGTCAATATTGAGATCCGCCCTTGATGCTTTTTCCAATTTCATGGTCATTATTTCAAAATCTCTAACAGGACCACTATTTTTCCTTCCGTCTCAAAGCAAAGGGATTCAAAGTCGTCTCTAGCAAAACATCAAGCAGCATGCAAGTGATACCAGGAAGTGGATATTTCAGTTACTCTGGCGGACGACGTGAGAATGCCGAATCAGAAAATAGTCTCGAGTTTATCACCAAATGGAAGATACGCACAAAAAATAACGTAAGTTCAAAGCACATGAGCCTTAGGTTTAATCCCCGTTTGCTTTCAATATTTCTTCACCTATCTCAATTTCAGGAATTGCTGTCATCCTCTGAAGAGTACATCGAAGCACCCAGTATCTATTCGTTGTATTTCGAAGAGTACGTCGATGTCACAGTTGATAGGACGCCTAAACCATCTCTATGCGCTACCTGGTCGGGGATTAATATGAAAACCTTTGATGGAACCATTTTCAAGTGAGTGTCATTGAATTTTTATGTAATTTTAATCAATGGACATGGATAAACCTTCTTGTTCCACACCTTGCAGAGCTCCATTATCTTGTTCACATACGTTGGTCTCGGATAAAATCGATGGTACATTCGATGTCATCCTGAAAGCATGTCCCTTCGGATCCGGATATAACTGCCCGCATTCGCTTAAAATCTTCTGGCAATCAATTGTGTACACGTTCGAAAATACTAGTGAGTATCCTTTGGTAGAACCTTAGCGAGTGTGGAAGATTAAAATTTGCTGGATTACCCTACAGATGGCACTATAAAGTTGTCCACTTCACAAAAAACTCTACCAATACCCGTTCAAGTTAAGGGAATGAAAGTTTTACCTGTGGCACAACATCTTCGGATCGATTTAGATTCGGTGGGGTTGTCACTGTTATGGGATAAGCATCAATATGTTGCTATTCAGGCTGGTGCTGGTCTCTGGAATCGTACAGGTGGAATATGCGGCTCATTGGATGGGGATTACCGCAATGACTTCGTCTCGAAGGATGGTGCTCCACTAAAGACGGGCAAAGCATTTGTTGATTCATGGAAAGTACCCGATGAATCATCTCTGTGTTTTATGGATAACAGTGGTCAAGTGGACATTTCTAAGCAATGTGAGCTGAAACAGCAAATGAAGGCTATCGATATTTGTGAGCAGTTGTTAACGAATGCTAAGTTGTCGGAATGTATTAAGGTAAGTTCGACAAATGGTAAGAATTTTTAGAAATTAAATCTGTATCTCTTCGCAGCCATTCAATTTGAACGCGCTGATGAAGGCATGTGTCAATGACTACTGTAATTGTCCGAACAAGGATCAACCGGAGTTGTGTAACTGTGATGCAATAGCCATGCTGGCCAAGGAGTGCGAGTTCCGTGGCATCAAGCTGGAGCACGGATGGAGAAATTTGCAAATTTGTCGTAAGTTGACTTAAGTGTTTTGGTGTATTTAGAGGGAGAGTTTCGAGTTAATCCAAAAATTACAGAAAATACACACGATTCATATGATTAGTTTATAATAGGAATAGTAAACGACATACACCATCTGGTTCTTACTTAAGGAGAGTAAACTACAACTCTGTTTCCATTTCTGTTCGATTTAACTCAAAACGTCGCAAATTCCTTATGTATATACGAGTATCAATCTTGAAGGCATTCCAGTAAATGCAAATGCCATTAGCATGTTAGCTTTATCTATCTCTACTCAGAAATAAGCTAGAAAATAGTCCAGAAAAGTCTATTAAGGGCTTCACATTCAGACTTGAAATGATATTGGTACTAGATTGGAAAGCCTCTATCAAAGCCTTAGATTTGATAGCCAAATGCTCCAAATGGGTAAAACATAGCCGGAATGAGCTTATTTTCTAAGGTAGTAAGCTTAAGGTTATCTTGCTGTGGGCTGTAAATTACAGTGACGCAGAAACATGCCCGGTGAAACGAATTAGTGAAAGGCGGCAGATAGCTCCCTCACTTATAAAAGCAGGTAAGGAAAAGAACAGGAAGAAATGGGTATGGATTACCCAGCGAACCTGCTAAGGTATTCGCCAGGCTAAAGTTGCCAGATATGCCAATTATACTTAACTTTCTACTAGTAAGGGCAGACCATTCAAACTCAATGTCTCTCTCGTACCTGAAGCCTGTGCAATAGCCTTTGGGGACTACTCATGATCCAAATGGAAATGGAGGGTACCACAGATAGCTAGTACATCTTTGCCAATAAGTCTACTGAGTAAGGTAGCGAATATATCAAAGTGAATCCAACATATTCTACCTCTTGTTACATCCTCCATGTTTTTGTTTTAAACACTGAATGCTATTCTTACAAGCGCGGCAATGATACATTCCTGACCCCTTCTTCGCAAGTTCATCAGCTTTTTTGAGTATACGACGCGCTGCATAAGATCACCACATTGGCTGTAGTTATTTTGATTAAGTTTCTTTTGTAGAGTTTTAACAGACTTGATATAACAGCCACTGAAGCCAGAGCCTTTACGGTCACCTGGATGTCATCGTACTCCCGAAAATTTTGTATTTTTTGAGTAGTTTTTGCAGGTGTGATGTTAACTTGAAAAATGCTGCAATAATTTTCAATCCCATTAAACTAATTTTAATAACAAGAGTTCACAGAATACGACTCTTATTTTCAGATGAATAGTGAATTTGTCTAGTCATTGTAGTTAGTATTGGGGACTACCGAATGAATTCGATATAGGAAGTAACTGAATGATTTCGAAGCAAAATTTTCGAGGTATAATGTTGTTGGTTTGGTAGCGAACACCCGGTTCTTCAAGTAACCCCAGATAAAGAAGTCGGGGGCTGTTAAATCTTAAATCCCAAATTTCGACATGACCCTGCCATTGTTAATCTGGCTATAGGGCATGCGGCACCGTCTTGTTGAAAGAAACCATATGTTTCGGAGATGAAGCCAAGCAACTTCAGGCAAAAAAAAAATTGTGTAATTTGTGCACGATATCGATTGCCAGTAACAGTTATGGCATCGTCATAACTATCCAACCAGTTCAAATCGCACGCAGTCAAGCTACTGAACAGGTCGTTCATGACTACGTGGGTTTTCCGCTCCCCATATCCGGCTGTTCTGTTTATTTACAGCTTCACTTAAGTCCAAATGCGCTTCGTCACTCACAATCAATTTATGAAAAAATTCAGGGTCATCTCTATTCAATTGGTAAATTTTTGCAATCCAGTCCCGTCGTTCCTGGTGGTTCCTGGTGGTTTGCTTGAAGTTCTTGAGTTTTTCACACAGACGTTGGAGAGCACGAGAACGAATCGAAGTTTCCGGACTTTCACTCACATTGTCCCTGTACGACGTGGTACATGCTTTGGTAAATTATTTACTATTTAAAGGTTCTCGAAATTGTGGATAATTTGTTGAATAGTACTCTGTACAAGTATTCCACGCGACCAAAACAAATCACGTAATTTACGCTCTGTTGCAATAATTGATGAACCATTGTGATAAAAACTATTCTAGCGAAAAATGGCGCCAATTTGAAACCGGCCGCAGTCCCAAAAAACACCCTGTATTTGCATTCAAAAACAGTGTTGTGATTGCTTACCTCAGCGTACTGGTGCAATCGGACGTTTTGACCCTGGGACATATCTACATCCACAATGTGGTTGAAAACGGTAGAAAATTCTCGGTCCATCATCTTAGCCGATACATATCTAAACTAGAAGAGAGTCATTCAACCTAACGCATTCGGTGATTTGACACCGCTGATTGTTTCGAATGTTTCGGATAAACAGGAGGCAATTCTTTCATATACTGTCGACTGACGGTCATCATTGATCATGGTTGAAACTTAGCTTTCGGTTAGCTCTCTTTTTTTTTAAATATAGGGCTCATGGGAGGTACACAAATATGACATTCCTAACGACTAGCCTCCTCCTCTGGTGCTATGAAATGCTTTTAACTAATCCACAGTACACACGTTATTGAAGGTGTTCAGCTAGCCCATATTTTCGAAACAACGTTGCATTTATTTTGGAGTTCTTGCTAGACTTTGTCATGCCTGGCTTTTGTAGAGAAGCTGGTCGATATCGGATATGCGATTTTGAGTCTTTACATGAGTTATTCTCGGCTTGCTTGCTGCTACACGAGACGGAGATACAGCGCAATAGATCGTCTATCCTCGCCTCGAGTAGTGTACTCCTTTGGTGTTTTAAGTTAGTTTAGCCTTTTGCTTCTTCTGTGTTATTTCGGCTCTGTCCTTGTTTTGAATTTTTGGTTCTGTCTTAGATCTGAGAGATTGTACTTCCTGAGATATCATTGCATCGCGTTCTCCTTTGCGAATGCCCATTTTTGACCCGGTAATCTCTTTTCTAATCTTACCTCGACAGTAAAGCAATTGGAACATGGGCATCATGGACATACCCACATCTACCAGAACGACCTGGACCTCACTTTCTATAGATCTCACTATAATTTTAATTCCCCTATCTTGTAATTCACAGCAATTCAGTGCAACTACGGTCGCGTTTACCAGCCTTGTGGTCCAAATCTCGAACCAACTTGCGGATCAGCAGTAATGCCAAATAAAGACAAATGCAACGAAGGTTGCTTCTGTCCAGAGGGTACCGTCCAATACAAAGACTCTTGCATTTCACCAGAACTTTGCCCCTGCACTATGCGTAATAAAGAGTTCAAAGCTGGAAGTACGATTAAAAAAGACTGCAACACATGGTAAGTTCTATAGAAATGCCTAAATTCCCCAGTTGAAAGCAGTGTCTCCTCTTTCTAGCTCCTGCAAGAATGGTATCTGGAAGTGCACAGACGATAATTGTGGAGCCCGATGTGCTGCGATTGGTGATCCCCATTACACCACATTCGATGGCAAGAAATTCGACTTTATGGGCAAATGCTCCTACTATCTCCTTAAGACCAATAACATGACTGTGGAAGCTGAAAACGTACCATGCTCTGGTGCAATCTCTGAATCAATGGATTATGCTCCAGCAAACACGCAAGAGACTCCATCCTGTACTAAATCTGTCACAATCAATGCAGTCATTAACGGAGCTGAGACAAGCATTAAACTTGGACAGAATCTAGTTACTTATGTGAACGATAAGGAAATTTTGAAGTTCCCTAAAATCTTAGGAAACGGCCAGGTGCTCATTAGGCAGGCTAGTTCAACATTTTTAACAGTGGATTTGGCCGATGGAATTCGTGTCTGGTGGGATGGACAAACGAGAGTATATATTGATGCTCCTCCTACGTATCGGGAAAAGACCACCGGTCTTTGTGGTACGTTCAACTCGAAGACACAAGATGACTTTTTAACACCTGAAGGTGATGTGGAAACAGCTGTGGAACCATTTGCCAATAAATGGAGAACAATAGACACATGTCTTGATACATCTGATGCCGAGCCTGGTCCACATCCTTGCACGGCGAATCCACAAATGCGAGAAGTTGCTGAGAAGCATTGTGCATGGTTGTCTGATGATATCTTCTTGGACTGTCAATGGTCTGTTGAATCGGAGACTTACTTTGAGAACTGTATGTATGATGTGTGTGCTTGTAAGGAGGATCCTTCGAAGTGTTTTTGTCCAATTTTGGCTGCCTATGGTGCTGAATGTACTAGACAGGGTATTAAGACCGGATGGAGGTACACTGTCAAGGAGTGTGGTAAGTTGTGCTATACTCCAAGAGTTCTCGGAAAGTTGGAGTCACTGTCTGATTTTTGCAGGAATCCAATGCCCTGTGGGTCAGACTTATGATGAATGCGGTGATAGTTGTACCCGGACGTGTGAAGATGTCGCCACGAAAAACATCTGTGAGCGACACTGTGTTGAGGGTTGTCGTTGCCCAAAGGGAGAATACTTGAACGATAAGAATGAATGCGTACCGGCAAAGGAGTGTCCATGTACCTATGATGGAATGACTTTTAATACTGGGTACAAAGAAGTCCGCCCGGGTAGACAGTTTTTGGAACTTTGGTAGATATTGGATCTCCCTTTTTAAAGGATTTCCTCCTTAAATAACTAATTTCCGTTTAGCGTTTGTGATGGAGGTGTTTGGGAATGTGACATGGCCGAACCGGGAGACAAGGAAAAATATCCACCATCTTCTGAACTCCGAAGCCAATGTGCTAACAAGCCTTTTGCTGAATTCTCGAAATGTGTGCCTACTGAACCAAAGACTTGCAAGAATATGCATAACTATGTTGAGAACCTAGATGATTGTACACCTGGCTGTGCTTGTAAGGAAGGTCATGTGTATGATACAACTGCTAAGGAGTGTGTCAAACCAGTTGACTGTTCATGTCATCACGGCGGTAAGAGCTACTCTGATGGCGATCAAATAACCGAGGATTGTAATGTTTGGTAAGACCTCTCTAAATCCATCCAAAACCCCTATAAGCAGTTCCGTTTCTTTGTAGTCTTTGTAAGTCCGGTAATTGGAAGTGCACGACAAACGAATGTGAGGCAACCTGCAGTGTTTGGGGTGATTCACATTTTACGACTTTCGACAATCATGACTTCGACTTCCAAGGAGCTTGTGACTATATTCTGTCCAAGGGTGTTGCGGCGAATGGTGATTCGTTCTCAATTACGATTCAAAATGTATTGTGTGGAACACTGGGGGTTACATGTTCTAAATCATTGCAAATTGCTTTGAGTGGTAGTATCACAGATACGATAACCTTATCGGCGGATTCCTCGTATTTAGATGATCAAAGCAAATCACCAATTAATAGTAAGTGTTTGATACAATTCTAACCTCATCCAACATCGATAAAATGTTCTTCCACTCTTCTCAGAATTACGTAAAGAACTCGGCAGCAAGGGACACTCGTACAACATCTATAAAGCAGGCGTCTTCACTGTTATCGAAATAATTCCGCTCAAACTTCAAATTAAATGGGACGAAGGTACCCGTGTCTATGTGAAACTCGGCAAAGACTGGAAGGGAAAAGTTAACGGCCTGTGTGGCAATTACAATGACAATGCGAACGATGACATGAAAACACCATCACAAGGCCTCGAAACGAGTCCGTTCCTCTTTGGGCACTCATGGAAATTACAGGATTTCTGTGCGGCACCAACTCAACAAATCGATGCATGCAAAGAGCATCCCGAGAGAGAGACCTGGGCCCAACTCAAGTGTGGCATCCTCAAGTCATCGTTGTTCAAGGTATAGAGTGTGGGTGGTCGCATGTGTGTTTGATAATTAAATATTCGTCTGTTCTCTCAAAACTAGGAGTGTCACTCTGAAGTACCTGTCGAAAAGTATCTGAAACGTTGCATCTTTGATACGTGCGCCTGTGACCAAGGTGGTGATTGTGAGTGCCTGTGTACGGCAATCGCTGCATATGCCCACTCGTGTTCGATGAAGGGCATCAACGTTCGATGGCGTACACCACATTTGTGCCGTAAGTATTTATGACTTTGGCGACCGATGGACTAATTTTGTTCAAATCCCAATTTCCCTCCCCACAGCTATGCAATGTGACCCGCACTGCTCCGAGTACAAGTCGTGCACCCCAGTCTGCGCCATTGAGACTTGTGACAATTTCCTGGATCAAGGAATCACCGACCGCATGTGCTTGAGTGAGAATTGCATTGAAGGCTGCCAGATAAAACCATGCGGCGAGGGTATGATCTATTTGAATGACACATTCACTCAATGTGTACCAAAATCAGAATGTAAACCACTCTGTATGCAGAAGGATGGCAAAGAGTTCTACGAAGGTGATGTAACGTTCGCCGATGAGTGCCAAACCTGCCGATGTACAAAGAAAAAGGAGGTTTGCAGTGGAGTGCCATGTGTCAAAGAGCTAACCACTACCACCCCTTCAATTGAAGCCAGTTCAACTGTGAAACCTCAGCAGACTGAAACACAATCGAAATGTGTCTCCGGTTGGACGAGGTGGTTCAATCAAGACCAAGACTCCACCGAAAGAGATCAGAAACTCAAGTTGAACGACGAAGAGAAACTGCCCAAGTTTGATCGATTTGAAAGTATCTATGGTACTTGTGCTAAGGAATTTATGAAGAAGATTGATTGTCGTGTGGTAGATACCCACGAGAAGGCAGATCTCATGGATGAAAATGTTTTCTGTAGACTGGAAGAAGGTCTAGCATGTACTGGTAATTGTCACGATTATGAAATTAGGGTGTTCTGTCAATGTGGTTCAGAGGAAATTGAAGAGGAGCCCACTGAGCCACCAGCAAAATTGATTGATCTTGGAAAATCGTGCGATGGTACTATGGAAGAATACAAAGAGTATCCAGATGATTGTTACAAGTTCTTGCATTGTCAACCTCAAATCGATGGAACATGGGAATATGTGGAAAAGACTTGTGGTCCCACGATGATGTTCAACCCGATGTGGCATGTTTGTGATCATGTGGCTAGTGTACAAGCGCTAAAGCCTGTATGTGGAGGAGAGTTGGAACCAACTGAAGCTACAAAATTGCTGCTATGTCCACCCGGTAAGGTGTGGTCTGAGTGCGCCAATCATTGTGAACACACCTGTCACTACTATGGATATGTAAGTAAATTTTTGTAATTTTTAATAACAATTGAAGGAATGTATATGCACTCCCTCGAAGTGGTTAAAATCTGTTATATATTTAACTTGCTTGTATATAATGTGGAATCTACTCTACTCGACATACTTGAATGCATTAGATAGTGCTTTTACACTTTGTGCGAGTCAGGACAGGACAATTTAGGCTTCTTTGGTTCAGATCTGCTTTCACCCTGACACTACCAGCTAGTTCAGCCCGTACAGCAAGAGATACTTCATATTGTTCTGTTTCGACTTCATCGGATGTGGGTAGCTCTTGTAACCGGAACACCTTGCTACGAAGGAAATTAAATTTAAACGGACATCGGGCATCGGACAAACTTAATAAAAACAGGAAAGGGAGATTGAAAAAAATCGAAGGGGGCTAATAGTTAAACCTTATCTTCAACTAAATAATCTCAAAACATTCATAGATGCACTATATCCAAGCAATTTCTTTGACGATGACGATTATGGGTCTCGATATTATGGTTCCAGTTTATGAGACTCACCTGCGGCCGTAGGTTCATTTTCCACCAACACGAGTTCTCCTGGTTGATACTGTGTTAGCGACCTGTGCTTCGCGTCGAATTTTGACTTCTGACGAGCTCTGCTCGATGTTGACCATTTCATCGGTTGCCACCCTTGTCTGCTCTCCAGTAGCAGCTTGTCACCCTAAATACGTATTGGTGTGTAAGCAAGTAAAAACTCATGTGGGTTCACCTCGAACGGTGTTTAACCACCATTGCGCTGCCTCCCTTTCCCTCGTGAAGGGCGCAAGATGATTGAGGTGCACGGTGTCGAATGGGAGAGGAATGTCGTCCATACTATGCAGTTCATCTTCGGGAAACAAAACGTTTTCATAATCCTTTCAAGTGTCTTTTCGGCAGCAATATGTCTCATCGTGGCACAGCTTAAAGATGCTCCATCGTATAGCTACCCACCTCTCCGCTTCATCTACCTTACGGAAGAGATGGTACCCTTTGACGACATAGTCCTTTTGCAGCTGTTTCTTCGCCGAGGTCATGTCAGCTGCCTTTAATCTATAGTCCTTCCACTGCAATATGGTCATCCACTCCTCGTCTGATATATGCACGTTTAATATTATATTTGCCGCTTCCTCCACTTGCCGATCATCTCCTACTAGTTGCTGACTCAGGGCATCGACATGTGCTAGGCTGGTGAATAGTTTCGTAGTCCAACTGCTGCAGTTTGAGCCACCATCGGCCCACTCGGGGAATCAATTTCACCTTATTGTTGGTCGAAAATATGGCCTGACAGTCCGTAATGACATAGAAATGCTTGCTCAGCAAATACACCCTGAATCGGCCCAAGCCTTCCACTATTGCCAGGACTTCGAGTTCGTAAGAGTGGTACTTCTTCTTGTCCGCAGACAATTTGCGGGTACAAAATACTAGATGTCGAAAAGAGTCATCTTCCTTACCTCTCCAGGCCGGACGATGAGGCATCAGTGTGCTAGCGCTAGTACAAGCAGGTTGACGAGCATCTCCTTCAGCCTGTGGAACGCCTCTTCTTGATGTTCTGTCCACTCAAACATGTAGTCCGCTTTCGTTAGGTCAAAGAGTGGAGTTACCAGTGCGCATAGTTTTCCACAAAATTGCGGAAAAATCCCGTGAGACCCAGGAACTGCCGGACTCCATGAACGTCCTTAGGAGTCGGGAATGCCACAATAGCAGGGTTGTAGTACTTCTCTACTCATACCCCTCTCTGCTCACACCTAAGTAGTCAATATTAGTTTTTAAGAACGCACACTAACGACATTCAAGGTTAACCCAGATTCTCTCAGGACATCAAAGAATCTCTTTAGTTTCTTTGACCATGTCATCTAAATACACCGCAATATCTCCCCTTCTAAAGCGTGATCAGATTACATTCATGCACGAGTGGAACTCTGCTATGGCATTGGCTAATTCAAATGGCATTCGATTGAATTCGATCATCCAACGTTGTGAAGAACTCATTCTCCAATGAGGATTACACCACCTCCTCGATCCTCTTTTTCATTGACACTTTGTTCAATGTCCGGTAGTCGATAGAAAATCGATCACTGCCATCCTTCTTCTTGGTGAGGGTAACTGGAGCACAGTAGTCCAAGCATGACGATGATGACCCCCTGCCTCAACATCTTGGATACCATCTCCTTGACAACCTCCCTTTTCGCAAATGGGACCATAGACAGTTAAAAGGTATTCATTTTATAGATCCGGCTTTGAAACAACCAGGCAAGTGAGTATCGATTAGGATACAATGTCTCAATACCTTGGTTTACCTTTCTACCTCATGTAGCTGATATTATTGTTGGGAGCTTTGAATTTGTTCACGAGGTCATTTGGTAGATGTTATGCTTATGACAATTGGTACCTTGTAGCTTTTGGCACATAAAGAACATTTACACTTTACCATCTCTATTTAAGTAGACCTGTACTAGTTTCGAGATAGTAGTGACTTAGGCGCTTATACATCCATATGTACCTACATACATATCATTTAAATAAAATAATATTTTTAACTAAAACTTTTTTATAGTCTCTCACAAAACGTGGTCTTTGCAACGTCGGAGATCTGTGCAAGGGAGGATGTGTTGATGAAACCGAGCCCAACTGCCCAGCGCTCAACAAAGTCTGGCGTGACAAGAACACTTGCGTTGAAATCGATGAATGTCCTTGCATGAGTAATGACGAGGAGTATATCAAGGTAAGTTAAAAACTACCAAAAAGTGGTTGAGAGAAGTTTTATGATTTACCCAATTGCCCTCCTCAGCCGCATTCAATTCACAAACAAGTGGTATTCGGTGATCCACAAACTTGTCAATGCATTGACAACACTTTCCTCTGCAAAGGCTATGCTGAACCGAAGGAAGATACTACTCCAATTCCAGGTAAATTCTGTTGTAAATTTATTGCCACCCCTGTTCACAAAAATAAATCTTTCTAGACTTTACCATCATTCATTTGGGAACATCTACCGAGAAACCTTTCATTGTTCCACACACTACAACACCACCACTCAAATGCGATCCCAAACTGTAAGTGTACATCATCATCGCCATCGTCATCCATCCTAATTGAGTGAATTTTTCTTAACTCTTTTTGCAGCCTTGTTCCCATGGTTACTGGTGCCATACCACTACCTGATACAGTATTCGGTGCTAGTAGTACGTTAAGCGACTCATATCTCCCGCATTTCGGTCGATTGCATTCGAAACCGATTGGTGAATCGAAAGGCAGTTGGTCACCACTCATCAATGACCAAATGCAATACTTGCAAATTGCATTCAACGAGCCGCAGCCCCTATTCGGTGTCGTCATGCAGGGTAGTCCAATATCAGATCAATATGTGACTCTATTCAAGGTAAATACGCGTCTTCCTGTTTAAATGACAAACAGTATATTAAGCCCTGTATTTCAATCCCAATCAGATACTCCACAGTCATGATGGTGTAGGCTTCCACTACCTGGTCGATGAGACAGATAAACCACAATTGTTCAATGGACCAATTGATTCGCGAACACCCGTAGAGTCGCTCTTTAAAATACCCATTGAAGCGAAGGTTGTGCGTATTTATCCATTGAAATGGCATGGATCGATTGCGATGCGTGCCGAATTATTGGGATGCAGTAAGGTGCCGGTGGATACTATCACCGAGAAACCCTTAGAGAAATTGCAAGTAAGGATACAAATTGACTTTCTTTTCAAAATTTCTATTATGCATTGAATTGTTTTCATTAGGCAACCACAGAAGAACCAAAGGTCCTGACAACGACTATAAGTAGCTGGGAAGCAACACCAGAGTGTACGGATCCAATGGGGGTTGAAAATGGAGCTATGCATCCAACTCAGATAAAAGCGAGCAGCATTTGGCCACGACCAAAGAAGGGAAGGAAACCGCATTTGCTGGATATGCTCAAGTTGTCGTCGAGTATGAGCTGGAAGCCCGTGTTGAATTCACCAAGTGAATATGTTGAGGTCGGCTTTAAATTAGTTGTTTCCTTTTTGAGTTTTATTGTAACAAGTGTCCTTATAGTTTGACTTCTTGGAGCCAAGAAACATCACTGGTGTCACTACTAAAGGTGGTACCGATGGTTGGGTTACTGGCTACAAGGTGATGTACTCGACTAATGCCTTCGTTTGGAACAACATTCTTGCACCCGATGGTAATCCAAAGCTTTTCATAGCAAATAACGATCAGGATACGCCACAAACAAATTACTTCAAGTTCCCGATTCAAACCCAAATGTTAAAGGTTGTTCCGGTCAAATGGGAGAAAGATATCAATATGCGAATTGAACCGCTTGGGTGTTTCCATCCATATCGTAAGTATAGATAGAATTTTAGTCACAATCAGTTTTGCAGAGCTTGACCACTAATAGGGCTGGTAGCGATACAGGGGAAGTGTGCCTGCATAGGCTCTTTACTTGTCTTTTGAAGGCAGACTTCTAAGGCTAAAATTCTTTACATGGACGCGGATTTAGTGTCTTTTTAGATTTCCTTTCATATGCTCCAAAAACAGTTGAAATAAAAATCTCATACACTAATAGTACTACAATCTTTGAGGTCCTCGATCTTGTAATGCGCTTCACGCAATACATATGTTACAGACTTGAATCTCATTAAACTCTGATTCTGTAAACTGGTATCTTAGATTCGAAAATATAATTCAAAAGCAAAGCTTCGGTACTACAAATATTTGGATCTAAAATTAGCTACCAAGGACACCATCTTTCTAAAAGGCTAACGTCATAAGGGAACATTCTTATGAATACGAGTATTCTAATTGCTTGTAGTTCTCTCAAGATTCAATAACTTAGCTTCTTTAGCTTTAGATATTGAATCATCTATCAAGCTTCTTCTATACCCGTAAGCTAAACCTTTATTTCTAATTTTAGCTGAAGTAAAGGAGAAAGTTGAAGTCGTGGAAACAAAACCAGTTCACTGCCCAGTCTGCGACAATATTGTTGTCAATCCAGATGACAAGGAATGTAAATGTAAAGCACCCCTATTTTGGGATGGATTCCAATGTGTCGATCGAAATATATGTCCATGCGTTGAAAATTACATCAGGTAACATGACAAAGAATTTACACTTTCAAAAAACAAATAAAAAAAATGTCTTTGTTTTGTAGCTATCCAATTGGAACAAAATTCGAGAACAAGGACTGCCAGGAATGTGTATGCGTTTTAGGTGGTGTCAAGCAGTGTAAGCCAAAGAAATGTCCAACCTGTGATGCAGGATTGCGAGTTATTCAGACGCCAACTTGCATATGCAAATGTGAGCCATGCCCAGAGATGCAGAAATTGTGCCCATCGAGTGGAGACTGTATTCCCGAATCCTTATGGTGTAATGGAGTGAAAGACTGTGAAGACGATGAGCCACCAGAGTGTACAAAGATAATAGAAGAAGTTGGAAAACCAACAATGGAAACGAATACAAGTAAGTATATGTGGTTTGTCTTGATGTTTAGAGCTTATAGGTACGAATGTAAGACAAACAGCAGTTCCTTGACTGAATTTATTTTCTAGGCTGTAAAAGTATATTGACTCGAACTTGCTGTCAGTCTCCCAATACTGTAAAGGGAAACCACTTGAAACAGCCCTTCACTCGCTGGTACGCCACACTCTACCTCTCGACGTATTGTAGATTTGGCAGTAGAGGCACAACTCTCTTCTTTGACACTTATAGGTGAACCGCCTACTTGCAGATATTAAATGTGGAACAGTAAAGATGCAGTATAATGACCTATACAGATGGCGTTGATTCAAATGTCACTGGCAAGCAGAGAAGAACTCATATAGAAAGTCCTCTGGGTTGATAGGGGTGGGTTAGGATCATGTAAACCCACACGAAAAGAAATTAGTTACACTTTTGCCAGAAAAATGAAAATTTATCACATTGACCATTTTTTTTTTTGTAAGCGGAGGGGGAACCTTGCATAAGCACGGCACTCCAGGTTGCACCGTAGTGTCAGACTAAACTTTACTTCCGCTAGCTAAGACCCTCGCCCCGCGGAACCACCGCCATGTATTACTTTGGGGGACGGGTATTCCAATTTACACGGCCGTCCTTATTTGCATTTCCAGAATTATTTTCTGGTTTTCTGCATGTTTTAGCTCGATTTGTACTCTGGTTAATAATGTGCTAACCTCACTCTCCAATCTTAGTCTTTCCTCAAGGAGCCTTGGCAATTAAAAACGACATGTTCCGGGTCTTCTTCGCATCCAGGATATGCTGGGTATTCTGGCGAGGTGTCTAGTCTAAAGCGATGGAGGTATGGGCGATAGCCACCGTGGCACGACAAAAATTGTGTCAATTGGTAGTTTACTTCTCCATGTCTTCTACTTATCCACGGTTCTATGCTGGGGATCAGTTTTTGTATCCACCTACCCTTATGTGAGGTATCCCATCGTTGTTGCCACACCCTTAGCGATAATGTCCTCTCTTGTCTTCTAAGTTCTTTACCTGAAATGTTTTCCGTTAGCAGCCTGATAGTTTAATCTCTTCGACTGGTCCCTTCAAATCTTGGAACAACTTTTTGACGGCCCCTGTCTGCAACAATTTCTCTGGGAAATTCTGACTAGCTAATTTTGAACGAATATATTTTGATTTGCAAAGATTTTTATGAACGAATTTCTGATAAAAATCAGCGGATCGCTACGAATAAATTTCTGATGATTTTTTTCATTCAACATGATCCTGACTGGGAACAACTTTTTTGGACCAATTTCTGACCAACTTCTTCTTCGACGAATCTCTCAGAGAAATTTTCGCGAAGAAACTGTTCATAAAGTATACTTGTATGCTTGACGTATTTTTAGCAAATAGTTTTCTGATGCATTTCGTAGACAGAAATGCCTTGAGTAAAAGATCAAACATCATTTCAATCGTTTATTTCTTACAGCAACGATCAAAACCTGTCCAGAGCCTGAGTGTCCACCAGGAATGAAAATGAAGATCATTGAACAGTCCGCGACAAGGAAGATGTCAAAGATCTTCAAGTCAACGTAGGCTTTCTACATATACCCAGCTCTGTCAAAACCTACTAAATCCTAAACCTTATTACAGGGTCACGAAGAAATTCTCCACCTACAACGATGGCCATAAGATCACTCGTGTCAAATCCATAAATCGTATTGAAGAATACCTTCCAATGCCAGAACTCGAATCTGGTTACAATGATATCGAGCAGTGTGCTGAGTTTGTTTGTACACCTGAGGCACCAAGCACCACCGTCAAAAATGTTTCCTTCTCCTGTACCTTGCCCAAGTGTCCTGATGACTATGAAGTCGAAATTGACAACTCGAGAATGAAGCCAGGCGAATGTTTAAAATACACCTGCATCCTACGGCCACAAAAGGATCATGTCTGTGAGCTAAGTGGCAAATCCTTTACAACTTTCGATGGAACCGAATTCAAGTATGACACGTGCAGTCACATTTTGGCCAGAAACCTAGTCAATTCAACTTGGTACATTTCGGGTGAGTAACCACCCATTGACTGCTTGACATCAAATAACCCAATTTATTTTTGTCCCTTTAGTCCAATTGAATTGCACAGAGAATCGTAAGATCTGTCGCAAGATGCTCACTATCAAGGACATCACTGCGGATGCTGTTCTCACCATTATGCCAAATTTGAAACTCAAATTCAATGGCTTTATCTACACTCCTCAGCAGTTGGAAAAATCACCTCTAGCCAAGTCAGTGTTCATTATCTCGCAGCCAGGTAATACCATCTTGGTGGTGTCCCGTTTGCATGGCTTCTGGGCGTCATACGACGAAATTGGTGGCATCAAAATCGGTGTCTCCGAGAAGTTCATTAAAACTGTCGATGGCCTGTGTGGATACTTCAATGGTAACCCAACCGATGATAAGCGTCTTCCCGATGGTAGCACAGCAAGTAGTACGAAAAAATTCGGTGACAGTTGGTTTGACAAGGAGATCCCTAAGGACGAGTGCTATCCACAAGTGTGCCCAAGAGATATTCAAATGAAAGCACTGACGTTGTGCAATTCAATTAAGTAAGTATGAAATGCTGTTATCCTTGAACACGAATAGAAAAAAAAATATTTACCCTCTTAGACATCCTTCATTCCTGAAGTGCGGCAAAGCTGTTAATTACAAACAATTCGTCTCGAAATGCATTGAAACCACTTGTGAATGCCTGAAGGCCAATAAGGGTGATACACAATCATGCAAATGTTCGATATTGCAAGGATTCGTTAAGCAATGTTTGGCTATGAATCCCCAGATTCAATTGGATACATGGCGAGCGGTGCATCAATGCGGTAAGTTCGCGGATTGCTGATGCTGTTTCATTGCCAGGACGATATACAATTTTATTTTTATGTTTTTGTTTGTTTATCTTCGTGTAGAGATATCGTGTCCAGCACCATTGGTACACTCAGATTGTTACAAGCGACGTTGTGAACCATCGTGCGATAATCTGAATGGAGATGATTGTCCTGTGCTACCGGATGCCTGTTTCAGTGGATGCTATTGTCCGGAAGGTACATTGCGCAAGGGTGATACGTGCATACCAATTAACGAGTGCAAGGATTGTATTTGCGATGCGTTTGGTGCATCCAAATATCTTACGTACGATAGAAAGAATTTCACTTTTAACGGCAATTGTACGTATTTGCTGTCAAGGGATATCGTCCTGCCCGGTGTTCATACGTTCCAGGTGAGTTGTGTTTTGTTTTTTTTTTACGAATCATGGTTTCGTTGATTCTGGTTTATATTTGTTTTGGTGGAGATGGAAGGGATCTTTTGGAAAAAGGAAATATGGTGAATTAGGGGAAATACATACTAAATCAGTTAAAAAATCAGAGTTTCGATTTTAGGGCTATTTTTTACGCATTGCGAACTGGAAATTTATAGGTGTTGTGACCTCTCCTGATGCTAGATAGAGGATCTATGTAGGTTTTGTCGTTTGGTTTTTTGCGTATGGATTTCTTTTAGAGCGTATTCGATAATTTTGTAACCAGCGATAGGCAATAGTTACTATCAGTCTGCCACAGTGCCTCCGTCAGTGATACACGTTGAGTATTAATTATGGAAACTCTTTGGCAGCAATGTCTGATCCCCTAAAATTTGAACTTTCCCACACACGTCGACATCATTATCCCCCTTTTCACGTCTGCGGATATGTTAGCTACCCTTGCAGAGATTTTTCCGATTTTTCTTCTTCGCTTCGTCTTGTTCGGTGCCATTGAAAAATAATCTATCACTTCACCGAAATTAAGATGTTTGCACTTAATATTTCAAAGGCATTTGACAGAGTTTGGCATCAGGCTCTTTTGTCGAAAATGCGTGCATATGGCGTCACTGTGTCTCTTCTTCAATGGATTAGAAATTTCCTTTCGGGGCGTTCAATACAAGTTGTCTTGGACGCATACCGTTTGCCACTGAGAGAAAGTGTGAAAAGATTTCACTTTTGACAGTTCCCATTGGAAAGGGGATTACCTCTGCAAGGGATCTATCAAGGGCAGACACCCTCCTCGTTAGCTCGTCAGCCCGTTCCTTCCCCTCTATGTTGCTATGACACCCAGAGAAGAGTTAGCGACGAGAGCTGGACTGTTGTTAAAATCCGGGCCTCGATAGCAGCCTGACTATCAATGAAAATATATATCAATGCTTATAGACTTGTGTCTTATTATTCGATACGCTTCACGTATTCCCAGAACTTCCGCCCGCAAGACATTGGATGAATCGGGAAGGCGGAAGGATACTGATATATTTTTAGTGTTTCCGAAAAGATTCCCGCACGGAACTCGTAGTGCATCTTTGAACCATCGGTATAAATTGCTCTTTTGAAGTCCATTATGACTTCACCTCTTTCCTAGTCTGCTCTGGATGGAAAATCGACTGTAAAGTTGGATTGAAAATTTATTTTGCATGTTGTGTAGTTGGTAAGAGTTTTCCCCAATCCTCCTGGTAACAAATCTAGAACCTGACTGTGTCCAGCGCCCTGATTCTCTGAGTCTGATCGTACTACATGCTGAAATGTATTTAATGTGGAGGTAAAATGGTAGAAGATGCAGAAGCACATTAGGGGCTTCCGTCGGACATGTCTGCATGGCACCCTTAGTACACTTTGCTTATTAATTTAATGTTGTAGTCTTCATTCAGGGCAGACCACCAAACTAGTGGCCCATAAGTAAGTTTTGGACGTGTTACAGCTGTTTACATCCATAAGATCATTTTTGGTCGAAGTTCTAATTTCTTACCAAAGGTTTTGCTGCATCGTAGAAGCTGGTAATAGCCCATGAGTTTTGTTCCTCTGTTATTAGTGATTGTATTTCATAACATGATGAAGGCTGCGGACCCTGGGATTGGCGTGCATTCACGCAGCCGTCCTTTCGCCATGGATATCCATGGCCTTGCCTAGAGTTCGTTTAGTTCTTCGATAGATTCCATTTTCAGGTCATGACCGAACTTCTTTTCTCTTTGGCTTTCTAAAGGGCTTAGGAGACTTAACCTTGAGGTGTTGAGAAGGACTCACTATTGGATACTCGCCAGTTATCTACCCTAAAGTTATTATTGTTTGTCTGGAGTGTAATATCTAAGACTTCTTCCCACCCTTGTTACATACAGATAAGCTGGACGTCATCAAAAACTCGAATAAAGCTCACATCGTTCGTTGGTTGAGCTGCCTCATAAAGTATGTCTTGCATTGGCATCACAACCCAGACAGGATTGTTATTTTTTTACGTTAAAATGTGTATCTCCCAAGGTGGTGCTGGTCTGAGGTTACAAATAGAGTGCTTTTATTTACAACATCCAATTTAACAACTGTTAAATCGGCTGAGCTAAAATTTGGACATAAGAAAACATTTTTTTTAAGCAAGGATGCAAGTTCTAGGCTTGTACAGGTTGTCTCTGAACCCCACAATGGTAAAGCCTTTCACCAGGGTTCTTGTCTATATCTTCCTCGCCTAGGGGGAATAACAGATAGATATCTGATGCACACTTAGCGTGGTGCGGATTAATCCGAATGATCTTCAGATTAATTAATTATCCCTCAATAATATGTTGGGTTCGTTAATTTCACCTAAATCTTCTTCGGGACTTGAGGACCGGAAAAAGTTGATCTTGCTGATGTTAAATCTCAGTTTGTGGTCAGTGTTTCCTATTGCCACCAGATACTCTTCATTTATTAGAAGCATGAAAGATGAACTGTTCTTCTGAGGTTCCTCCGCCTTAATGACTGCCCAGTCACTCATTGCGACCGTCGTGTTGTGAAGCTTTAGACATTGGAGCGGCTTTATTCCGTCTATTCTCCTTCGGATCTCCGTAGTTGGAGCAAGTGAGCTTCAAACCTTCCCAGCTTTCACTAACCTTTCCGACACACTTGCTAAGGAGAACTGATCCTCGCATCTGATTACCTTATATCCTCTCACAACGTAAGTGGAGTCAAAGTAAGGTATAGGTCCCTCTTGGTTGTCAAGCAGGTAGTCCATGACCATCAAGGAAAGTTTGGCTTCATGACCGTCTTTACATCTGTAGACTTCTCATCCACAAGAGCAACACAAAGGCAATCTCTGACTACCTCAAGTTGCGTATTGTCTGGGCTGCACCGGCCAACGAAATATCTGCTGCATCAAAAGTGCGGTATCTCATCTGAGGACCCGTTTCGCTTGTTTTTCTGTTGTATTTCGGATTTCTGAGCCTCTAAGGACTTGCTGTAGTTCTCCACAACTGCTTGGTACTTGTGTTTGCCTGCTTCGTCTCTCTCTTGAATATTGCCACTGGCTTAATTTTTGGCAGTCTTCCCTAGAATGAAGCAGGCCATCTTTTTTTTCCAAATCCCGGAGCACTTAGACTTAATTTTCTATGTCCATTGTACTACCAGGCAGAACTCCTTTTGGTGTAGTGGTTGGATAAACTTAGATTTTATTTGTTTCTCTTTTATGTTCGGGTGGCTGTGGTTGCTGTTCCCCGTCCGTGGTTCAACCTGCACAGTTCGGGTCACAAGAGTGCCGACATACCAAGTTAAGACATTTACACTAGCTGGTCATGCAGTTATCAAGGACGGTACCTCAACACCTTGACATTAAAAGTGAGATTTTCGAGGAGTAAACTTTCGAGGAGTTTACTCCCCACCTAAGTATGTTTTAATGAACCACTGCACATGATAGAGACATGTGTGTAAGTTCATAGCGTAGTACGGATGTGCTTAGCCATTTACCGCGTGTGCCCACGGGAGGACTAAAGACGATGATTTTTGCCAACAAAAATTCTATGAGCAGCATCTGTACTAACACAAATTTTCCTTATTTCAGCTCACAGTTATTGCCCGGTATCAAATCCTCAAACCATCATCCCTAATTCCTAACAACTTCCAGTCAACTTACTAATATCTTCATCACATACACCTTATCCGTAATCCCTTAACCAAACACACATATTCAACCATTCCAATATTTTCTTCATCACCAGGTCTATGTTACAATGGATGATTGCAAGAAATTGGGACGCTTATCCATGGGCCCGCACTCAAGCTGTGCCAAATCACTTCATATTCTACACGGCGAGCACATAATTCATATTCAACGCTCTATACCCAGGCAATCGGATCAGGTGCTAGTCGATGGTATTGAACTGAGGAAGCTGCCATTCAAGAATACCTGGATGAGTATTACAGAGACCAATGGCAAGGAATTAAAACTCTCTTTGCCTGAGTCGCATGTCGAAGTGACTAGCTCGTTTGACGATATGGCATTCTCGGTAAATCTTTTCATGTTCAGTTTGTGGGTGGAATATAATTTTTTTTTTTTTAAAACAACTCAATCACTTTTAGATACGTGTGCCCAGCATTAAGTATGGCAGCAAAATGGAAGGTCTTTGTGGCGACTGCAATGGAGATACCGACAATGATCTCCAAATAAATCCAGCGAAAAAGAAGAAGGGCTGGAAGTCATCGCCGTCGACGCCAGTTGATGTTACGGACATTGTGGAAAGTTGGCAAGCAGATGAACCTAAATTGGGATTGGATCAGGATGAATGTTTAAGTGAGGAAGTTGCGGTAGATACTTGCATCCCGTTGCCGCCAGAGAAGGATCCATGCTTTAAGTTCTTCGATGAGAAACTCTTCGGAAAATGTAATATGATTGTGAGTCCTTTGATTTATATGTCCGCGTGTCAACAGGATATCTGCAAACCCGGTAATGACCAGAAGGGAGCGTGTAACTCTTTGGCAGCCTATGCGAGGGAGTGTGCTAGAAATGGAATTTGTCTCAATTGGAGAAGTGCAGACTTGTGTCCGTATGACTGTCCGGAATATTTAGAGTATGAACCATGTGGATGTGCGAAGACATGCGATTCGATCAACGCCGCTGATATGTTTGAGGTGATCAATTTGAGAACCAACGCTGTGGTGAATCCAAAGAAAGAGTTGGAATGCGACGCTGGTAAGAGTGAAGGCTGCTTCTGCCCGCCCGGCAAAGTATTGGACAATGATAAGTGTGTGCTCGAGGAACAATGTACAAAGTGCGATGATGGAGATCACTCTGTCGGGGAGGTCTGGAAAAAAGACAAATGCACAGAGTGCAAGTGCAATAAGGACGGTAAGACAGAGTGTATTGAGCAGCAGTGTCCTGTTCAAGAGAGTATTTGTTCGGAGGGCTTTATGCCTTCAAAAATGAGTTCATCAGAGGAGTGCTGTCCGAAGTATATTTGTGGTAGGTTTTCTCTATCCGATTTAATGGTTTAAGGTACTAAAAATATGCAAATTATTTCAGTTCCTGAGCCAAAACTTCCAACACCGGTCACGTGTCCCGACGCTCCATTCCCCCACTGCGGTCCTGGTCAATTCAAGAAGCAAAAAACTGGAGCCGATGGCTGCCCACAGTTTATTTGTGGTAAGCAAAGTAATTCAAGATTTCTAAGCCCGTTTAAAATAACACTTGTCTCCCTTTAAAGAATGTAAACCGGTTTCTGATTGCGAGCCATTCCCGGAGTCTATTCCACTCAGGCCTGGTGAAAAAGTTGTGCAAGACAACTCTGGCTGCTGTCCAATACAAAATGTTGTCTGTGATACAAAGACCTGTCCGGAAATGGTATCATCGTGTGAACATAAATTCTATGAATTCAAGGTCGTCACTCACCTTGGCGACTGTTGTCCAACTGTTGTGTGTAGTAAGTCTAAGATGCAACTGAGTCCCTTGTAGAGTCTTATATTGTTTATTTCTATTTTAGCTCCACCAAAAGATGCTTGCATCGTGGAGATGGATGACATTGAAACTCTTAAGCCTCTGGGTGAAAAATGGAAGGTTCCGAAAAATCCTTGCATACAGAAACTCTGCGCCTACGGTCCCAATGACACAACTCAGGTCAATGAACTTATCGAAAAATGCGACATTAGATGTCCAAAAGGCTTTGAGTATCAAAATTTGGATGAAACCAAGTGTTGTGGAAGCTGTGTCCAAACTAAGTGCGTCTTCGAAGAACGCCTCTTCGTTCCAGGAGATGAGTGGCTCAGTCCTGATAACTGCACCACATACTCTTGTATTGATGCTGATGGTCAACTCTTAATCAGCTCTTCGAAGGAGGTATGTTTGGATGTTAGTGACTGTCCACCGCAACAGTTAGAAGACAAGGGTTGCTGTAAGATCTGTAAACCTATTCCAGAGAGTCAAAGTAAGCAATAGCTAACCAATCATTCTCAATCAAAGTATAATGGTGGTAACCTTTCACAGAGAACTGCCTGCCAACGTCCCTTTCGGAAAGCGAAACAACCAAATTGGTTAGAGTTGCCAAGCCAGGGCATGGTATCTGCGTTAACAAAGAACCAATTCTTGGTTTCACTGAGTGTTATGGTTCTTGTGAGTCAGGATCCAAGTATAATGCAGGTTAGTTTGCTTGATTTTCATTTCCATCCCTCTTGCCTAACCATTATTTTCTTTTGCAGAGTCCTTTGGACACGACAAAGTGTGTTTCTGTTGTTCTATAGAGAGCTATAAAACTATCTCTGTTCCATTGATCTGTGAAGATGGTTTGAAGATTGTTAAAGATGTAAGTTGATCCCCATAAAATTGATTTTTTCGTTATAATTTTTTTTTTTTTTTTCATTTTTAGATTGAAATTCCATCTTCATGCAGTTGCAGTGCGTGTTCAGATGCTAATACATTTGATTTTGTTCCACTGATTTCTAAAACGAAGATTGGAAGTCGCTCACCGATTAAACGCTTACTTTAAGGTCAAAGAGCTTTTGACGGGATTGATCTGTATATACATAAACCCTTTTGCATTTGTAGACTTTAATAAATATATTTACAAAAAAAAAGCACGACTTTAGCAATGGTCCGTAGTGGCACCAAGAAATCTTTCGCAATAAGTAGACAAAACCCGAATCTGTAAAATCTTTTATAAAACATGTTAACACCAAACTGAGAAGTCATGAAATGTGCAGGATCTTAGCGTGGGTAGAGGATTGGTAAGGAATGTGAATCATACCACCCACAACCAACCACGGAACGGAACGGCTCGTATAACCGCAGACAACTTCTTACACGGACTGTGGAATATCTAAAGTTTTCTAACCTCTATACTTGTAGCAGAATATTTGGAAAAAATTGGTGGCCCAAATCAAAAGTCATATTCTGGCTCTACACAGCAGTTGTGAGACCTATATTGACATACGGCAGCCTAGTATGGTGGCCAAGTAAGGGCATAAACCTCAATATACTAATCAGAGTACAAAGAATGGCATGCTTTGGTGTCACCGGAGCTATGAGAACCACACCAACTGCAGGATTAGAGACCTTACTCAATCTATTACCTTTAGATCTATTTGCGCAGGAATCTGCAGCTAAAAGAGCTCTAAGATTAAGCCAATCTAAAGGTTGGAGGTCAAGCCCGACGGGGCATGCGCAAATTTTACGCAAATACATGGGCGGAGATGTTAGCACAGACTACATAGTGCCCTATTTAGACTTTCATAAGCAGTTTTCCAGTTCATTTCCGAGTCGAGAGGAATGGGAAACTAATATCCCGCTAAATGACAACAACTCCATCTCCATCTACACTGATGGATCCAAGATGGACGTGGGAGTAGGTGCAGGGATTTTTTCTGGAAAACTTAATTTGAACCAGTCAATTCGGCTTCCGGACTATAGCAGTGTTTTTCAAGCGGAGGTCTTTGCGGTGACAACAGCTGCCCGGGACGCTGCAATGAAAGCTATACCACCAGATGATATCACCCTTTTCATTGACAGTCACGCAGCGATAAGAGCGATTTCCGCCACACAAATAAAATCGAAGCTTGTGCGTTCCTGCCGCGAAGAGCTACGGGTTCTTGGTACGCAACACAATGTAAAGCTCTGCTGAGTACCCGGACATAATGGCGTTTCAGGAAATGAGAAGGCTGACAAGCTGGCAAGGGAGGGTTCAGTCGTCAATTACGACACCACCCTGGAACCTGAATCTAGAAGTAAGAAATAAAATGATTGCAATAGCAAATAGTAGATGAAGATCACTAGAATCCTGTATACAAGAAAACTCTGGCCGCTCTACGATAAAAATAGTACAGATCAAATCCTTCACTTCAAAAGATATTACTTATCTGGTTTAATGGGGATGATAACTGGACACAACTTGCTACGTTATCACACAAAGAAAATGGGAATAAGCGAAGAAGATATATGTAGAGGCTGTGGCAATGAGGACGTATACGAAGATACACCTTACTTCCTGTGCCATTGTCCAGGACTCTACCAAAATACTAGGGATCTTGATCTGCTACGTGCAGGTCACATTCTTGAGCGAAAGATATCCAGTCTCGATAGCAGTTGCATCTGTAGAATATTAACCTAAGGGCTACTTTCATAGTGCGCCATTAATCCGGCATTCTCAGAACTTTTAGGAAGTTGTCCATTTGGAGTTTAAGGGTCTCTATAAATAGAGGAGCCATACCAATTCGCCTCTTCAATTATATCATACAAAAAGAAAATCTGTGCAATGTAGGAGTAGACAAGCTGAATTATATAAGAATTACTAAAGAGCTGATAGGTAGGTCTTCATAGCTCTAAATGAGGACTAAGGGATAAAATTATTGCACTCAAGATGGTAGGACGTAATGACTTTTACGATTTCCTAAGCGCGCTCCTTCTTCTAGAAGAGGGTGGGAAGTACTTCGAAATCTAATGTGGTATTCGTCAAGGTAGTATCCTTCTCTCAGTATTGTTTTCATGCCTAAGAAGTACTGGGGCACAGAATGAAACTAAATGATTACGGAATGTTGTCCATTTGGAGACGCAGTGTGGCACCTAGAAAGTGAGTGACCCTAACTAGAAAGCTACAAAGGTTTGTATATACAAAATATTATAAATAGTGTAGAGACTATCTCTGGAAAATTACCTCACGGGAGTATCTTATATCCATAGCAAACTACAGTGTAACTCAGTGTAACCTAGGGTGGCAAAAGGTATACGAGTAATTAAATAAAACTAAGTTAGATCTCTACAAAGAGTCTCTAATCATTTCTAGGCATTGTGGAAACCCTAAATATTTATCTTTAAAATAGGAACACAACTCAAGTATACACAGCATTTGTATAGAAACACGAAAGTAGTCTGGCAGTTGATATAGTTTTCTTGCAAAATGCAATCTTTAGCCTTCACTCATAAACTATGCTGATATTTAAGTTCCTGAAGACTACTTTTTTTAAGTAAGATTACCTGTTGAGAAAGAGTAATTCCGTCAGAAGACCAGCATTCAAAGGAAACTGGTGGAGTTTTATTTTTACCGTCCTTATTGAAAAACTCGTTAAAATTGGTGGTGTTAGCTGCATAATACATCGGATACTAGTTGGTTATCCTGTTCGGCCTGTACAAAATCTTTGGCCGTTATCATTCTTTATTTTCTCTTCCTTAAACTTTTGCTAAATGTTTGTGGCGCCCTTTAAGTCAGACCTTTCCAGATCCACAGACTCTGCCGAGCAAAAATGAGAACTGCTACTAAAAGAAGAACCTCCCTTTTTGTTTGGCGTACTATCATAGATGGGAGACGAAATATTCTTTTAATAAAATACCTTAAAAGCTTTTCCACTGACTTATATTTCTTGGCACCCAAAAAAAACATCTTTTCCGGATGGAATTTATAGCAGTTCATGCCTTCGAAAGCTTCAAATGCATTTTCTTTCTTTCTAAAGCCCCAGATGCATTCGCATGCTTTGGTTTTAAACAAAGTAAACCCCAAGGTAGTTGTATTTCTTGACAATTTCAATATCTTCACTATTATATGCCCGTTTTCATAATTTCTACCTCCCCCATTTTTTAAAATCATGAGTTTCTATTTGTCCAAATTAACATGCGATTTACCATGACCTGTAATGTTTCCGGGGATTATTCAAGCAGCACTATGTCGTCCGCGAATAGAAGGGTCTTGATGTGTGTTCCGGCAAACTCAATGCCACCAGGCAAGTAGTCGACAATGTCATCGATAAACCACGCAAAAAGACATGGACGCAATGTACAACCCTACCGCACACCATACTTTGCTTGAAATCAGCTTGGATGTGCTCGTATAACCCTTGTAGTCCACCCAAGGTTGGCAACAGTAATGATAACAAAAAGTCAATTCGAATCAAAATTAATCCTATGTTTGTAACAAAACTAATCCTTTAGTTTAGTTTATTATAGTGGTCAACAGCAGTTAAAGTCGTTATTTTAATTTAACATCCGGAAGCGTCACCTCTATGTCAAAAATACCTTCTTTCTCTCACCAAAAGTTAAGTTAAATTACTACTTTCCAGCTTTTCAGAGAAACAGAAACTTGGTTCCTCCACATAGTTTTGACACGACCCACTGTCCTGCATTACCGATGGACCAGCAACTGGTTCATGCCCATGACAAAGTTTTTTTCCCTATTCCTTGAATTCCTATTACCCGCCGATACAACTTTTAAAGCACTTTTTGTTGCAAAAGCTTAATAAGTTTTCTGAAAACTTTACTTCGGATAAAAGATACAGGCTACAGGGTGCGTGTTAAAATGTTTTTTTATTTGGTACAGAGGTACTAGTGGCAAACGCAACTAATCATTTACATTCAATGAAAATATTTGACACAAACGTGTTACTCGGATGTTTTTTGCACATTGAATTGAAGGGACCGTTTAAATCTCGTTGGTGTGTCGGTCGTTTGCGAGAAATGAAACCGCGAAAATATTTTCTAGTATTTTTTGCTGGAATTGGAACATTTTCTCTAGTTCGTCAGCATGCTCACCAACCTAATGCACTAACCACTGCATTCATAATTGGTCAGGATTATGGTATAACATTTCTATAGAAATTTAAGCACTCGTATCTTCCCAAGATCGTAGGCAACACCACTGGGACTGTCCCCACTGGGCATACTCTATCAGAAGTGTTACTCAATCGAACAGTTTTGCTACTTAGTGTGGTGAAATTTGGGTGCCCTATTAATAATCCAAAAAAGATAAGCCCTGCTGTCAGATGCCTTAGGTGACCACCTACCTCGTTTTTTTTTTTTCTTTTGTTGGGGTAGGAGCCCCAAGACTGGAGCACTCAGACTCAATACTTGCCCATTGTACTACCGGGAAAAAAACCCCGGGTAATTAAATTTCTTCGTCTTTCGTAGAATGCTGATACCATATCAGTGATTATATGGTATCAGCACTCACCACATCGGCTTCAAGGATCTGAGACGAGCAGAGGAAGTGTTCACAATATCATCACAGGTGTCGCAGATAGTGATATCGCTTCAGCCTAGCACATTAAAATACTTGCCAAAAGTGAAATGGCCCATAAGAACGCCAGTAAGCTTCTGTCTTTCTTACAGAAGTTCGGAAGCATTCGTTTAGTCTGTCTACATTCCAGAAATCATGTCACGCACGGTTATGTTCATAGGAAGGACAACCGTCAACAGAAATCCTGAGGAAGATCTAACACAGGTTCAGATCCTGAGAAGCTCTCCTCCGAGCCATGTCTAGCAAGTTCATAGGAGATCTCATTTTTAGTAATCCCATGGTGACCTAGGACCCAAACAGGACTCACTGAGCCTTATGACTGAATTTAGAGAGCTCTTGTACTCTCGAACGATTTTGGAAGTGATTAAAGGGCTGAGCAAGGCTTTAAGAGCATCCTGGCTATAGCTACAGATACAGATAGTTCGTAACCATTAGGACTGCATACGAGTACGTCTCTGCTTGCAAGTCAGGCGCAAGTTTACTTAACGAGAAGTGGCCGTCGCTTGAAATGATTTACAAATGGTTCCGAAATTTCCGATGCGGTTATCTGACCACAAAGGACGCCGACCGTCCTGGACGTCCAATTGTGGTCACCACACCAGCAATGGTCTATAAATGTGTAATGATGGACGATAGGAAAATTAAATTGCGGGTGATTGCTGAGGCTGTAGGCATCTCAGATGATCGGGTGCACATCTTTTTGAAAAATTATTTGGATATGAGAAAGCTGTCGGAGCGATGGGTGCCACTGTTGCTCACTCTGGACCAAAAATGGACCCGGATGACATGTTCATGACATGGTACGTATTGCTTCCCCATCCACAATATTCTCCAGATTTAGTCCCTTGCGACTATTTTCTGTTTCCAAACAAGAAGAAATGACTTGGATAATAGATTCGCATCAAATGAAAAGGTTATTGCCGCAACAGAGGCCTTTTTTGCAGAGTTCAACAAATCTTATTACTCGGACGTCTTAAAAAATATGGAGCATCGCTCACCTAAGTGTATTGAATTAAAATGAGATTATGTTGAAAAACTCCAATATTTCGGCTGCTTGGGAGCTTTCCCCAGTACGCCTGCCTCTGCTCTAGACGTCTTGATGAACCTAACTCCCCTTGATATTTATATCATGATATTTATATATTTAAAAAGAAGCGGTTTCTGGCACGATTCGCACTGGAGTTTTGATGACGTTGCGGGACTATTATCCTACGACCCCTGTCTCATGGATATGCCATCCGATGCAATGACACCTGAATTATGGCTGCGGTGCAAATTTGAAGTCAACTTTCCCAATGTTCAGGATTGGCTTTGGCAGAAGTCTGAGCCAGGAAAGGAATGTAGTCGCATTTTCACAGACGGCTGTATGGTGTTGGTGTTTTCGTGGAATGCGACAACATGAGGCTTCACTTCTCATTGAGAAAACACACATCTGTCTTCCAGGCAGAAATATATGCTATCCTAATGGCTGCGGACTATATTGGTACGGAAGGGGCGAAGTATCTGCGTCTGTAGTGACAGTCAGGCTGCACTTAAGGCCTTGCACAATACTTTAACCACTTCCAAAATAGTTCGAGAATGCAAAACATCCTTGAATTCGGTCGAAAGGCTGAACTCACTGAATCTTGTTTGGGTGCCAGGACACAAAGCGATAGCAAGAAATGAGATCTCTGCCGAGCTTGCTAGACAAAGCTCAGAATAGAATTTCTCTGGACCTGAACCCACGTTGGGTTTGCCAGTGTCCTCGGTTAGGGCTTCCATTGTTGACTGGGTTTTCAGTGAACACAATCGAAGGTGGCATGACTTTCCAGTATGCAGGCAGGCTAAATGAATGGTTCCCGTCGTCTGTAAGAAATCCGCGGCTTTCTTGCTATCTCTTAGCAGAAAAGACTGCAGATAACTTATTGGCGCTCTTACGTGCCACTTCGCCTTTGCCAAGCACCTCTATTTGCTAGGTTTGAGCGCTACCCCTCTCTGCAACTCCTGTGAAAAGGTCGATGACACTTCCTTTGCTCGGATCATGTGGCAGATTTTCGGTGATGATGTGGTGAGTGCCGATGACTTAAGCTCTTCATCACTGAAGCGTCTACTCATCTTTTTACAAAAAAAGAAAAAAACTCATTAAAATGGGGTTCTCTGCCTGGTTGTACAATGGACCTGTTTTTGAGTCTGAGTGCTCCAGTAGGGTGTACCCGCCCCGACAAAAAAAAAATGTTGAAAAAAAAAATTAATTTTTGGTGAAAAAAACATGTCTTCTATATTATTGTACGTCACTGTATAAGGTCTTGACGTAAATTAATAAATCGACCGCATGAAGACTTGGTACATCACTACAATGGTAGAAATATGACAGACCTTCTTCGGGAAGAACAAAGGGCGGTATGCTAAATTCTTATAGCTGACGACATCCAATCAAATAGCAAAGTGGACCATATTGTATTCATGAAAGTATTTGGAATGCGTTTTTAGTGATCGTATGAAATCACCGTATCCAGGAGTTAATTCTCATAAGGATTGAAAATTAATTTTAATTTTCTGAAGCTAAAAATCTACTGCTCATTAATTTGCTTTCAACAAACAAAACCACAAGAACTTCAACACTTGCTAAACAAGCTGTGAGCTGTCGTATAACAACAACCGTCCAAACCCAACATACAGTCCAAACCCAAATAGTAAAGAAAATTAATTTCTAAATACAAAACAATTAGCATCGCATCAGAAGTTTTCCATTAACGTGTGCAACCCGAGTGCAGCAACAAAAACGAAAAATTAATATAAATTAAAACAAACAGCAAAAGGGTTGCATAGAGTTGAATTATGTGCATTTCCTTCCCTTTCCAAAATAACAGGAAGAGAGAAAAAAAAAAAAAAAAACTCAAGCGTTTAATGTCTTCCCAGGTATTCACAAAGTTTACTAGTAATTGGTTTTTATTCTTTTGACCATAGACAACAGAGGAAGTTTGAGGCAGTAAACAATTTACACAGGAAAAAGGATGCAGTAAACTTTTACCCAAAAAAAAAAGGAAAGAAAAGCCATCAGTTTTATATGAATGCGTGCTGTAGGGAATGGATTTGTTCCGGGTAAACATCTGCATGGGTAGAAAAAACAAAAAAAACAACAGAAAATCATTCACATGTAATTTTTGTTTAATATTTTGCAAACAGTTTGATAATAAAAGGGAAGCCTTTTGTTTTCAAGGACTTCAGATGGTAATAATTAAAATTCTTTGTACAGCACGTAACAACTGTTTGTGAATTATAATTAAATATTCGACTTTTAATTGGTAAACAAAATTTATCCTTAGCTGTTAATACATAGAATTCGTTTTGTTATTGAAATAGTTATACGTATAATATAAATTTGGTATTTGATGAATTACTGTTAAAAGATAATTGAATTTTAGAATTATTGTAGCTGCCAGGGGAAACAATTTTAAAACAATTTCCATGAAAAGGTTTAAAAAAAACTAGCGCAGATTATAAATGCTGCATTCATGTTAAGACATGTGCCAAGCATGTGGAAGGTGAATGATTCCAAAAGCACGCAAACCACCTAGCGAAGTAACCTCATATAGGCCAATATCGATACTACCAATGTGGTCCAAATTATTCGAAAAAATGCTGGTAAAACATCCGCAAAAGATAATTGAAGAAAAATCGATAGTCCCAATTCACCAATTTGGATTTAGAAATAAGCACTCTACAATGGTTCAGGTGCATAGAACCACAGAGAAAATCGAAAAAAGCATTTAAAGAGAAAAATGTGTGCTCTACAATATTTCTTGATATAGCACAAGCTTTCGATAAAGTCTGGCACAAAGGATTGATCCACTAAATTACAAAAGTAACTGCCGGAGCAGTATTCGAAAATTCTGGAGTCATATAATATATATCAGATCGATTCTTCCGAATTAAAAATGAAACAGAGTACTCAATATTAAGAGAAATTAAAGCGGGCGTACCACAAGGCAGTGAATTGGGTCCTGTGCTGTACCTCTTCTTCACTAGAGATCTGCCTGAAAGTGGAGAAACCACTATAGCAACTTTTGTAGATGACACTGCTGTACTTGCTGTGGAAGTAACTGTCGAAATAGCAACAAAAAAGCTTCAAATGGCAATAAACAGTATTTCAGTATGGACTAATAAATGGCAGATTAAATTAAAGGACCTAAGTCAGTCCATATTAATTTTACATATAAAAACGTACCACACATTCCAGTATATATAAACAACAATATAGTGAAATACTCAAATACAGATAAATATCTAGGCATGACCCTAGACGCTAAACTGTGTTGGGAAGTGCATGTAAAAAAAAGAGAGATGAGTTGAACACGCGATACAGTAAAATGTATTGGCTTATTGGGAGATACTCATCCCTGTTCAATTACAATAAGCAATTGCTATACAAGCAGGTTCTGAAACCGGTATGGACCTATGGGCTCCAGTTGTGGGCATGCACATGCCAAACAAATTTACAAAAAATCCAAGTCTTCAAAAATAAGGTACTAAGGAACATAGTAAATGCACCTTGGTACATACGCAACGGTGATCTACATAGTGATCTTAATATTGAAATGGCTGAAGATGAAGGTAAAAAAGCTGCTCAAAGGCACAAAAGTAGGCTATTTAGAAATGACAGAACTATTAAATACTGACAATGTAATCAGGAGACTAAGAGGGGTAAAACCTCTTGATCTGTAAGAGTTAGCTAAGGCCAAGAAATTAGGTAATATTTTCAAACAAAAAAAGTCTTGAAATCCAACAAACAGCGGAGTTTTCTTTTCTATCTTTCAAATAATTCTAAAATGAATTGCTGATTAGTCGAACGACTAGGTGTAATCCCTTTCGGGATGACGAAAGTTATTTTTTTTTTTAGATCGGATTAAAGTCCTATTGCAGAAGCATCCCTCGCGTACTACCTCTGCAATGTCTTTCGATGATTTTTCCTTCCAGCGAGCCGCCCAAAAAAATTGTTGCTGCCACAGAATTTCCTTATAAAATCGAAGTAAGAACGTAAGGAAGTAGAAAAAACAAAAAAAAACATTTTAAAAACTCGGGGTCCGCACTAAATCAATGTGTAGCTGAATGAACGATAGTATTAAATCCTCAGAGCCGTCTTCGATTTTTCTATTATCTCCTCTCGGCTGCTAAAACGCGTTCCCCGGAGCGGTTCCTTGAGTCGATTGAACAGGAAGAAATCGCAGGGAGCGAAATCAGGCAAATTCCGTGGCTGTTGGATGGTATTCGTACTGTTCTTGGTCAAAAACTCACGAATAAGAATTGCATTGTGCGACGGTGCGTTATCGAGTTATTTGCCCACAAATCCGGTCTTTTTTTTTGGAAAATTACTTCGCGCAAACGTCTCATAACGCCCAAATAATAAACCTTTTTGACTGTCTGATCTTGTGGCAAGAATTCAACACAGTTGTAGCCCATGGAAACCGTGAGCATCGCCTTCTTTTTCGACTGAAAACGACGTGGTTTTTTCAGTCTTGACTCATTCGGTGTACGCCATTCACTCGCCAGCTGCCTGGATTGCGTTTCGTACTTATAAACCCATATCTCTTCCCCAGTAATTATGCATTTGATGTATGTTGGGTCGGATTCAGTCGCTAAAATCATGTCTTTCGCGATGTCAATGCAGGTCCTTTTTTGCATGAAATTCAGGTCTTTCGACACTAGCTGTGCAGCGACACGTCTGAAGCCCAAATCTTTCACCAAAATGTCTTGAACGGATCCACAAGCAATGTTCAAGTCCTGTGGCAGTTTTTTAATGGTAAATTTGCGGTTTTCAGTCAACATTTCTTTGATTTTATTGATGTCTTCGACGGTTTTCGGTGTTAATGGCCTACCACTGCGTTCGTCATCCTCGACGGACTCACGACCACTTTTGAAACGTTTGTGCCACTCATAAACGTCTGTTTTCGATAGAGTATAGTTGCCGAAACACTTCTACAACATTTCCAAAGTCTTCGCACCGTTGAATCCGTTTTTAACTAAAAATTTGATGCAACCTTGTTGTTGCAAAGTTAAACACATTTTTAAAATCGTAAACAATCGAAAACACATACGGAGGCAGATGTACTCGTACTCTCGAGTACTTTACAAATGTCAAGCTGCGACGCTAAAATTAATGGAGAGAATTTTAATGACAGATGTGTCGCTAAAAGGCATCCGGAAACCTCAAATGCAATTTTTTGTGGTGTATTCCTTGACGTCTCACAAGCTTTTGATAAGGCTTGGCACGAAGGCTTGGAGTATAAAATGCAACGACTACTGCCACGGCAACTTAATGAAACTTTTTCGTGTTAAGCACGGAAATGATTACTCCGATTTCAAGGAGATTGCGGCCGGAGTCCCACAAGGAAGTGTCGTTGGCCCACTTCTATATGTACTCTACACTTGTGATATCCCGCAGGAAAGAAACTGCGTCATCGCCACGTTTGCGGATGATACGGCGATATTCACAACGGGCGATACAATTGAAACAGCAACTGAAAAGCTGCAACATGCTATTAATAAAGTCCACGCTTGGACGAATTCCTGTCGTATTGTGCTGAACGAAAACAAATCTACCCACGTCAACTTTACCTACAAAAAAGTGGACAGATTACCCGTACGAGTATATTTAAACTCGGCTCAAATACCGTACACGAACGAAACAAAATATCTAGGAATGACTCTAGATGCTAAGCTTAAATGGAAATCGCACGTAAAAAAGGAAAGGCGACGAGCTCGAAAACAAATACCGACAAATGTACTGGATACTAGGAAAACATTCGAAGTTGAGCCTACATAACAAACTGCTTATCTATAAGCAAGTGCTAAACCCAGTGTGGATAGAAACATCATACAAACTTTTGAAAATATAGTTCTTAGAACGATCGTTAGCGCATCGTGGTACGTACGTAACGAAGATATTCATCGGGACCTGGGAATTTTGCTCGTAAACACAAATATCGTGTTCACGGCCATTGTAACCGTATCGTCATTCAACTACTTGACGCGAACAATTCAATTCGTCGTCTGCAAAGGACAAAACCTTTTGACCTCGCGTAGTTACCAGGGACCACCACGAGTAGGTAAAGCAAGCACTTGAGCACAACTTGGTTGTTGCACTACTGGCCCATATTTTGGGCGTTCAGTAGTTTCCCGACCAATCGCAATCCAGATCTCCATTACCAAGGAATGATCCTATAATATTGGGTGTTGTTTCTTATTTTAAACAACCACTACTTTAAAATACAGCTTTACAGCTCCTTCTCGCAGTCAAGTAAAAATGGGGACACGGCCATTTGCTAATGTTGCAGTTCAAGTTTAAAATAGTGGTCTATAAAATTTCACTAGTACAGGAAGAACACGTTCCCATTACAAATAAATAATTCAAAGAGCCGCCAAAAAGTGACAAATAATTTTTCGGTATAATAAGAGTGAATCAATTACCAACACTGTTAGGTGCATCCTCCCCTCACGTATTCTATTCTACTTGATGTTATACAAGTATCTCTCAACTGCTAGGAACATTTCGTCCTATGCTTATTACAATTTTCCATTGTGCTTGTCACAAAGCCATAGATAGACAACGGAATAATTTTATTTTTTATGTTACACAATTATCCTAGGTGACATTTCAGACACTTTGCGGGAATTTTCATCCTCCTGACACCCTGACTGGCATACTATAAGTTATTCACATGAAAAACGAGAATGTGTATTATTCGAATTTTAGAGATATGGCAAATAAGGTACATAGGTATAAGTTTAGATGATATGCACATGAATTCTAAATTAATTTAATTTACTAATCCATAAGTCTTTCAAAATACTATTGTGGCCCTCTATTGAGAAGAATTGCGAGCGTGCTGATACTTTTTGTTTGGGTATACTCACAAGACTGCTAGGTGTATATGAATTCAATATTGACATTGAAGAGATTACTATATATAACGTATTTGAGATGAATCATGGGGCAACATGTGCGTCAACAGTTCTATAACGCGTTTGAGCTGCTTCCAACTCATTCCCAAAGAACTTGATTCCGCCTCAACTATTCTGCACCAGGTTCGCCTAAGGCGTCCCGCAGTTCTGCCTGTCTGGTTGAGCGGGTTCCACTGCATGGCATACATATTTCGCAATGGAGTTGTCGTCTTCCTGCCGTAGGGTGTGCCCAATCGTGTGAATGCGTATCTTAGTGGTATGTATTCCAAGTACTGCACCCCTATAGAAAAACTGATTCTACTTTGAAGCGGAACAGTCACAGTTTGGTTCTTGTGCTGAGAACATTGCTTCTAGAGACTTTGGATAGCATTCCAAATACAGCTTTTGCCCAGTTTGATTTCTTTTGATTCAGTTTGTTGTTAGCGCGGTTAACCGAGACCACACTACTCGATTACCTGTCCGACAATTTTGAGTTGAGCGCGGGTGTTAGAAATGCTCAGGGCTTTTGTTTTGGCTGTGTTTATTGTAAGCACCACTTTGTTTGCCTCAGATTCTAGATTTTGGGTCATCAGAAGGTCTATTATCCGATGTGAAAGTAGGCAAACATCGTCAGCTTAGTCGAGGTGTTACCTTCCATCAATACTGCACGGATTACATCGCTAATGACCACCAAAAACAACAACGGTGATAGTATGTACCCCCGACGTACTCCACTTTGGACTCAAAAATCATCCGACACCTTACCATTGTGTACGACGTGACACTTACTATCCTCGTATGTAATCTTGATAATAGCTAAGGGTTTTTCTGGGATGCCTCTCCTCCGCAAGGTCAACCAAATAGCATTTCGAGTCGAACTATCGAAAGCCTTCTCGAAGTCAATAATCAGTAGATGTCGCGGAGACCTGTACTCGACGCATTGCTCCATTATGATACGTATGGTGTTCATGTGGTCGATGCAGGAGGAACTATTGCGAAAGCTTGCCTGTTCGACATCGAGAGCTGAATCTAAATGTTCTTGAAACCGTACCAATATGATTTTAGTTATTATCTTGGCTCCGAACGGGAGAACGCATATACCTCTCTAGTTCACGCGTCGGTCCACAGCGCACATCAAACTGTCACCCGTGGTGAATGCAATGGCCTCTGAAAGATCACATAAATTCTCAGAACTTCAAATTTTGTTTATTTACGTAGCCGTTGAGCGAAAAATGGGCCCCACCTCGGAAGAAGATATTGTTCGTTAAATTGACGTCAACTTGTTGATTTTGCACCACCCAATCGGCGTACTTTTTGCGCATTCTATGTTCAGCAGACGCATTCCCAACCTCGAAACGAATAACTCTTTACAACATGTAGTTACATATTTTTCTTTGCTAAATAATATAATACATTCTTATATGTTTGTATATAGTTGATATTCTGAATCAACCTTCCTCGCAAAATACCTAAAGCTCATAAAACTCATAAATATAAGCACGCTAGAAGGTCAACCTTTGACAAATGACAAATTAGTATAGCAAGTTACCAAATTACTGGAGAACACCTTCGAAATTTTTAGGTACAAATGAAATGATTTGTTAACTACCTCTTTCCACAGTTAATTTGTAATTCATTCCTTCTTGTATACGTAATGAGTTTCTGTTATTTGTGACAAGTCAATTGCGGGAGGTAATTGCTTACATTGAGTAAAGTTATTTTGATTAATGTGTTATTTAGGATTTTTTTTTTTTAAATTATTCTCTGTAAACAAAAAGTAGAATCCCCAGATTCTTGGAGCTACATATGGAGTTATCTACTGTATCGACAGCAATCTTGCAAGTAGGCGTACCGTAAAATGCTGCCAATATCGTACGCACATCACGCTACTACTGCTTATTGTGATACTGCAGATATGTGCAGTAGATTATGCACGTCGGTGTCGGACGCAGTGGTTGGTTTTGATTGGCGACATTTTTAACATTTGTTGCAGTTCTATTCTTGCAATATGTAGCGAAAATTTAGTTTACGAGTATCCCCACCAAAAACTTTGATGACGTGACAAGTGTCAGAGTACTAATCGTTGTTTTAACCGAGGATGCTGTATTTGATTGGCCTAATGTAATAAAGCCGCAAACAAACCTCTCTACCTTTGCTGTCTGCTGCTGCTTATAGCTGATACATATTTGATGGCAAACTTGTTGCGTGCAAAGGTCGAAATTTCAGTCACCTTTTTGGTTAGACAATCAAATGAATGAAGATTCAAACACTACAATTGCGACAATCAGATTCGTAGCTGGTACCTTAGAGAAGATAATGCAAGTCCACTTTTCCACTCGTACAGTTGCAGGAGTACTCAAAGTTCTTAACATATACAAATCCGCTGGTTCAGATCGTATCTCCTCCATAGTTCTGAAGACGTTTTCTCCCACGCTGGGAAAACTTCTGCGTAAGCTTTTCTGCCTATCCTACTCTTCTGGGCTGTTTCCGAGTAGATGATAAATAGCCCGTCCCTAAAAGAGGTGCATCTTCCTCCCTGTTTAATTACCGACAAATTGAACTTATGTCCCTTCTTTCGAGTGTCATAGAAACGCTGATAAATCGTCAGCTTATGATATATCTCGATTCACAAAAACACAGTATAGTTTTCGTAGCAATAGGTCCACTGGTGATTTGATGGCATGTCTCTCCGAGAAGTGGAACCAATCTATCCATCACTTCGGCGAAACTAAGATGGTTGCGCTTGATATTTCAAATGCCTTTGACAAAGTTTGGCATCAGGCTCTTTTGTCGAAGAATCTATTCTTCAATGGATTAGAAATTAGCTTTAGAGGCGTTCAATACAAGTTTTCTTGGTTGGTCTCAAGTCTGCAATTCACCACATAAATGCTACAAGGCTCTCTTTTTTTTATTTTTGTAAATGATCTCTTCCATGCAACTTCTAATCCAATCCATTCCTTTGCTGATGACAGTACCCTCAGTTTTTTATAATAGTTCCCTAACTCACGTCCTTGCTCTTCGGCCTTAGAAGATGAACGACAATGTACGTAGGGACTAACAAAAGATCGCTTAGTTGGTGCCAATTTAATAGTTTTTGAAAAAAAAGATGCATTTCTGTTGCTTATAATCTAGAAATATTTATTTCCAAATTTCAGAACAATAGGTAAAAATGGAGACGAGAAAGAGAAAAATTAGTGACGTAAGCTTGGTTGAAGTTCCACCGCCAACACAGGAAGAAATTCTTTTCGCCATTCTCTTCGGATATCGACGTCAACTCACGCCAGTCAAAATTCTGCACGAATGCCAAAATGCATACGGAATAAATGCATCATCTCTTGTTACTATTTCAAAGTGGTTTCGAAGATTCCAGACTGGCCATTTTTCTGTGGAGGATGAATCTCACGTGAAGGTCGGCCCAAATCCTGGACCTGGCTTAATCGAATGGGGTTCCACTAACAAAATGCTGTCTTCAGTCAAGCGAAGCCAAAACCCTCAACCATTATCCGTGAATGGTTCTAACATAGCTGAAACCGAAAGACTTGACATTCTCGGTATGTGTATTAACAACCATCTTCGATAGAACGATCATATATTAGAGATTGCCAAAAATGCTGCAAAAACGGTGCAAGAAATATTTTATCCCGTCTGAGCTGGCCTCACTTTATAAGGCATTTATATGTCCAAAGCTGAAATGTATTATAACACCCACATCTGGTCCAGTACACCCAAGACCGTTCTGCACATTCTACACAGGGTACAGAATAGCGGGTTAAAACTAATTGGTGGTAGACATTGTGAACTCCATAGATTCACTCGAGCATCGTAGAAATGCCTCGTGTATTTCTCTATTTTACCGCATTTAAAAAAAAAAACAGAAAAATGTTTCAGCGAAATAGCCAGTTGCATTCCTCCCCTTCAAAATTTTACCCACAATACGCGTCATGCTTCGAATACACATCTGTTCACCATTAAGCCCAACTTCGGTCGTACGTTTAAGTATAGGGATTCATTTTTCAGCCGAACAACACGAATGTGGAATGAACTACCAGGCTTTTTATTTCCTCATCATTATAACCTTCAAATGTTTAAACCCAACGTGCACAAGCTTTTCCTCTGTTTCTCTTCCCTTCCCCTTTCCGCAAACGCCCGTGCCCTGAAACAGTATAAGGATTTCATATCCCCTTTGGCGCGCACAAATTAAAAAAAAAAATAACGGGTCAAGTTAGTGCTCAGAAGGAGCACTAATAGAAATTTTTGATTCGTCAAAAAATTCCTGAAAAAACGAAGACAAGCGTGTTCCTATTTTCTACCACAGTCCCGGCTAGCTAGTTTGCTTGTACTGTCCGAAAGCAGACTTTGTTTGTGATGTTTCTGCTAAACCATCATCATCTCCCACAAGGAGGAGTTCTATCTCTTCTAATGTGGAGTCAAGTTGTGGATGAACTTCTTGAAAACTTAACCAACCTTGGAATCAACTGTCAAGCCTATGCTGATGACATACGAGTAGTACTGATTGCCAGAGAAAAGTCTGAAGGAACCCTTTGTGACATTATACAAAGAGGTCTAAAAGCAACTAAAGAATGGTGCTACAAGGCTGGGATGAACATAAACCCGGGAAACTAACTCCAGTGAAAGAAGTGAAATATTTAGGATTACACCTAGATAGTAAACTCATGTGAAAAAGCACACAGAAGAAATATCCAAAAAGACCACCCGTGCTCTCATGATATGTAGGAGCCTAGCGAGTAAGTCTTGGGTACTTAACCCGAGCATTCTAAGATGGATGTATATCGCCATTGTAAGACCAATGATCACATATTGAGCGATAGCATGGGCCAAACGAACTAGTCTAGTCACAACGAGGAGTAAACTCACTAAAGTGCAAAGACTTACTTTCCTCTGTATTACTGGGGCCATGAGAACATGTCGAACTGCTACTATGGAAGTATTCCTGGAACTAACTCCACTTCATATTGTAGTTGAGCAATATGCAAAGCGGACGATCCTAAGGATGGCGAAAGAGGGCATCGGGAGGGAGAAATGCATCAATTCAAAAGAATATGATGTACTTCTCAAGAAATTCCCCCTTCTAGCAATTCCTAGAGATGATAGTATCAGGAAATTTAATTTTCATTAAAAATTCCGTACGAAGTTATGTAACAAAAAAAAGCTTGGACCAATGAATCCATAATATACGGTTTGAGTAACCACACAATAAAGTGGTATACGAATGGCTTGAGAACTGAAGAAGGCACAGGGGCGGGTGTATTTGAGCCAAGAATAAAGTATTCTAAACCTATGGGCAAAAGTATACACTATAGATAGATGTGTTCAATTCAATCTCGACAGAAGGTACAAAAATGCGACACAGCAATATTGTCAGACAGTCAAGCAGCTATCAAGGAATTTGACTCCCATGTCATTAGATCAAAACTTGTGTGGGAATGCCTATACAAACCTAATGAATTGGTTAGTATTAACAAGGTAATACAGGGTAACGAAGAAGCAGATTCATTCTGCGGAATAGGAAATTACACCATACGCGAAGAATTCAGGAAGATGTGGAAATAAGACGGGACGAGAACCCGGATTAATACTCCAGGCCTGAGGCACGCTAAGACACTTCTGGGTCACTCGAACTGGGAAAGATTCGAAGCGTGTATCTGTCTTAAGAAGAATAACATACGTATCCTAACAGGCTTTCTAACAGAACACTGTAAACTCGGGGAGCATCTAAGGAAACTAGGTATAACAAAATAATGCCTTTGCAGATTCTGCAATGAGTCCAGTGAGATGTAGGGCACTAACCCACAAAAGATTGAAATACTTGGGCAAGTACCAACTATCAGATGAGGATATACCAACTATAGATCCACTTCTCATTCTCAGATTCATAAGAAAAACTGGATTATAGAGAGTGCTCTAGGGTGAATTATCCTTGCCAAGGCAAAGAAAGAGTGTTTGACCCTCGATAACAATTCTGAAGGAATTATATTCTGAGGGAAACTATAATGAGGGAATAAAGCTCTTCTAGGTATTAGCAGAGGGCACAAGTTGACCCTACACATTTATTCAGTATTTGTCGTCAGTATCCTTATAGCTTGAAATAGGCATTAAATCTTTCCTAAACATAATGTATCTAAATTTATAAAATATCATCAAACACTTGCTTATACTCAGCGAATCGTTTCAATACTAATATACGATACAGACATGGATGTATACGACTATGTATTAACAAGCAATGGATTCTCTGGTAAGTAAAAACTGTTGATTTTCCACGTAAACATTTCGCCTTTTCCATCCGGTCGAAAGGACCTCTTCCTATATTCCCAACAAAATGCGTGACAAAGCGCCCTTAAGTTTTGTGGTTCCGTAAAATTTCGGTTAAACTTTTTCGTAACTGAAACGGGGAATTAGTGAAATAGTTTAACTAAATCATTGTATACTGACTTAGTTTCCCCATTTATGGTGGCAAAATTACGATGTGGGATGGTTTATTGACTTTGTTTTATAACTTGTGAAATAGCTTTTTAGTTAGTTGGTAATGTGTGGTATGAACTAAATGTTTATGTCTATTTGTATACATATTTGGCTTTAACACTTCGTGGTGAGTTGGCTTTGAGTATAGTAGATATATATTTTGAATATATCTGGCATTGGAGTCCATTCCTTGGTTCGAATCTAAGATTCACTGAAGTCTTACTTAACCTTAGTCTAGAAATTATACCTACTGTCTCCCTTTATCTCTTTTACAACTTAGATTCTAACTGACAGATGTCAACTGAATCGTCCATGTTCGGATTATCGATAAATTCGATTTGAAATAGAGTAAATTTAACCCATCTAACTTCAGCCCAAAGAGAAAAATTGATTGGGTCTTTGTAAAGAAAACTTGAGCCATTCGTTATAAGGTAGAATACCTCAAATTATAGTAAAGGTAAATTTGAGTATTCCACTGATTGTCACTGCCTTAGAAGAGAGTGGATTATGCTTAAAGAAATATCGATAAGTATGGATGGTGTGGAAATCTCTGGGCTTACACAATGAGAAGATTCGCAGAAAGGCTGCTTCAGCTCTCGAATAGGCAAGATATTGACGCAAAAGGCTATACATACCACGTATCAATCGTCATTAGCGGTCCTTTTGAAAGCTCTGTCGCTCTATACATATACTCGTACCTACACCACAAATTAATTCTGCCACCTTGTGCCTAACTCCCAGATTAATCTTAATACAAATGGAACTGGAGCATTGACCGCATTTGTCATTCAAATAATATTGCCGCTATATGTTTATGATTAACCTCAAATATCCCTGTGTGAAAAAGAGATTCCACATGATCCTAAATGGTGTTTCAACAAGAACTTCTAAATAATTATTCCCCATGAAGGGCTGACAATACCATATACATACCATAGTTTTATTTTGTCTCGTATATAGGTAGATTTAAAATGTGAAGAGTCTCTCATTATCCAAATCCAACGATGCCTGCAACGTACCGAAGAGCAAGCCTGCACTAAATTACTATTTCATAAACACTCACAAAAAAAGTCTATCGGTGAGTGGCTCAATCTGCTAATGGACACACACTTCCCCTGCTGCATGTCTATCCCTGATCAGAGGACCTGCCGCTGAGTATTCCGTACGCTAACAGATCTCTCCTGACATAATCAGCAGTGAGAAGCTAAAGTTCAAACCATTCAAAGCCCCGGGACCAGACTGCATTTTTTTTTTGCTGAACTACAAATGGCGTTCGGAATCACACGATACAACCTGTCCTGCATTCGGAAAGACTGTCTGGCACTAGGAACTATACCCAGTGCTTGGTCCGAGGTGAAGGTGGTTTTCATACCTCGCACACACTTTCTAATGATCTCAGACCAATTAGTTTGACATATTTTTTGCTCAAAACTCTCTAGAGAATCATCGATCTCTACATTAAAGACTAAAGTAGATAGTATCTTGCTATCTAAGTTACAACATGCCGATCAAAAACGTAAATCTGTTGAAATAGCCCTGCATTCAAACACCCCATCGAAAAATCTCTCTTCACTCTGGTGACATTTCTTGATATAGAACGAGCTTTCAACAACTTTGAATCTAATTCGATCATCGATGCCTACGCAGAGTTAACATATGTGAATCCATCTGCTGCATTGTAGAGCACATGATCAGAACTAGAGTGTTTCTTTTGGGGGCAACTCTATCAAGAAACAAACACAACTGGGAACCCCTCAGGGAGGAGTGCTTTCCCCTTTGCTCTATAATCTTGTTCTCAACGAACTTCTTCGCTTGCGCGGACGATGTAGCTTTCTCTATTCAGGCAAGTACCCTCAGACACTTGCCAATGTCATGCAATTTACCTTAAATAGGTTACTCTAGACAAGCAGCTGCGGTCTCAGTGTTAATCCGACGAAGATTGAGCCGGTCCTTCTCACTAGTAAATATAAAATTCCCTGTTTTTCGTCCCCACACTGGAAGGCTCCACTCTTAGTCTCTCAAACAGCGCTAGCTATTTGGGATAAAGTTAAACAAGAGGCTCCACTGGAGCTTCCGGTTTAAGCAATGGTTACCCTGTACTCATATAAAAGGGCGGTGGGCTCCACGTAGGGCCTGCAAATCTACATAATGAACTGGATATATATGTCGGTAGTAAGGCCGATCCGCTTGTACTGTAATGGTGGACCGTCTTGAAGAGGAATTTCAACTTAAAATTAATGGAAAACGCTCAACAAGTGGTATGTCTCAGCATCGTGGGTGCTCTGAAAAACTCTCCAACAACGAAAACTCTTCAAACCATGCTTGACCTACTCCCGATAGACATCATCGGTAAACAAATCGCAATGGAAAAAGCAAAACACTGGTCATTCCAACATACTTATGACGCATCGTCATCTTTCCAAGGCCACTGACCACTTGCCTACCGAAACTAATTTCAACTTAGGCTTCAAAAACTCCGATACCGAACATTTCTAAGTGGCCGCAACGCGATGTTCTTTCCAATGGATCACTGTCAATTTTTACGAATGAGTCCGAAACCCAGGATGGAGTCGGAGTCTTCTAAGCCGTCATCAACAACAATCCAACAATAATATCTGCTACGAGATAGCTGGACAGTACAACCTTACCCTTTGCTGGGTTTCAGTTTACTGTAACGTTCCGGGGAACTGCGAGGCTGACGAATTGGCTAGACGATGCTCTTCAGGTACTATTAGTACATGCTAAGTATCTCATCCACGCCGATGCGCTAAACAAAGCAAGCCATATATGGAGCCAGCTTGACCAATGCCACACCGCTAAGCTACTATGGCCAAAACTAAACCGAAGAAGATCTTACAGACTTCTAAAGCATAAAAGAGGAACCCTCTCCACACTAACCAATGTAATAAGGGGACACTGTTGGGCATCTCCCACAACGACCTTTGCAGGAGTTGCAGAGACGAAGAGTAAGAAGGGACAGTTCTGCACTTGCCAACATTAGGAAGGCTACACTAAGTCATTACATTTTCAATGATTTCAATGATCTCAATACTGCCTCTATGGCTAACATAAACAGCTTCAACAGGAAGAGCAATTGATTCCAGGAGCGGACCCACCTAGGTAGGGCCTAGTGGCAGCACAATGGATCTAAGCGTACCTGATCGAGAGTCACTTCAAACCAACCAACTAAACAATGGATCTGTGATACATTAACCTAAGTATGGCGTAGAGGGGATTATTTTGCTTTCGTCGAACTCCATTTATATAATCTATGCTCTCTAATATACCAATCTCACTTAACACGAATATACTAAAATATTCCTTAATACAATAAATAAATAAATAAATAAATAAATAAATAGCTGATACGATGTGCAATGCTTATAAGGTTAGAAGTTAAGTAATTCCATCGTCTCTTAGAAGTCTATAAAGAGTTTCCGTTTAAAATTATTTCGGTGTGTACATGATTAGTTTCAGTGACCGTGTCTGCATGCAGGTAGGTACTATTCACACACTACGGCAGGACATACCCATTAACAAAGGAATTACTTCGATTTCTCGTGACCAACCTCTACTTGTCAATTGGCAATTACAATAATGTCGCCATCAGGTCATGCTTCCTCGAAGGGTCTAAAGCATAATAATACTCGTATACACACCGCGTACCTATGAATACGATTTTGTAAATAATTATTGCACCTTATCGCTGTCACCTGCGTGTAATGACATGTTCGTGCTGATGATGCATTTTAGCACGCATAGTACCTTGTTTTCTAGATGGTTGCTGCCATGACGTGTGTCATTTAAATCAATGTAAGCCTTTCTTTTTTTTGTGACAAAATTTCCTGATATTGTTGGTTGAGAATGCTTATAATATACTTGTGCCATGCATGTCATTATAATCCTGTCTCATCTCATGAATCCATAGTATCGCTTTTTGAATTTCGAGAGGGACTGTAAGGTCAACAGTTATTAAAAGTCATTCAACCACTTGAATCACTGAACTTTCAATGAGGTTATTTCATTATTAATCGATTGCAGTAAAAATAATGTAAATGAGTTTTACAAGTAAGTACCTCCTTAACCTACTTTCTGGACTCATCAATCCAATGAATAATTGGCAACCTTAGTAGTACTATTGCCTTTCGCACAAAGCAAGTATCTATTGAATTGATATCCTCTTGAAAAAATGCATTTAAATTATACATACAATCAATAGCTACTTATATTCCAATAAAATAAATATGATTATCTACAAGTGTAACCAACCCTTGTTCTGAATTCAGAAGAGGTAACTTATGAGAATCACAATTTTCACTTGTTTATTGTTTTGTCAGACCTATTTAACCTATTTTGAGCATTAATTTGAGTATTTAATGCTGCTAGATACTACCGCAGTAAGCTATGGCCGAAAGGTTGCTGTACAGGCAGATATGGATTGCAGAAGAAGATGCTCCATATCAACTCATTCTATGGAGGCCTACAACTGAGGACCCAATAAAAACACCGCAACATTTGATACTGCATCAGTCCCATATCTAGCAGTACGCAGCCTGCATCAGCTAGCATCTGATATATAGAATGATTACCCTCACGTAGCCAAAATAATCACTGACGTTTTTTACGTCGGTGATCTCATTTATGGATCGAACAGAGAAAATGAGGCAATAATCTTGCAAAGGGACATATTAGCAATCCTTAAATCGGCTGGGTTTCCATTGAGAAAGTGGGAGAGTGATTCCACAAGAGTTTTGGAATAGGTTCCTGAAAATGAAAACAAAACAAATTTACCTCTGAGTTTTGAATCAACAGACGCCATCAAAACACTCGGAATTCAATGGTATCCAGCTAAAGATACACTTGCATTTAAAATAAACATACCTGAGGTTCAAACGTTCACAAAACTATCTGTGCTTGCAGATATCGCTCATTTTTTTTTTTTTTTTGATCCACTGGGATGGATCGCCCCATTCATCATAAACGCCAAGTTGATTTTATAACAACTGTGGCTAAAAGAATATTCTTGCAACTCACCAATCTCTCAAGAAACCGAAAATCAGTGGGTGGATTTGCGAGGGGAACTGATAAAGCTTCATAACATCAAAATCCCTCGGTGGATTGAATACACGAATTCAGCCCAGGTTCAACTCCACGGCTTCAGTGATGCCTCAGAAAAGGCTTATGCCGCCGTAATTTACGCTTGCGTAGTAGATATTAGAAAGGAGCATATTCATCTAGTAGCTGCGAAAACAAGAGTCGCACCATCAGCGATCAGATGCTCAGCGCTTGGAACTATGCTCAGCGCGTTTTCTAGCTAGGCTGTTGCATTGTGTGATAGGAGCCATGCAAATTGAAAACCCTGAAATCTTCGCATGGTCCGGCTCCACGATTACATTGGCATAGATTATGGGAAGTCCGTCAATTCGCACAAGATTTGTAGCCAATCGGGTTAGTGACATCAAAACACTAACATGCGCAAATGCTTGCCGACACATTGATCTTTGAGCATCGACCTAAATACAGAAGACTCGATATATTGGAATATCATACTAGGTTAGTTTATATTAGGTAGAAGTGGCTGCCAGCTGAGAGCTAACACACTTAGACCAATAATAGGTCCATTGTGATACCACATGAATTTGGAAAACAGTCACTTGCCTACTCATTGAACCATTTGGAGCATCTGATGAAACGTAGGAGTTTTCTAAAATCTGCATTTTTCTGATCGTTTAGTTCGTTGAGGGTTCCTAAGTGCAGTTTTGTTCTTTGGGAGATAGTTGAGAAGATGAAGAATAGTCTCCTCCTCTTGATAATACGTCAAGTCTTGTTGCATGTTCGCCTATTAGCCAGTACCAGATTTCGAACTGATTATTCTAATCAATAACTCACCCCTTTCGTTTATGGCAGAGCTACCCCAAACGGAGTGATGAGTATTTGCATCACAGTCAACTATGAGTCTACTTTTATTTCTTCCAGTGTCTGCGACCAGTCTCTCCATATTAAATCCAGGAAGATGGCTCATGGTGTCATGGGTGAGATATACCTATGCCAGGCGATGCGGTTATATTCCGATCACTGTAATTAGGAATTAAAATTACCTTCAGTCTACTCTTTACCAGTACGGACGATCTAGGTTTACCTTTATCTTTGACATATAGGGAATAGTATCCAGGAGTCCTGACTAGGACTAGGTTCTACCACCACAGTATTATTCATGCCTTTCGAATCTAATGACGAAGCAAGAAGATCGTCCTCACTCAAAAGAGTATTCTTTGTATTGTCGTCCATCTCCATGTCTGACATTAACTAGGTATGGTTGTATAGTCGATGATTGTGAGTTATCATCTTCCAAGGATGGGAAGGTAATTAATGCTTCAAGGTTTTACTTTCAATGGTGGAATCTAAAAAATGGAGTGGCAGCTTGTTTGCATCCAACTCGTCCCTTTTATATACCTACAAGGTAACAGCGTTGAACTCATAGCTTATCACACCTTCGGTCTTCGCAAAAGGAGCAAGAGATTCCTGATTGACCACAATTAGAGCGTATCTAGAAAGAGTCCTTTGCTCTTCCAACTTAGCGACTTTCCAGTTGTGAGTCGGAACGATGGGTTGCTGATTTCAAAAATTTTGAGTATTTCATTTATGTCGGACGGGATCCAGGTGCGAGTTCTCGATCTGCATGGGATATCCTCTCTTGCTACAATCTCGAGATCGCAAGTTCTCTGATCAGCGCAAGCGATCAGCTTAACAACCATCGTCACGACAGTTGGAAGTCGGGCCAGGATTTTCCTTCATTATATCGATATCACTTTTGTCTATGACAGCCAGTACGAATTTTTCTTTAAGGATTGTCCTGTAGGACTTAGAGGGTGTAGCGTTAGAAGGCCTGGAGGAGGTGCTGGTGTTGTGCACCTTTGGGCTTTTAGAATCCCACACAGATTCCTCTAATGATCTCTGTTGCTTTGAGATGGAGTTCTAGTTGGGTTTTCACTATCCCAGTTCTTTTATTATCCAGAATGTTGCCGAATTTTTGAGGAATACTGTTAGCTGTGCGGCGATTTGTATACGCCTGTTTAGATGGAGAAGGGTCCTGTTTTGACTGTACGGTTTCTTTAGATGGGAAGCCACAATCCTCTTACAAGCCCAGCACCTGTGGAGCATTACCGGTAGACAGCTTAAGCGCCGTACTACCGTCCGGTTTTAAAGGAGAACTGGTCCCAAATTTTTCCAATTAATCTTTTTCTTAGTTTTTTTTATTATTATTTGTTCATTATTATTTGTTCATTATTATTTGTTCATTGTGAGTCCAACGAGCAAGCCGGTGTGCAAAATGTCCATTGCAGCATAGACAATACTACTGCGATAAGGCAACTTACACAACCCCTGTCAGGGTGCCTGAAGGCACTCGTATGTCACTGATTTAACCCTCAACCTTGCATCCTTGGGTACGGTTTGCTATGTGCTCACACTGCCACTGGAATTAGGTTGATTACTTTCCCCTTCGGACCTTCCCCCGAAGACCTTACAGCTTGGGTGGCTCTGCTGCAATCGTTCCCCGTAATAATTAGATCTTACTCAGCATTCCCAACACAACAAGGTAAGCAATCGAGGGGGATGAAGTATGATAGTACAATTTTAGGCAATCAACTATTACAAAGCGTACCCCACCCACGGAAACGGATACGAGTGCTTTTCCTTCCAAAGGCTGGTAGGCGCGATCATGAAAACGTGTAGTACGAAAATAGAAATAGATAATTCCATACACTATTAAGAATACATCTTGGCCACCATTCTAGACATAGAATAATGTACACACTAAAGCAATTCTTGAGTCCCTCACGGAGCTAGGGATAGAAAACTATCTAAGTCATCGGATTGTCTCTATGCTTAGCACTAGAATAATTCAGGCAGCACTAGGAAATAACCAAATTTGCCAGTAGGGGAACATCTCAGGGCAGTGTCATTTTACCTTTACTGTGGCTCATAGTCATGAATAAAATCCTTTTAAAATTAGATAGAAAAAGAAGCAAGGCACTCGGGTTTGGGGATGACATGGTGATACTACTGTCAGGAATATTTCCATACAAAATGCTCTGAGGTAAACACTTGGGCCAAAAAGTGTGATCTTGGCGTCGACTCGAGCAAAATTGAACTGATGCTCTTCACCACCAAAACAAAAATACCTGACCTCACATTTACTCCACAAAATGGTCAACCACTTTCCCTATCGTCCAGTCATAGGTATTTAGGAGTTATATCAAATTATATCAAATAAACTTAACTAGAAACCAAAACGACGGGTAGAGGAGGCATGTATACTTTCTATGCTTGAAGCAGAACCTTCGGTAAAAGATGGGCCTGCACCAAAATTAACCCTATGAGTGTACACAGCCGTAGTACGTCCAATCTTAAATTAAGAGTCAGTAGCATGGTTGCCGACTCTAAGAAAAGTCTGTAACATAACAAAACACAAACACCATAGGCGCTCTGCGATCAACATAGTAAGATGCTGTAACGGTTTTTCTGTATCCTTTCTACATCTAGATCTACACATAACAAACATTGCAGCACATAGCATGATCAGCCTCAGAGAGTGTGGGTGCTGGCCTGTGAAACCCTATGGCCATAGTAATATTCTGGATTCTAGAATACCCTCATTTGGGTTGCAGGGCACAGTCACGTTTAAGAAAACGAACAAGCTCACGGACTGACTAAACAAGGCTCAGCCCTTCACTGTTCACTCGCAGAACTAGTTCACATTCCGCTGGGAGCTGTCAAGCAAAAATCCCCTCAAAGTTTCTTATCAAAACCAAACTGGATGTCGCCAAACTATGAGTACAACAAGGCAAAAACAAACGACTTCCTAAACCTAACATTGTACTCATTTAAACAGCGACTCATAGGTAGTTGTTTCATTGTGAATTCTTGTCAATTCTGTCACAGGATAACTATCTACGATACTCTTCCATGGTATTAGATGCATTTAACCTGCAAATTATACCACAAGCAGATGACTCTTATAGGATTGAGCCCCCACTAAGTCTATTATATTTGGGTTTGAAATTCATAAACCGATAATAACTACTACCTGCATTTAATATTATTAAATTATTATATTATTTCATCAAGTGGTTCTACACAAACAGATGTACCAATATTCCACATAATAACTATTTACCACTCCATTATGGAATCAACTTCCATGGAATGACCCTAAGGCCTTGGTGTTAACATTCATGGCGCCAATCAATCGACAAATGTGTAGGTAGGTATACTATACGAAAGTATTCCGTGGCAAACTGGTTACATTGAACACGCAAAGCTCGTACTATGTAGGTGCAACATTGCAATTTAAATCAATTTACAACCTCCCTGACCGAATAATTTGAGTTTGTATGATAAATCACTCCCTTTTTGCTGTATGGCTGGACTTCAGCTATTGTTAAACAATCCCCAGGATCAGTCCAGGTAGTTGAGAGATTGCGTTAGTTCAACTTATTAGGAAAGTTTATGTAGCATAATGGACTTTATTTTGTGGCGTGTGTGTTCTACATACTATTTATGTGGAAAATTTCAATTAACACGTAGGTTATGGAAACGGGATAGGCATAAGGTTTTCAACCTTATGCCTATCCCGACCCACAACATGGTTCGGGTGGGTGAATGCAGTGAATTTTGAACATAGTTTTAACATATGTATCTTCAAGATTGATATAACCCAGTAGATTTGAACTTAAGGTTAACCGATTTGCAGAAGATTTTCTACCGAACTACTAGTGGATAGTTATAGGGAGAGACTTTATATAACCTGTTGAATGCCCTCCAAACCTAATGCAGATTGTCTTCTGAAGAAAAGTGGGATATATATCATACATTATTCAGCTAAGAAAGGTGTAATGGAAAATATGGAACGATGACTGCTCTGAGCATGGATATGGGGTTAATGTCTTAATGATCATTTTTAAAAATTCGTCAAGTGCCATCCGATTACGTAAAGTTATTTCAAGTTTATTTTTGTCCTCGCACGGATCGCTCGAGTTTCATCAAAAGACATTTGATGTAATTTAATTCGTGTGTAAAGGGTGTTTTTTTTTTAGAGGTGTATAAATTTAAACTGAAATAAGACACATAAAAATCGCGGTAATGCCCATGGTATCGACTTTATTGGAAAGACAATTTTATGACATTTGGGCGCCGCGGCTGGCTCGAATAAAACGCAATCTGGAGGTTGAATTTTTGACCACATTTTAGAGCAGCAGCTCTAGTTTATCGGCGTAGACTAGCGACTTCACATATCCCCACAGAAAATTACCCAAAGGTTTTAAATCACACAATTTTGGAGGCCAATTCACAGGTCCATTACCCGAAATTATGTGCTCGTCGAATGTTTCCTTCATTAAATTGATTGGGGCGCACGCTGTGTGGTATGTTGCGCCGTCCTGTTGAAGCCACATCTCTTCCAAATTAACACCATTCAATTGGGGAAAGAAAAAGTCAGTAGTCATGGGTCTATAGTGCTCTCCATTGACTGTAATTTTCTAGTCGGCATTACTTTTGGAAAAATACGGTGGGTGTAACGGCGTCTCAATAATGGCTTGTGAAATTTCTTCTCTCCAAATGCGGCAATTTTGCTTGTTGATGTAGCCATTCAACCAAAAATGAATCTCATCTCTGAACAAAATTTTGTGGTGAAAATGAGTATCAAGAGCAATCTCGTTTTCGGCCCATTCACCGAACGTCAAGCGGCACACGATGATTTTCCATAAAATAGGTGGACACAGGTCCAATTGCTGTCACGATGAAGAAACGACTCATTCGGGTCCTCCTCAATACTACCCTCCACCTTAGCAACAGCTTCTTCGGTGCGCACTATCAATTAGAGTTTGCGTGGTGCGAAAACGATCCATGGTTATTCGAATTACTTGTTCGGATGGACGATTATGTCGACTGTCATGGACGGTAAGTTTCGCGAACCCAACCACGATTTTCGAAATAAATTTGCACAATTTGCAAGCGTTGTTCTGGCGTAAGTCGATTCATGGTGAAATGACAAACCAAACTGAGCACAAATTAGCTGTCAGCTGTCAAATTGGCTGTCGATGGAAAAAGTGTTGCCAATTCGAACAAATCTCTAAAAAAAAGAAAGAAAGAAATAAAAAGAAATACAAATTTGTACGAATTTGGTTTCTTGATTATGTCGGATATTTAGAAACTTTTATGAAGATTGTGTAATATATGGTGGGTACTTTTTCGCCTACGCCTTGTTCTTTGAGTTATTTTTATACTCCTTTGTAGCACAGCTTTAATTTAACATATTTGTACTCCTTTGTAGCACAGCTTTAATTTAATATGTCGCACGATAGATTTTAAAAATTATTTCCTTGCGGACATTATGACCCCAAAATCCCACCGCAAAAGTAGATTTTAAAATTGTGTCCTCTCTATTTCTGGACCACCACATACTATTTATGTGCAAAATTTCAGCTCTCTAGGTGGAACGGTTCAAAAGACCCGCAGACAACAAGACCTCTGTAATGCAAGGATGACTTCTCGTGCAGTTTCCCATCAGCCAGCTTGAAACTTTTAAATTAAAAAAGTACATACTCGTGTCTGCATTAGACAATCCAAAGACCCACATGTGTGGTTTGCGAACAGCAGTCTCCACATAAATTTGCATTCACTTTTATGCACTGACTTTTACAAATCAAAATTCTCATTTTAGAACCCATCATTCCATATAACCATTACCTGCACTCGTCAAACGCCAGGTGACGAAAGAAAAATCCTTGAAAAGTCAACCTCCCCCAGGTGTACAAAAACGAAAGTCCCTTTTCGGCCATTAAAAACTCATAAAAAACAGTTACCCTCTCTTTAGCGAAAATGTTAGGAGAGGATAACAAAAATAATGTCCCACGGCGCCATCACAGTATGTGTGTGTTGTGTCGTGTCTGCTCTGGCTCTGCTGCGGTTACCCATCCAACAAACATGAACAAATTTTCCAGGAAGCTACCCTCAAAGTCACAAGTCACGTATTTATCGTCTATGGTGTAATAATTTCCCGAATTCTGTAATTAAAGTATTTTATGGTTTAGGTCGGGACAACAATAGCAAAAAAAAAAAAAAAAAATACGAAAAAATGTCCCCTAATCTTTGATCAAGGAACGTATTTATAGCAGAATCACATGAACCCCCAATCTTTATAAATTTCTATAGATATATTTTTATCGGACATTTTCTGGGTGGCAAATGATTTACGTACTTTAGGCCGGTGTCAGATGTGGTTTGAGGTGGTACTCGTATATGTACGTTGAGTGATGGTTAAAGTCCTTCTAATTAGTTTATGGGTTGTACTCGATCGAGAGTCTGTAACCATGAAATGATTGATGTAGTGAGGGTGTTTATTTGAGAAGACCAAAAAGGAAACATTGAACATTTGGTTAAAGACCATTTGTCAAGTTATGGGAGGTGCACGTTGAGTCTGTTCATTCATGTTATGTATTTAGTTTTGACTTCATCTTTTGTAGATGCGGCATACTCGTACAGAGATAATGTTCCAGTCATCGGGCATAGTTTCGTCCATACATATACTTCTACAGCATCACCCCACGGATCGCAAAAGCTTGTATATGAGGTCATCCAAATCGGTAGCTTTTAGAGCTGTGTTGTGTTCAAATCGGTAGCTTTTATAGCTGTGTTGAGCTCTACCTAGTAAGGGGAACTTCATTGACTAGATTTGTACATGGTGTACGGTGGGAAATTTATGTTAACTATGAGAGATATTGTTTTATTACTTAGTTTAACTAGATAGGGTGTGGATTATATTTTTTGAAAATGATATCGTCCAAATGCCGTCCATTTAATCGAACACACTGTTGGAAGCGGACCACAGTGTTTCCTGCCATGTGCTGCAGCATGCTTCAGAGGGGTTAAGTCTGGAGACCTCAGTAGCCACAGGACGTCTCTAAAGCGTTTGATCAGTTTTTGTGGGAAATGTTCACGCAACAAATTCATGGAGGTTCTAGCGGTATGTGGAGTCGCCCCATCTTGTTGAAGCCACGTGTGTGATGAGTAAGATGGATGTGCTCGCAAATTAGGTAGAAAATAATTTGTGATCAAACGACTTTACGAGTATTGCAGTGGATCTACGAAGTCATACAGCGGATACGATTTAGCATGGTCTCTATTGCCGTTGTGGGTGTCGTTCTAATAGATCATGAAAGATGGTGAGCTTAATAGATGGTATTTCTTCTCAAGTGCCTTCTACCAGACTGTCTAGCCATTCGTTAGAAAGGCTCTCACCACAGCTGTATAAAACCAGTATACTACCGCTGGTCTGACGCCCCAAGTACTGCTGAAGGTCTTTTTGCATCATTGATATTTTCTATTCAGTATAGTAAAATTACGCTCAGATACCTGAACCTCGAAAGATTTCGTTCAACTCCTCCGATAGTTGGCGGTTTCAATGCAGGGATCGATATTTTCCTAGTAAAATGAACAATCTCTCTCTTTTAGGGTTGATTCCCAGTTCTCGGCTACTGATATCAAGATGACAACATCGTTAACGTGGGGTCCATGAGGGGTCCCTCTACTGAAATTTCTTCTGCTATTGACATTACCCAGAGTTGGGCTCATTATATGCGACTCAAGCATCCGTCCAATTCAGGTGCAAAGGCCTGTGCTAAATTGGGACTGCTCAGGATCGCATGGGCACTGACGTTGTTGAAAGCTCCCTAGATATCGAGAAACGCCCCTAGAATGAATTTCCTGTGGTGAAGAGATTTTTCTATCGTTGATACTACTCCATGAAGAGCCGTATCCACCAATCATATATGCATGTTGTGATATAGATAGGTAGTTATCGCCGAACACATCTCTATCAAAAGTTCCAAAATTTTGAGCAAAAATGACGACAGACTAATTTGTCTGTAGTCCTTTGAGGCAGTATGACTTGCTTTCCATGCTTTGGGTATGAAAATTGCATGTATCCCTCGCCATGTTTTTGGAACATACCCTAGTTTAATGCAGCTTGTGAAGATCCACCTGAGTCTAGGTATAACAGTTCCCTCCGACTCATGCATGTTAGCCATTCCTGGTGCCTTATATGGAGCAAATATTCGATTGCCCATGCTATCTTTCGCTCGTGTACTATCTTGTCTGATTCATAAGCATTCATTACCGACATGGTTTTCAGAATATATTGACCAGAGAAATGTGTGTTCATTGTAAAGTGTCTTTTCTTGTGAATTTGTTAGCGTCGTACCACTTAATAGAAGAAACCGACGTTGGTATCTTGGTTTTCTTAAACGGGATGCTTCATTGGCTGCTTCTGTAGATATACAAAAATTTCTACATGAGTTCTTCTTCTCCAATCTGTAAGTGGACCATTCGATGACCCCTTGTTTAGCTTCCTCGTGAAATGCGAATAAGCTTCCAAATTTTCGCGGGACAATTGCACCTACTTAAGTGGACTGTTTGGTGCAGTGTAAAGTTCATATTAGCCCATATTTGTTTGAAAATAAAGCCGGTGCTAGCTTGGACAATTTTTTGACGCCAGCTGTGCAAAATTGACCACAACCATGGCTCCAACAGGATGGAGCCACAGCGTACACGTAAGGGACACAATGGCTATGTTACAGGACATCTTTGACGAGCGTATTATTTTGCACAGTAAGGTCTTTAATTGGCCGCCGTTCTCCGACTGTTTTCTTTGGATCTAGTTGAAAGAACGAGTGTACATCAATAAGCCAGCGACCATTCGTGAAGCTTCCCGAACGTTTGGAAATTATTAAAAAATATTATCGAAATTCCGGCTCATGGCTTCAGCGCGCAGGCAATTCCTCGCACCTTGGAAAAATTTGAGCGTGAGTACACTCTTTTGGATCTTAAGCCACCTACCAGGCAGAGAGCGGTGCGAAACATAGCCGCCGTAGCGGCCAGCATCGAAGAAGTCGCAGAAATGTCGATTCGGCGCCGATCACCTAAATTGGATATCGCCAGAGGGTCAAACCAGGCTTCTTTTGCGGGTGGATTTGGGCCTACATCCATATAAGATTGTGCTGACGAAAGAATTGAAGCCCGGCGACCATAGACAACGCCGTGAGTTCGCTAATTGGGCGCTAAACATGTTGGCCGGAGATCCGCCAGAGATCGACAACATCGATATATACGAGCTGTGGTTCCAACAAGATGGTGCTACATGCCATACAAGCGACGCAACGCTCGAAGTGGTGAAGGCGAAATTTGGCTACTGGGTCATCTCACGGCGAGCGTTCATCAATTGGCCGCCGCGATCATGCGACTTGACACCCCTCGATCATTTTCTCTGGGGCTACGTCAAGTCTTTAGTCTACGCTAACAAGCCAACCACTTTAGACGAGCTCGAGGCCTACATTTTAGACGCTATTGCCGGAATAACGCCGCACTTATTGGACGGAGTCATCAAAAATTTGACCGACCGCTTGAAGCACTGCTAGCGAAGCCGAGGCTGCTATTTAAATGATGTTCTATTTGATATGTAATGGCATGAATGTAGCTTCAAAATAAAGTTAGAATTAATTTGGTATCTCACACCTTTGTTGTTTTATTTGAACTTATTTCCCTATCGTTCTTATCTGGTCACCCTATACTTCTTCATCGAGCAGCGTATTGGAATGGCAGTGAAGTAAGGGAGATATTAAGGAAATTCCTAAAATATTCTTCAAGTTGTTGGCAGGTGGAAATAATACTGTCCATTTACAAGTTTAACAGCCTTCCAAAATTCCGCTGAGGATCTAGCACTACTTACTCATTAAAGCTACATTTTGTTGCTGAAATAATAACCTTTTTTGGGACATATTTAGGCCTCCGTCAGGGCTAACATATTTATGAATTTAAAATTCTGCACAATTAAATGAAAAATACATTACACGAATGAAAAATTCCTAATCCTGTTAATATTTGCAACCATTCATTTAAAAAATGAAAAATTAATATTTGCAATATTTGCTTTACTTCAATTAAAAAATACATCAGTTTGAGTTCCATCCTCAATCAACACTGCAAACCTACGTGTATATCATGGTAAGTTATACAAAACTTGTAATTCGTCATTATTATGAAAAAAATGTAATCATCAATGGATGTCTATTCATGCATTAAGAGTGTCAATCTCAATTTCTCTGCTGCATATTTACCAATCAAATCCGATTCAGTAAATATTTTATTATTCGTATTTATTGAATTACAACAATATTTTATTTATTTAAGTGGTTCATTATACCAATATCTACTTGGATTGATGTTTTTATTCAACAAATGAACTCAACAATCAAATTGGTGTGATCAACATCGTGTGCAAACAGATTTAGTCATTTAAATGGAAATTCGATATCAGTTGTAGTTATTGCAAACATGAAAGATTTATTTGTTTTGAAAGGGTTCTTCATTGATTTCTGTCAATAATGAATTTTATCTTTGTCAACTTGAACGGATTGGAACTTAGTTATAACATTCACCCTAAGTATTTTGGGGGTAACGTTTGACCGCACTCTGATTTTCAACAAACACCTCACGAACAGAAAAACTGAAGACGAGACACTACATTGTCCAGAAGCTTGATGGTTCATCATGGGGTGCACATGCAACCACGAGTAGTTTATTCGTCTGCCGAAAATGCCGCTGAACAGCGCTCACGTTATAGAATTCGAAAGACGATAACTGGCGCCGTCAGGTTAGGTTAGGTTAGGCAACTGGGTGCCCTTGTTGACAGGGTTGTCAACAGCTCACTGGGAACCTAGAAATTTCACTCTTCGACCACTAGGCTAAACCACCAAGATAAATGTATGAATCTCAGGAGTTTTCTTAGATCAATGCTACCTAGCTCATCCAGCTTTTTAAAGTAGTATCTGCCAAAAGCACGGCTTCTTTTGATGGACAGAGCTGGACAATCATACAGGAGACGATGAATGGATTATATTTCCTCTACGTCCTGGCAACTTCTACAGTAGTCGTTTTGAGGTAACCCTAGCCGCGCTACATGATTACTTATCACACAGTGTCCTGTTAGGACACCAACAGATATACGTATATCCCTTCGACTTAGTTCTATAAGATTGACAGCGTTCATTAGCTTCCTCATTAGACTCGATATCTATCTCCCTACATAGGGTGCTGAGCGGTACACTAGCCTCGGAAACCTTCTCAGGCTAGTTCGTCCGCTTTTTCGTTACTGAAGATATCCATGTGGCTCGGTACCCAGAACAGGGTTACCATGTTGGCCGCTAAGATAACATCCAGTCGTTTTTTTCAAATTTTTACGAGCTTGGATCTTAGTGATGCTGACTGTAATGCCTTAATGGCCGCTTGGCTATCAACATAGATGCTGATTATTTTCCCTGAAATACCTTGTTTTATTGCAGCAATTTCGGCTTGGAAAACACTGCAACCATCCTTAAGTCTAAACGAGCGATGTATATTTCGAGACTCACAGTAGACGCCGGCACCTGTACCGGCAGAAATTTCAGTAAAGATGGCCAGTTCATTATCGAAACAGACCTTTCCCTCATCCCATTCCTCCCTGCTAGGAATTCTAATAGAGAACTTTCGGTTACAGTTTGGTATGGGGATGATGTCCGTTTCCATCCAGAGTTTCGATATAATCCATCGGTTTAGAATTGAGGCATGACCGTAGGGTCTACCTTGCCATAGACTGGCTTCTTTTAGTCTTAGTGCGGTTTTAGCTACCGTGTTCCCGCAGTATATGTCAAGTGGAAGAAGATTCAGTATGTTGATCTCATCGATACCGTCACCCCCAGACAGCCTGCCCGTTGAATCTTTGTAACGTTTCTCGAGCGTTTTCCAAAAGACTATCGAACCATAGGTCAAAATGGGTTTTACTACCGCAGTGTATAGCCCCAAAAATTTTCCGAAGACTCTTCTACAGGCATATAGTGCAACATATGCCTTCTTGAATCAATTGTCAATGTTAGCTTTCCACTTTAATTTGGAATCCAATATTGCGCCGAGATATTTTGCAGTTACTTGAGGTATCAGCTCGATACCATTCATACGAGGGTAATTGTATTATGGTATCGATCTTCTCCTCGTAAATAGCACAAACTCAGTTTTCGCCGGATTCACTTCCAGACCGCTACCTTTGACCCAGTCGCTTGCTGATTACCAGAAGGAACCCGGATACCAAGATGGCAAAATCATCGGCATAGGCCGTTACGTTGAAACCATTCCTTTCTAGTATATCTAACATCTCGTGGAGTTGATTATGCGAGTACTAAGCATTAGTTCAATCCACCTGCATATGAAAGGGCCTTAAGGACAGATAAATAAACACTCAACAAATACTGTGATCTGCAACGGATTTCCTACTTTTCTCCGAATAACGAGGAAACAAAAAATCACACTTTCCTTTACTAATAGGTTTTAATTATGTATTTCTCGGAAAAAAAAAATGTTCTATACCTTTACAACAGCAACGAATCCTTTTATCCTTTCATCTTTCCTGTAACACAAAAAGTCTTCATTATTATCCGCTGAAAGTTCTGAAATCTTGTTCGCGAGCACATGTGAGTGTGTATCTTATATATCTATAGAAAAAGATCTAAAATGAAACTTCAGATTAATTATCGTTAATAATTTATTCAGCAGAATTATGCATGGAGGTTGGAAGAAAATAATGATGATTATAAATTTTGTTCGTAGATATTACCTCGTGTGAATGTGTGTCGAAATCTAAGCAGGGGCCACCTCACTGTAGTATTTCGTCTGATGAATGTTTTTGCAGTAAGGTTCAAGTGACTTTCCTGAAATGACACGAATTTAGCCAGCAATTAAGGTGGCTATAAATCAGAATATTATGGTGACTTTTTTTTAATGAATAACCGGAAGTTGACTTCGAAAGATATTGAGTTATAGCTCTGATTTGTGAATTACTTGTCTACCTTATTTCAAGGCAATTAATTTTAACTACAATTCAGGACAGAGAGATGAATGAGCATGACGATAGGTACGGGAGATTGATAAATAGATTTGGAATCGATTTAATTGGTCATTCTCATTTTGTTTGTCCAATAAAATGCCTGCACACTTACCCAGGAGTCCTTTAGATCAGAGACATGGTGAATATAAAAATTCCATTCAACCAGGGGGTGAACGTCCACTTTATGACATCACAAATTGACCAGTCAAGTTCAGTGAACATGCACCGTGATTTTCATAAAAATCAAACCATAATAAATTGGCTCCTGCAACTTTCTATGCAGTCTGGACAACACCCACCCATAACACACAGTAGCCTCTGCCCCCCATATTCGTTGCAGTTAAAACAATGAACGAACGATTCTTTCTGCAGTCAGATCGTAAATATCATCGTACGTTCGAGTGTATTAAACTGAAGTTACGATTTTTTCTTTTCCTTTTTTCCTTTTTTTTTTTTTGAAACTCAGACCAATCGATGTAGTATACCCAGGAGGAAAGTTATTTCTAACAATAGGTGACTGTGTAGACATGGAAAATGAATATGGCTATGGAATTGTTTTCCAATTTACCACAACAAAGAAGGCGAATATTTACAGACGGAGCCAAATCCTTTTGGGTGAATAGAGGATAAGTGCATTTTCCAGTTCCCTTACCATCCCCATAAGCAACATGTGAAAGAAGGCTTTGGGAAGCTACCGAAAAAAGCTCTGGAATATTAAAATGGAGCGATTCCAGAACAGCGAAGGAAAAAAAGTTCGGACGAGCCGTATGAAAGTTTACAGCATTCAATTCGCCGAAAACAAGCGAATTGGGATAGTGGCACTTTAGTTCAAAACTAAGTTGCAACTTCTCACTTAAGAACGGAGTTTTGAGTTCTACTGAATTACCATAGCCTGCCTTTGAGAGTAATTTGAATTGGTAAGGTTATGTAATGCGTTAATGTCAGTGTAATCCGTCCCGACATGGTTTGAACTTGCTACCCTCGTCAAACCTTTGAATAGTCAACTCTAGCGTTAGCTAACTACGATGTTTTTCATAACATCAAGTTATACTAGTTATTCATGCACGCAATGTACTTTACAAGTAGATAATCATAATTTTATGAAAAAATTTCATTAGTGCTATAATATACTTCACATTTCGCTGGGCCAATACGAATATACGAGTATTGCTGCTCCGATGGACGTATGTTCATGAATTGTTCAACCTCGACTATAGGAAGTTTGAACTTTTCAGTTCGACAGAAGTATGACTTCCGGGTCATTTACCAAGGTCCTGAAGGTTCCTGCAGGGCAGAATTCGAAATCGATAGTGAGATGTTCAATATGTCACTCGTGAATTCCTGTGGAACTGAGTTCTCCAAATTGCAGGTGATGTTATGGGTACCTCACTAGAGGCTATAAAAATAATAGTAAATAAAAATGCGTTAGGATTTCGGCAAATATTGGGCAGGCCTATATAGATAGATAGATAGGACGCAGGGGTGCAAGTGCACCGATGAGATGCACGAGTTAGAGAAACTTTTATAAGTCTCAGTATTTTAATGAACAGAAAGGAGTATTTAAAGTAATTCAAGGTAGCTCCTATTTTTGTGTATAAGTGCTCCACATCTCTTAAGAATGTTTGCTGAGGTTTCCTTAACATCACTGCAAAACTAAAATTTTTTTTTATGCCGAAGTTCTTGAGATGGTTAAATCTTGAGTGATCGTATTAAAATTGCAAAATGCGTTTTTTTATAATCTGTACCCAGGAGAGGTGCACATATAAAGCTGGAGCAGTGCTTCTAGATACTTGTAGATGTCTGTTGATTCTGTTTCTAAATAGTTGGAGATAACGAAATAGATTTTTGTAAAAAGAGCGACGCGCTGTTACAAGGTGGACATCAAAGGGATGGAAACTAGCCGCTAGTCAAGGAGGACCCTCATATGACTCACTCCTAGGGATAATTTCATTGAGGTGTCTCGGAGACATTTGGAGTTGTGGTCATTTAAGTCGGGTAATAAATCTGAAGCCAATCCACTTTATCAGATAGATGTTGACATAATCTTGGTCGGTTGGTCATATTTAATGTGTGTTTGGTTAAGTTGTCAATCGAATGCCCTGACTGTCCCCCTGGAGATGAGAGACCAATTTGTGGCCCACTTTAGTAGTACCGTCGTCCTATCTGCCGAGCTCCGAAACGTCATTGAAATTCACCAATTTCGAACATTCATTGTAACATATGTGTTAAAGAGTACTAGTCGCTATATTCAGCGAGGGGATGAGGTGTGTTCCTTGATTCTTTTTAATACCTTATCCCATATTATCCTCATTAGTATATTCATTTGTGATCAGCATCGACTTTTATGTCGATCTAGCCTACATTTTCCTTTTTTCTAATATTTTTGCTAAAAACTGAAAAATATTGTCTTAACAAAATATGTAGACGTTGATTTTCTCTACATTTCTTTCATACACTATATTTGGCCTCGCCCAACTTTTGGGGGCGTTTTCTTAAAAAAAAAAAAACATCATATTTTGTTCTTTCAAAGCTATTTATAGCGATGGTTAAAACTTGTTGCGAACATCTAATCATAATCCGGTTGCAAATACTTACAGCCACGCCCACATTATTATAAAAAATATTGCGAAAACAGTTTTTCTAATAAAACCTCTTAAAAATTACAGAATTATCCTCCAAACGGAAAGATATCGTTGATTTAATATCTTCACAATCCCATGCCAACATTATCACGGGTGGGTTAGAAGATGAGGGATAGGGTATCATACCATCTGTTCCAGAAGGAGTGTAACTTTTCTGCATGTTTTTTTCCTAATTTTAACAGGAACTGTTGTTGTTTAAATTGGTACTTACAATTCATAAACCCATCAATCAGTAGCCTGACTCATTTTAAATAGGTTAATCAATCAATACGCTGAAATATTTGTTTTTATAAAATTAGGGGTCGTGATATGCCAGCCCCCGCGTTGCATGTCACATGGGCGGTATAATTTCTATGATACAAGTTAAACTGGAAGTAAGTAATTACGTCAAACATACCTATTACTTCATTAGATTTTTATTCTGGGGTTTAGAAATCGTTTAAATATATTAAGCCGATGTTAAGACATGGTATTTACTAGAAGCATTTCTGTCTATGCAATATCCATTATAAAGAGATGCAGACAAATAGCAGCGGCTTCCGAACTATCTAGAACGAGGCCGCTGGAATGGTCTCCAAATATCTCAAATAATCGCAAATATCTCCCCTATTTAGACACGACAGTTCACCATCCTGCTCCGAATGTCCGAATGAAGATGAAGATACGGAGCACAAAGTTTTTACTACTCACGCTCCACGGCATGGAGAACAACTCTGTCCAGTCCGTCGTTACTCCTCGACCATAAGTTGCGGTCGAAAGAGAATTGGCAATATGTAGTTTCGTAAAAACTCTTCAAAATGAGCTGCGAAGAAGAGAGAAGCATCAGAAGCATAGTATGATTTGCTAACCAGCTCCGCGAAGTAATACCCAAAAGCAGTTCCGCGGGGAGAGTGGTAGAAGTGTGCTGGGTGTGGATTAGTATATAGGCATTTTCCTGGCATCGAATATGGTAGTCCGGGTTACTAGTATCTTTAGAAGATTACCACATCCACTGGCGCAACCAAAAAAAAATCAAACCCTCGTAATGAACGATGTCCTCTTCTCTTCTATCCACCGACCCACCGCTCATCTTATGGCTCCAATGAATGAATCTCCCATATGCTGCGGAAGGTTAATTCAAATCTTACGGTTTTCGACTTCAACCGCAGCACTCCTTGTTTAAAACTCGATTTCTTTCATTGATGTTTGGTTTTAATCTTGGTTTACAAATTAGTTTATAGCATGATTTAAGCCCCACCAAAATTGAAAATTAAATTAAATACCCTTTTATCTAAGTGTACCCTTACCGCACCTTAAATAGCTCCTGTTCTAATATTTGTAATCAGGTTAAATCCGCAACCACAGGAAACGTTAGTACCATTGATGAGTATAAACGTTCTTGTTCTTCGACAGGATGCTGACCCTGACAACCCTAGTTTTTAAGATAGCATTATTCATCAGTTTTATGCCTGTATTCTTAGGTAAGGTTAAGTTGAGGTGGCTGTCAACGAAAAAAGAAGCCAACACACTTAGACCAGTAATAGGTCCATTGTGATACTATATGGGTTTGGGAAGAGGCCTTTAGCCTACTCGTTGAACCATTTGAAACTTCTGATGAAGCGTAAAAGGTCCCTAACGTCAATATTTTTTCAGATCATTTAAGTCATTGAAACTCTGTACGCTTCTAAACGGAGCTTCCTTCTTTGGGAGAGAGGTGCAAAGAAGGTGAAGGTGAATAGTCTCTTCCTCCTCCTGCTCCATGCAGCTTCTGCAGAAATAAGTTGAGAAGATGCCAAGCTTACCTATTAGACAGTGTCCAGTCATGACACCTATAACAGCACTATGTTGCTTTCTATTGAGAGAAATCAAATTCTTAGAGCGTTTCAGATCCAGCATAGGCCAAATCTGGTTTGTCGCTAGACAAGTTGTACTCCTTGTCCACTTAGAATTTGTCTTTACGGTAGCATCCAGCTTTAACTTAAGTTTGCATGCGGCGATAGGCATACCCAGTGCCTGGAAGGATGGGTATTGTTGTTCCATATTGTTGTTCGTCAGCCTTACAATTCCCTGGAATATCCTTATGGCCGGGCACCTAAATTAGGTGAATATTAAACTGCTTCGCTATTTCTATAAGAGACGATCGGCAGTCTAGAGCTGTTAAAGAATTTATTGAGGATGATTCCAAGGATTTGATTGCTGCTGAGCTGTCTGAAAAAATGTGGATATCAATGGACGACATCACGTTTTTCTTTAGCAGAGACAAGACTTCCCTTATTGTCATTATCTCCCCCTGGAACACCCTATAATTATCTTTAGGGAAGATATTAGACTTGTTTAAGATGGAGGCGTGGCCATATACTTTTTCAATTTAAGTAAAGTTTTTGAGTTAAATGTCGAGGTGTGTTAAATGAAAAAAGAATGTCCATTGCTGCGGAAGGTGTCGTTCGCAGTGCTCCGCTAATGCACATGCTAGTTGAACTTTGGACTTTGCTTAATAACTTCTAGTTTATCGCCGTATCCAAGGCAATCCACCAGACAACTACCTCGTACATAAGGATCGGTCTAATGACCGAGATATAGATCCAGTAAGTTAGTCTGGGTTGCAAGCCCCATTTGTTCCCAAAGGATTCTTTGCAAGAGAAGAGTGCGACAGTAGCTTTCTTAACTCTTTCCTATATATTAAGTTTCCAGCTTAGTTTCCTGTCGAAAATAAGACCCAGATTTGTTGCTTTGTTGGAAAAAGTTAAGTTTGTTAAATTAAAGGAATGGAGGGTCAATATTTGGGATTTTATATTTCCTTCCACTCCTAGAGCTGTCCATCTAGATAGCTTATTCAAAGCGTTTTGTAGGAGCTCTTTTAAGGTAGTGAGGTGTTTAACGGAGACTGCTATAGCAACATCGTCCGCATATAACTTCGCAACCCTCATTTTCCAGGATTAACAGTAGTTCATTGGCCACCAGATTCCAAAAAAGTGGGGATAGGACGCCCCCTTGAGGGGTATCTCTACTGACATATACAGATGTCCCACCAAGCTTTGAGTTGATAATCCCACCATTAAGCAGTAAATTAATCAGCTCGCCAAGTGACCTATCTATCTTCATATTTGACAGTGCTTTGGTTATCGCAGATGAGTAGACGTTGTTAAAAGCGTCTTCAATGTCTAGAAAAGCTACTATAGTGGAGTGTTTGATCTTATTGACTAACGTATGCAATGCTGTTTCTACAATAGTTGTGTAGTAGTTGTGTGTCAATACCGTCACGTAAATGGATATCAATCAGTCGTTCTAGTGTTTTTAGAAGGAAAGATGATAGACTAATAGGTCTGGGGTCTTTTGGACCAGCGTCTAAATATTTATCAGCTTTGGGTATGAATACCACATTGACTTCTCTCCATACATGCGGAATATGGACCAGATTCAGACAGCTCTGAAAAAATATTTTTTAGAACTGACAGGACTGCCTATATCCTTGTAATGACGAAAAAGAACTCAAACTCTTAAATAATTATCGAAGGTTATACCATCACTTTCATTTCATAGTACTTAAAGTACACAAAAGGGTTACACAACCTATCTCCTGCCACACACGTTATCCTGAGAAAATATAAATTACGATTGTTGGAGAATTTGCATACACCGCACGAATTTTCACGACTTTTTAAACATTCAAGTTCCCCTGATGGCGGTGGAAGCAACTTTACGAAGGTGAGTACGTTATCAGTAGAATGGCATCAACTTTCGCATTCGCATGCAAATCAATATGTTTAAACTGAAAATGCAATTAAAAAGCCAATTTGTATGCAAATAGGATCATCAGCTAGGTTAAAGTGAAAAATGCTTGTTACTGGCATTTGTTCAGAACGGTTTTGCCATAGGGCTTGTTTGAGTGAGGTTTTTTTTTTAAGATTAATTCGATTATGAGAGATGTTTACAGGGATAATTCCTAAAGAGGAACAAGTGATGCACTCCGGCAATGTTTTTTTTGTTTCGCTCTTTTCATGCTGAGATCTTTTATGAAATAATTGCACGGACTGCAATTATGCATTACAATCAACACTGACAATGGGTGAAGCTAAAGCTTAAGTGCTAAAGCATGCTTGTGGTACTCAGAGTGTCCACCATCAGAGAGAAACTGATTAACAAATTATAAGAATAACCTCCCCATTAAATCAATAAATTTAACAAAAGGTTCTTGAAACATAATGATGAACATAGTATTCTCATTTAAGGCCTGATACAAAGAACCCTTGCCACTGGCTCAGTCACATTGTTATTTTCCTCGAAAAAGGGGTTTTAATAAATCGCTATTAAAACAATGACAGATAAGAAATGAATCGTTCAATCATTTGTCCTATAATTCGTCATCATTAAGTTAAGTGGCCGAGAACAAGTGGCGATGATATGCTTTATTAAATGAAAGATGAATAATGATAGTGTCATCAATGCCTTATTTCATACGTGGGCGGCATAATGGAAGGTATGATTTGAATAATGAGGTATATTTGATGTAAGACATATTTTGTTTGCTAAAGATGGATCTTCTTAAAACCCTTTTTTCATTAAGTCTTGGGTTGAGAAACAATTTAAAGCTGTGACAGCATAATTGTATATTTTATAGACTAACTAATTCCAACTTAGCCCTACAAAGCCATTTGGAAAACAAATGGAGGCTCGTTGTGGCTCTTTGGAACGTAAAGTTGAGTGGCTCTCAAGAAGAGCAATCAAAAACAATGTCATCAAGCAGTTCCCAGGTAAAAATCGAGTATCTGCGACTGGCAAGACAAAAACTTGGGCCCGTATACACTTGCCCCAGTTCCCGTGGATATTTAGAATCCATCCGTGTACCATAGTATTTTGTTTGACTTGTTATTTCTCTGATTCGCTGGTCCAATCTGTTTTATTATTATCATCTCTGGGAGAGTCCAGAAGTGGAATTGAATTGATGCAAGTGTTTCTCATTCTTTATGTGCGATGCATTTATCTTTCTCGACTCACTTTTTAATTATTCTTAGCATAGTTTCTTTGGCGATTCTTCCTAGCACTATGAGTATAGGAGTGAGTCAAAATATTAATTCTAGCAGTGCTCTGTGGGGTCCTCTGTAACGCATAAGCAAAGCCAGCCTTTGTACTATACCAAGGGTTTTCCTTGTTGTACTCGTCTGGTTTTTCTGGCCCATACTACTGCTCCATACGTTGTAAAGGGAGACCAGATAGCAATGACTGTTTTGTGCGGTTTATGGCACAGTGGCATCATCGGACATTATTTCTTTCGAAATGAGGAAAGATACACCGTAACCGTCAATGGTCCTCGGTATAGAGAGATGTTAACCGACTTTCTGTAACCATAGCTCGACATCATCGATATATCCGAGTTATGGTTCCAACAAGACGTCACTACATGCCATACAAGCGACGCAACGCTCCAAGTGGTGAAGGAGAAATTTGGCGACTGGGTCATCTCACGGCGAGCGTTCATTAATTGGCCGCCGTTATCATGCGACTTTTCACCCCTCGATTATTTTCTCTGGGACTACGTCAAGTCCTTAGGTCAACTCTAATAAGCCAACCACTTTGGACGAGCTCGAGGCCAACATTCGAGACGCTATTGCCGGAATAACGCCGCACATATTGGACGGAGTCATCAAAAATTGGACCGACCGCTTGAAGCACTGCCAGCCGAGGTGGCCATTTAAATGATGTGCTACCCTGAATGTAGCTTCAAAATAAAGCCAGAATCAATTTGATATCTCACACCGTTATCGTTTTATTTGAATTTCTTTTCCTGTCGTTGTTATCTAGTCACCCTATACAAGGTGACTCCTTACTTTGTGTTCCAATAATTGATAAGCCATTTTGATAAAATGCTTTAATCACTATAACAAGTTGTTGTGGCGTCAAACTCTCCATGATGAAATAGGATTGACAGCTGAACACTACTGCCAACTTTTTTTTACTTTAAATACGATCCTGGCATAAGTTAATTTTATTTATTTACAGATGTACAGGGTGGCGCAAAACCGTATCCCATTTTTGCAAATGGCATCTTATGTCATACTGCCTTTGACAATTGTAAAGAAAACAGAAATAGAATACACGTAAGTAGATAAACCAAGGACTGCTATACTCTTAAAAAACACGGAACAATTGTGTCAATGTTTTTGATAAATAATAGGTCGATGGTTTTGGATTAACACGAATTTTCGTCGTCGCTTTCCTGTAAGTGTGGTACCAACTGACCAAACACTGCGGCGGTTAGCCGCTCGCCTTGAGGAGCACAACATGGGACAGTACTCGTATCAGATGTGGCCGGACCAGGAGCAGCCGTTCGGTCGAAAATATCGCTGATCTGGCTGCAGATGTCCAAGAGACCGTCAATTACGTGTAAATTAAAGCAAAGCCCTCCTACACCTCGACCGCGATGAGGATGATTTTACTGCCAGAAAACTTTTCGTACAATGGAGATAAATTTCCCTGTGTTGTGTGGCACCCAACCGCGTCCTTTTAGAAAAACACGTCGCTCACATCAATATCTTCAAAATACGGTCCGATCACGCTGCCGGTTCACAACGCGCACCAAACTATCACCCATGGTGGATGCAATGAACTCGCACATTTGGATCCCCAATTAAATTTTTTTTTTTTTCGTAGTCGCCGAGTGAGAAAAAGATTTTGTTCGAAAAATCCACGTCAACTTGTTGACGCGTATGTTCTGCGCATTCTATGGTCAGCATAATTTTAATACGTTTAGCGATGGTTCAACCCATTCATATTGTAAAATGACAGATGTCATATGTCGATGTCGATATGAATAATCAATAGGATAGCAAAAATAGACACTTATTACTATGAACGCTAAAATGTTGTATTAAAATGAAATTAAATAAAAATATGTTTAATTTAATTAAAACTGAATATTACAAATTCAATTAGGATGTGCAAGTACATTTAATAAATTAATAATTAAAATACAAAATTTTGAAATTGTATCTCATTTATACCAATCAATTTTATTTATTGTAAATTTCTCATTAAGATAATATTTTCCTAAAATTAATTTGCAGTGTCTAACTTCTGAAAAGCCAATCGATCAGACGCCATTAATAAATCACTAATAATCAATTTGAAAATCTCAAAATTTCGGGTAGAACCATTACAATTAGATGGGTGAAATATAAATTTAAACTCACCACCAGAAGCCACCGCCAACTATCAAAATCTTAATTCCATTCTGACCTCCACTCAAATCACAAGTTCTCGACCACATTTTGGAACGATGTGCGACCGCAAAGTTATTATGCGCATTTTAATTGAGAATTTTAATCACGTTTTGCAATTAATTTGAACCCATTATTAGCAGTCCGTGTTTAATAAATGGTGCATCTATGCAAATCACAAATGCATTTGCGTTTGTCCCCATGACGCCATTGGTGGTGGTAAATTCACCGATTGGCTAGTATTAATTTGTCTGCTTCACTGATTGAGAACGAACTGGAATCGAGGATGACATTTTCGATCGGAAATTTTACATCAATAATACTGTGGAAGAGGGTGGATGGTTTTGGTCATGTTGTATTGTATTTAAATGCCAAAAATGTGACATATGGATAAAGTGAATATTTTGTGGTATTAGTTAATTAGTTTTAGCAATTAGAAATAATGTGCAAAATAATATGTGTGAGTGTAGTACCATGGACAACGTGACTCAGTGGGTATCGCAGGACCTCTCATTGCACAGACCTCTATGTATTTTGGACACCGTGGGAAATATACTGAAGCGTATCATAAGCAATAGGTTTGAGACTGCTTTTCGTGATGCAGGAGGCCTCGTAGTTGTCAATATGGCTTCATAAAGGCACAATCCATTAATGAAGTCGTCACTATGGCGAGAAAAGCCATCGAAGGAAGATGATGGAAGTGCGGAAGAAAACAGTACTGCGCCCATCATCGCACTGGACGTCAAAAAACGTCTTTAACACCGCAAACTGCAGAAAGAAGAAAGCAGCTCTCCCTAAAACTCCGTTCTAGGTCCGGTACTGTGGAACTTGATGTATGATGACATCATTAGATATTGAGAACCCCGAGGTCATTAAAGATAATTGGTTTCGCTGACGACACACCAATATTTGTAGCCAAACTACTGGAGGAGTTAGTTAGTTCGAGCCCGGCTGACATGCAAGGATCTACAAGTCGCAGAGGAGAAAACTAAGGTAGAACTCATTAGCATGAGGAGAGTGATGGAGACTATCACAGCAACCGTCGCCGATCACACAGTTCTCTCTAAGCCGGAGTTAAATTACCTTACATCTGCAGCATGCAGCTGACAAGGCCGCACAGATAACCGCTGCCCTAGAAAGGGTCATGCCAAACATTAGCGATTCAAAATATAGGAGAAGACTGCGCTTAGCAAAACTTTGGGTGCCAAATATGGCATCGTACAGAATTAACGCATTGAGAGTATGCAGCGCCTTCCGAACAACTTCCTTCGACGCGTTGTGTATAGTGAAAACACGAAGCAATCATCAAGGGTAACAAGTCTGCAAGAATGTCAGCCGAGATGGGATTACTCTGACAAAGGCAGGTGGACTCACAGAATGAACATACTCATAGACGCATGGACCAACAGGAAGCATGGTGAGGCGAATTTCTATTGGACTCAAATTCTTACGGGGCATGGATGCTTTAGGGCTTATCTCTACAGATTTGGGCACGACGACAACCCCTATTGCGGAACACATGGTATTTGATTGCCAGTGGTATGATGAAGTAGGGCATCTGCTGCCGGAGGAAATGGGTGTGAATTTAACCCCAGACAATACTACTAGGCAGACGATGAGCACGAACAATAGCTGGAACGTAGTTAGTGATACTGCGGCAACTGTTAGAAATCGACGAATCGAACCGAACGTCATAGTATATACCTTGGCTTTGCTATCACATCAGACAACAACTTCAGCGTAGAAATCAAACAAAGAATAAATTACCAATCGCTATTTCTTTGAGCTGAGTAGGTAATTGAGTAAGGCTAAGGAGACTCTATAACACCTTGTCAATTCTCTTCCTGCTCTATGGCGCTGAAGCGTATACTATATCGAAAGCGAATGAAGATATCGTTGGTCGTTTCGAGATAAAAATTATTCTTAAGATATTCCGTCCCATTTACGTTGACGGGCTTTGGAGAAGAAGATTCAATGGCGAATGATACGAGCTGTACAGCGACATCGACCTAGTCGAAAATTTGTGCTTTTATCATTTGATATGGCTAGTATACGTAGAGTGAAGGGACACCAACGCTCCGGCCTGCAGAGTCTTCGAATCTAACCCATAGGGACAACGCAGCAGAGCAAGACCTTGCATTAAATGGAGCGTACAAGTGGAAGGGGACCTCAACCAACTTAGAGTGCGCAACTGAAAACAGTTGACTAAGGATCGAACAAACTGGAGAGGTTTGTTTGTTCAGGCACAGGTTCACCCCGAACTGTAGTAAGTAACGAGGAAACAAAGTTAAGATAAACTTAAAAATGATGGCAAGGATAAAGATACTAGGCCTGACTCACACTGCTACTTTCAATATGTCACTTGAAATACGAAAACTGTTTTTTAGTTTAACAGAATCATTCATTTAGTAGTCTCTAACAACATTATGTTTGCGATGGTCATTGATCAGGGAGATGTAAGTATTTTGTTTCCAATTTATTAATTATCTCTCTCTCTCTCTCTCTCTCTCTCTCTCTCTCTTCGTCGTTTTCACTATCCAGGTCGGCCTACCTTGTCCTGAAGCTCCAAAGTCTCCCACCAAATGCTCTGTATGGCTATATCTATTTCTACGCATCACATGGCCATACGAACTATCGCCTATTGGTGCTATTTTGAAGCTTCGTCGTATATATGAGTTTTTGATATTGTCCTTACGAGTTGATGACCATCTGCATCTTCGCTTCAACCACATGCCAACATTTGATTAAGTTATAAATCAGCTATTCTTCTTATTTTATAAAAATGGTCTCTTCTCAATGTCTTGTCCTCTAAAAGTAAGTAATTGTATAAGTTTCCAAATACACAGCGTTAACCGCTTTATCTCATTCCTAAGGATTAATATGCATGCAAACCGTCCCCCCGAAATCACTTTTCTAATCTCCGTCAATATCTAACATCATCAACGAATTTTGAACTTGATCGGCTTCAGATACCTTATCCACTGTAATCAAATTAATTACTGAAGAGTTGAGTCGTAATTGATATCAAGCATTAAATGATTGTTTCAGTAACTATTTTTTCCGGAAATTTCAAAGCCAATCTTCTCCATCATCAACACTGCAAATGAATTAAATCAACATCAATTCAAAGTTGTATCTACTTCTATGGCTAATTCCATTACGAGGATGAAAGTTTTCCAAGTCCCTTTTTAGTTTCTCATCATCCCCATATCCAGTAGACTAAGTGTCAAGGATTCGATGTTTGTCACGGTCTGTGACTAATCAAGAATTCGAAATACGTCAAACACAAGGCCAGGACTAGGTCTCTGTATTTTAAGAATTCTAGTGGCATATGGAAACAGCCTGTTTTACTGGACACAAATACAGTAATTTTATTCAAAATGTAAATATTGATAAGAAGTAGGAATACTGGCAAACGCTACTGCTTTAAGAAGGAAAGTGGATTGCATAACAGAAAACGTTTTATAGGATAAAGTTTTGCATTGACACTGTGAATAGAAAAAGTAGCTCATGCCAGTAAAAGATGTGAAAAACAACTTTTTGCTGAACACTTTGCATAGACGTTTTTTTGTTCGTATCTTTCTTGGTTGGGCTTCCGACTTTTGCGGGAAAAGTTTTTTCGTGGCCGCTTTTGTAAAGTTTTTTTTTTTACATTCTGACAAGTCGGGCATAAATTGCTTTCAAATTCAGCAAAATGCCTTCAAATTATTCGGATATGTGTTCTTCTGTCGGTTGAATTTTGTTTTTGTTTTCTCGGATGTAAATGCAGTTTTTTTTTTTCATTACTTTAGAACAATATACAAATATAATTTACCTAAAGTTATACATACGTGTAGCCTGTGATTGTTTTCCATAAAACTGTAAGGATAATGACAAAATGCAGATAAATATCATGAATATGTCAAAAGCAAGAGCGTTAGCATTTGATAGATGGATGGCCATCTGCTGGCTACCTATTACTTTGATACTGATAGCTCTTACAAGCTCAAAAAATTGACAGAAAGGCAGTATCATATCTCCACGGTCTATTCGACAGGAAAACCGACATATAGACTCTCCGACGCAGCAAAAACATCTGACTTAATAGACTTCTTCGTAGCAAAAAGAGTATCTACAAATTTTGCGAAAGTAGAGGAAAGCTTTGATCTGTTCTCAGATCACTCACCGGTAATTTTGGCAACAAGTGACCAACTAATGAAAATAATATAGAAAGTGCGCCTAGATTAACTGGCAACATAACAAACTGAGATGGCATTAAAAATGATTACTAAGAAAATATTGTCTTAAATGCGTCGCTTAAAACACCATTCGATATAGAAGATGAACTCGGCAAATAAGAGCGCCGCGTGGAAAAATACTCCCTTAAGGAGAAACGAAGCCACCAGCAGCGAAGCTAATTATCCGCCGTAAATAAAAGAATTTGGCAACAAACCCGCGCCCCAAACGATCCAAAAAAGCGATTCAAGATCTAAAAAACCGGGAGACTTATCTTAAAGGCTTAACCGCCGAAAAAGCACTAATTACTCGCTCTGGAAAGCCGTGAAAAGTATCAAAAAACTTCAAATGCAATAGCCATCAATCAGAAAGAACAACGCCGAGCACTTTGAAGAAACTTTTAAGCCATTTGATAGACAAGCATTGATAGACGACCTTTGCGATAGGACAACGACATCTGACAACTTTAGAATAAAAAGCGTGTCATTTACCGAATTCTGCCAGACAATAAAAAACCTGAAGGATAATAAAGCCCCTGGCTATGATTTAATAACCGCAAAAAATTCTGAAGGAACTGCCAAAAAAGTCTAAGTAAACTCCTTTATTTAATGAATGCTTCGCTTAGATTATAATTATAGTGGTTCGTAAATCTTCAAACCTCAAAAATCGTACAAACCGACATCGCTACTACCAATAACATTAACAGTAGTTGACGACGAACTCGGATTCAGAACAAGCATTCCACAATTAATCAGGTTTATAGAATAACCAATGAAATTGAAAAAGACCTGGAGGAGAAAACGATTCGCTCTATCGCTTTTCTTGACGTCTCTCAAGCCTTCGACAAGGTTTAGCACTATGGCTTGAAGTATAAACTAAGACGGGTTCTTTTGGAGCACTTACATAAGATCTTAGAATCTTCTTCGTGTTAAACACGGAACAGAATATTTAGAGTTTAAGAAAATAGCCGCCGGAGTGTCCTTTGTCCTTTCTTATTTTTGCTGTACACTCGGTACATACCTCAAATTGAAGGCACCGTTATAGCTATGTTCGCGGACGATGCGACTATTCTGGAATCGGAAAGTTCTATCGCGTCAGCAACTGAAAAACTCCAACGAGTTTTGGATAAAATCTGCTTCGACAAATAAATCTGTATATCGTCACCATGGAGGTGGAAAGAAAAATTTTTGCAAACCCTAGGTAAGTCATTTATAAACATACAGAAGAGGATTGGACCCAATATTGAACCCTGGGGTACTCCCGATAGAAAGCTTTGGGTTCCGAAATGACCTCATCGAACCTCTGTGTTGCATTTGATAAATAATCAGTTATAAGACTAGTAGCTCTATCACTTAACTCATTTTACGATATTTTATGATTAACCCTATCAAAGGCCTTGGAGAAATTAAAGATGCATTGGATCGTTAATCTGTCTTTATCAAGTTCAGATCTTATGTCATCAAGTACCTTTACCATCGCAGTGGAACAGCTGTGATTAGCTCTGAAGACACTAAGACAGATTGATTTTCAGATAGAAGATAATTTTCATCAAGATAAAGATAGCTTGGCAAATATTTTCTACAAGACTTTAGATAGCCATGATGTTATGCTTATTGACCTTGGTAGTGATGGGTATGATGGTTTTCCAACAGAAGTAATTCTGCCTTCTTTCCATAAGAATGGAAGGATAGGGCACGTAATGCAGTGGTTAATACGATGCGTAAGCGGATTCAACAGCGAGGAAAGAATGAGTTTTATTAATCTAAGAGATATGCCATCGACACTTTAACAATTTCAGTCACAAAACTCTCTGTCACCGCTTTAAAGTCAAAGTGCTTTTAAGATTCTCTTCGCAGAGCGCTAACTGGCACAAAATTGGGTGGACTTGATGTACGAGTATTGGCCCGAAAATTATCATCTAGAGCATTGGGATCGAGTGTATAATCGAAATTTTTCCTTCTGTCAGTCTTGCAGATTAGACCAAAGCTGTTTCGAGGAGAGTTGTCCATTTAGCTTCGATGCAAAGAAATTTCTTTTCGCTAACCGAGTTACTGAAGTAGCACGGTTTCGCGCTAGGCAGTATATTAACCATTTGTTCGAGCATTGGTTACTTCTCCAGGTATGGTACCGCTTACAAAGTTACCTTACTGATGCCTGTACTTCAAAAGTGAACCAAAGGTACTTTCTATTATGTATACGAACTGTCTTAAGAGGGACTAGCACCTCGAATAGTTCGTTAATAAGTACATGATACTCGTACAACACAGTTTCCCATCAACATTCGCAACGTATTTACGAAGTTCCAAGGCATGCAACTCGTCTCAAAACCAAGTGAGCTGATACATATAGACTTGTTATCTATAAACTGAAAAGTTAAAGGCATTGCCAAATGGGAAAAGATTATGTCATATATGCAGAAAATAAGATCATGATCTGAGATCCCATCAATAGCTAATTGGTCATGAAGGAGCACATTGGAAGGACTCGCTACAATCAAAAGGTGGAGCAGACTCGGTTCATTACTACCAGTTGCAGAAACTGTATTAAGCAATTGAAACGAAAGTGAATCAGCTTTCAGCACATTGGTGCTGATGGTGGGTGGCCGTGGTGTAGTGGTAACATCATCGCTTGTCACGATGTTGATTCACGGTTCGAATCCTGATGTCAAGAATCATCTATTTATTTCGCATGAAATAAATAAAAAAGTCGATCACTTGCGAAAGCTAAGTCAACCCTACTGTGAATTGATAACACTGGCAGTAGGGTGGTCATATGGCTAAAATGCAACTTGATCGTGATGATGACATCAGGAGGACGGACAAAATACTGTGAATCATAAGCAACGACAACAATAGCGGAAACAAACAAAATACTCCCCAGTTATCTGGACGCTACCCTTGGAGTTTACTGCAACTTAACTACCTACCACCTGAGTTTCAAACCAACTACACCAATCTGTCTTTCTCTCTGTCTCTTCCCCTTTCCACAAAAAACGCCCGTGCCCTAAAAATTAGTATAAGGGTAGTCATATCCCCTTTAACACGTGTAAATTATAAAAAAAAAAAAAAAAAAACAATAATATGCAGATGATAATAAACAGATGAGAACTGAGCGAATGCATCAAGAGAAAAACTCTTGTTCGGAAAAAAGGAAAAGATACCAATAAGTGAGTGCACGACCTCGGCAAAATCGAAATATCTGATTGAAAGACTCCTTACACCGCGAACACTTTCGCGAAGAGCTTCTGATTGCTGTTCATTTAAGTATCGCAAATCAATTCAAATGATCCCCATATCGACTCACTTAAAAGGAACTTTTTTTACAAAACAAAAAACGTACAATCCACAATCGATTTGAATGAAATACCAGAAATTCATACATGACACACAAATTGATTACAATAATATTTTGACATGGCATTCGCACAGTCCCCATTCCAATTAAATTTGTAAAGAGAATTGCCCTACAACATGCATGCCATGTAAAATCAAAAGCCAATTACTGTGAAAAAAAAAGAAAAAAAAAAAAAAATATATCAAATTACCATTGATTTGCATAATTTTTATTTGGATGTTCCAGTGCACAGACTGGTAATTGACAATAAATAAAAATCGTGAACAATATTGGTTGGTATTATTGCGGTCTGACATTATTGGTTGACGTGTCATTTAGTTGATGACGTTCTGATTGAGATGTCGTTGTCGAAATTGTAAAATTGGTATATACGAGTATCTACTCGTATATAATAGAAGAGCAATTCGTGTGCCATGTTATAGCATATGACAGTAGGTATAATTGGAATTATTATCATGTTGACCTGAATGCAAAGTAATGAATGCTTGTTGATGAAATTACAATCAATAAAAGTTAAGTTGTTAGCTTGATATTACACCATGCGAACATGGCTTACAAGGGTGAGTTTAACGTAATAAACAATTTTTTGCTGGCTATTTAAAAATATTGTAGCATAATAATAACTACGCTCCCTAAAAGTATGATGCAACAATTTCCGAAGTGTCTTTTCATTCTGACAGAATTTTGGTCCGAACTGTCCTTTCATTCGAGATTCGTGTCTCCACAGCTCATGTCAACGAAAGAGACGGATAATATCACGGATAAGAGGGAATTATAACTGCAAGAATTATTACATCAGAATTTCTCTTGTTCCAGTGGTCGAAGAATTTGCTAGAAGTTTCTGGCTATCAGAAACTTCTGCTATATAAGGACAGATGGCGATTGAGAAGGGGAGCAGTAGTTTTTAAACTGTGGCGAAGAGATTAGAAAAGTGATAATGAGCGAAGTTGTAATTTTGTGATAAATTGAAAGTTGAGAATTAACAAGAAGAAGTAATTAGTTTGGATTTGTGAATTAAGTCATTGAAAGGAGATAAGTGATTTGAGAGGAAAGAGACATTGTAACAAAAGAATTGCGAAGAATAGTATAGTGTGAACCTGAATTGTTCTATAGACTAGAAAATAAAGAAATAATTTCACAGAATATTGTTTTATCTACTCGAGCCGTAGCTCGCATATTACAATATATTAGATGCGCAACTAAGTTCTCGGAGTTTTTTTTTTTTTGATGAAAATGTAACTTTATTGTGAAAAAAATGTTTACAAATGAATCATTCAAAGTATTGCCATCGCTAGCTACAACTTTTTCCCATCTTTCTGGCAGAGCTCGAATACCGTTACGGTAAAAGTGTTCATCTTTTGAGGCTATCCACGAATCAAGCCTTCATAAGAGCGGAACTGCTGATCAACCAGACGGAACAAGTAATAATCGGATGGCGCAATATCTGGGGAATATGGCGGGTGGGGTAGGACTTCTAATTTGAGCGTTTCCAGGTAGGTTTTAACGGGTTTGAGAACGTGAGGCCGAGCGTAGGCATGCATGTACTATCACTTTTTCGTGCCTCTGCTGGTATTGTGGCCGTTTTTCGCGCAGTGCTCTGCTCAATCGCATCAATTGAAGACGATACCATTCCCCAGTCATGGTTTCGTTGGGTTTCAACAGTTCATAATAAATGACACTGACCTGGTCCCACCAAATATACAGCATAATCTTCGCAGCGTGAATATTCGGCCGATCCGACGACGTAGAAGCATGACCGGGTAGTCCCCATGACTTTCTTTTCTTTGGTTGCTGTAATGAATCCATTTTTCACCCCCCGTCACGATGCTTTGAAGAAAACCCTTCCGTTTTTGCCGTTGGAGCAGTTGTTCACAGGCGAAAAACGTCCCTTGGCTTCAAATCATAAGGAACCCAAGTTCCTTGTTTTTGAATCATTCCACACGCATGCAATTGCTTGGAAATGGCTTGACGGGTAGCTCCTAATGCTGAAGCAAGCTTTTCTTCCATTTAGCAAGGATCCTCATCGAGCAGTGCCTCCAATTCAGCGTCTTTGAAGGATTTTGGTCTTCCTTCACGCGGACGGTCGTCAACATCGAAATCACCGTCTTTGAAGCGACAGAACCAATCGCGGCACGTTGTTTCACTTAGAGCAGTATCTCCGTAAACTTTTTAGAGCTCTCGATGCGCTTCAGCTGCCGTTTTCTTCGAATGAAAGAAGAAAATCAACACTTCCCGCAAATGACGTTTATTTGGTACAAAATCAGACATTTTGACACAACCAAAAGTATATGACGCAAAAACAAAATCACTAATGTCTAAGCTCGGTCAAAATCGACCAGCACTTACTGCTAGAGCCATCTATTGCCAAACAGCGAGAACTTAGTTGTGCACCTAATACTTATTTTTTTAATTTAGAAAATTCTACGCACTACAAGTTTCTCTAGATACTCGTAAGTGGTGGTACCTTCATCCGTTCCAAAACACGTAAAGGATATGGAAAAATCACCAGCGCAGATTGAACCACTCGCAAAAAAACAAATGCGGTGGAGGAGCTATTGTAGATGGCATAGACATCGTCATCCTCAACATGGAAGATCTAGAAGAGAATCCTCTAACGGAAGAAGATGAGGAGATGGGAAAAGGCACAGGGCCCTCGCTTTCATCAACTCAATGAGGAAAAAACCCCCACTCGTATCGTTCAAGTCAACATCCTGATAGCGTGATCGCTAAGGCCACCTCGGAAGCAAAACCTTAGACTTTTGTTGATACAAGAACCCTGGAACTACAGAAATCAAATACTAGGATTATCGTGTACGAAGGGAAAGGTAATTTGGGGCACAAAGCAAGATCCACCCAGGACTTGCTTACTATTTCGCTGGAGACGTAACAATACCACCATAGAAGTCCAACAACTAGTGGACCACTGCAGAAGGACTAAAACGCCACTTGTGCTGGGATGCGATACAAATGCACACAACAGAGAATGGAGCAGAAAAGATGATAATGACAGGGGTGAGTACCTTCTTGAATATATCTTTAAAGAAAACCTAGATATCCTTAATGTGGGAAATGCACCAACTGTTGTAGAGGAGGATAGAGGTTCTTAAGATAACACTCGGCAGCCCGAGTCTTAAAAATTGGGTAACAGGTTGGAGGGTTTCGGATGAATCTTTAATGTCAGACCATAGAATCATTACGTTTAATATTGAAGGATTTAGGGGTGAAACTACCACCAGAAGGAACCTCCGTAACACTGACTGGGAGATGTATAGAAATACCTTAGAGTGGAACTTAAAGCGAAGAAATGGGCAAAACACCAATTAGAACTAGAACATAATCTACATAAAGTTAGCAGGGCTATAAAGCAGTAATACGTAGCTGAATTAGCAACAGCGAAAAGCAAAAGGATGGTCCATGGTGGAACGTTAGGCAAACTAAAATACAACATGCGCAGGCTATTCAACAAAGTCAAGTGCGATGGAAACCCGCAACAGTACACTGCGAAGATAACAGAGTACAACAAGGAAATTAGAAAAGCTAAAAGATATAGCTTCAGAACGTTTCGTGAAAACATCGCATCTGCCTCTGCAGCAGCTAGACTACGAGTACATTAGGCGCTATCAAGGGGATGAGGAAATGCGCCGTGCATACTGAAAAAGCAGGATGGCAGCTACATTGAGAGCGAGTAGCAAATAACTTTTCTATAACTCCAAACGTAGTTTGCGGGTAGCACAGCATCGAACACTACAGATGTAACGGAAAAGAACAGAAGGCCAGCAGAAAAATTAGGCAACATCTATACAGAACGGTATTTTCCCTGCCCTACTACAAAAAGGGCATGATGTGATTATACCGCATCTCCTAGGAGTGATCCTTGGCTTCATACCAAGAGTACGGAGAAGGATGAAGGTAATTTTCATTCCGAAAGTGGATAAAAAAGACATAACTTCACCAAAATCCTTCAAACCAATAAGCCTGACCTCATTCCTATTAAAGACAATGGAAAAGGTCATAGAAAATCATATGAGAACAACAGCGTTAGAAAGAAAACTTCTCCACGACAGTCAACATGCATATAGAGCCGGAAATCCACCGAAACTGCACTGTACTAATTGACAAGTATAGCTCAAGACACTGTAGAGATACGACCATCTGCGCTTTGTTTGACATCGAAGGTGCTTTCGACAATACATTTCATGACGCAATCAGGAGAGCCCTCGAAAGGAAAGGAGTAAACCAAGCAACATCTAACTGAATGTGGTCATGCTAAGGAAAAGGACAGCTGAAACTGTGGTGGGACAAGAAACTATCATAATAAACACAACTAAAGGCTGTCTATATGGAGGGGTTCTCTCACCACTAATGTGGAGCCTGGTGGTAGACGAGCTATTGCAAATGCTAACTAATATCGGCAAAACTGAAAAAAATATACCGATGACCTATTGGGTGACCAGATAAGAACGATAAGAAAAGAATTTCAAATAAAACAACAACGGTATGGGATATCAAATAAAATCTGGCCTTATTTTGAAGCTAAATTTATGCCATTATGTATGGAATAGCACGTTATTAAACGGCCGCCTCGACTTCGCTGGCAGTGCTTCAAGCGGTGATGATGACTCCGTACAATATGTGCTGCGTTATTCCGGCAATAGAATCTCGAATGTTGGCTTTGAGCTCGTCTAAAGTAGTTGGCTTATTAGCGTAGACTAAGCACTTGACGTAGCCCTAGAGAAAACAGTCGAGGGGTGTCAATTCGCATGATCGCGGCCACCAATTGATGTCCGCTCGCCGTGAGATGACCCAGTCGCCAAATTTCTCCTTCACCACTTTAAACGTTGCGTCGCTTGTATGGCATGTAGCTCCGTTTTGTTGGAACCATAGCTCGGATATATCAATGTTGTCGAGCTCTGGTCACAGAAAGTCGGTTGACATCGCTCTATACCGAGGACCATTGACGGTTACGGTGTCTCCTTCCTCATTTCGAAAGAAATAAGGTCCGATGATGCCACCGTGCCATAAACCGCACCAAATAGTTAATCTTTGTGGATGCATTGATGCTTGGTCGAATACTTGTGGATTGTGGTAGCTCCAATAATGGCAATTTTGCGTCGTGACATAGCCGCTGAGCCAAAGTTAGGCTTCGTCCGAGAAGATGATTTTTTGGCCGAAATTAGGATCTCCACTGGATCTCCAGCGCCCAATTAGCAAACTCACAGCGTTGTCTATGGTCGTCCGGCTCCAATTCAGCACAATCCTATACGGATGTAGGCCCAAATTCAACCGCAAAATAAGCCTGGTTGACTCTCTGACGATGCCCAATTCAGCTGATCGGCGCCGAATCGACATTTCTGGGTCTTCTTCGATACTGGCCGCTACGGTGGCTATGTTTTCTTCACTTCGCATCGATCTCTGCCTGGTTGGTGGCTTAAGGTCCAAAAGAATGTACTCACGCTCAAACTGTCCACGGTGCGACAAATTGCCTGCGCACTGAAGCCACGATGACGACTAACCTCACGACGAAATTCACGTTGCGTATTTACAACTGAGCTGGAATATTGATAATATTTTTTAATAATTTTTACACGTTCAGGAAGAGTCAAACGATGCATGATGAAATGGCAAACCTTACTGAATATTTTGACAGTTAGATTTCATTGATAGTTTTGACAGCTGCTGAAACATAACAATTGGAAAAACTATCATTGCTGTCGGGTCACCCTTTAGATACATTATTCATGGAGTACACATTGAATAGATCCCATATCCCCTTTCCTTATTTCCGCATCTCAAATTAATTATTTGGTCAGTTCCTTTTGCAAACATCCTTCACTGATATACAAAATGCTATAAATTCGCACATTTTGCTCCATCATAAGAACATCAAATGCATGATTGGCCTAAATAGGGTGTGAAGAAGTATTCACCCATAAGTAATATTATTAAGCTACACAAGATGAGGGAATATTTATGTCATTATTACGTATTCTTGTTTATTTGTTATACAATAACGTTCAATACAATTTCGACAGAGAGTGGGTTATTATTATGCTCGTATGTCCAATTAACCCAAATAGCCCAACCCAACTCAACTAACCTCGACATGTAGTTCTCGATGTCATGTACCCTGTACTGTTCCCTGTCATGGCCAATACATGGGAGTCAAATTGTATTTATAAGCTGATTAAGGGAATTGCTGATTACGAGCTTGGTAATTAATCGCATGACGTCTATGTGGGAGTTATGCAAGCGGAATATTGCATTTTGCATAAGATCCTTATGAAAATATAAATACCTGTACGTACTTCAATAAATGAGCCTGCTAATCGATTTGGGAATAAGCATTCACAGCGTTATTAATTTATTGAGATTAAAAGGGAACGAATAGGAGAATATGTAATGATGAAAGTTTGTACCGAGGTAACATGACACATTACGATGTAATTTCATACAGGATACGTATCTAATTAAAATGTTTTGCGCAGTTCTAAATTAATAGCAATTCTGGGACAATTTTACATTGAATGCCTCGTTTTTCTAAGAGATATGACATCTACGACAGTCCACATACTCGTAAGTGGAATTTCCTTTAATTTTCAATTTTCATCCTTAAAATATTATTACATTGCCTTTCCGTAAAATTCTGGGGAATTTCCTAATCACAAAAAGAAAGAGGGATAATCCTTTTATTCCTACTACTGACTGTATCCGTTTGTTAATAGAGTTTCATCCCTTTTTTTTTTCTTTCATATTATATCTGGAATGGTGCTTGGATACAACAAGGTAACAATGAGGCCAATTTATAAACGAGACACACCTCTCACTTCGAAGCCATTTAACATTGCGATTGTTATCTTTATTCGTGATGTCCATGCAAATTGTTTGTTATGTCATTTGAATTATAATCGAAATATTATCCTTGCCAAAGGAGAAGGGTAAGGCATAAAAGGGATCAGCTTTCTGTTTCAACCTTATAGAAGAAAGGTGTTTATTATATTCATTTCTTTTCACTTATCATTTCTTTGGAATGTTAAGGAGAGGGACAGATGGAGGGTTTTGTTGGTTCAAGGCTTGAAGTTATGCATGTCGATGGGAGTTTATAAGACTTTGTAAATCATTAAGTGACTTTGCTAATATTGCAGAGGACTTATAACGCTGGGCCAGTGCCACGAGATATTGGATAGGTGTGGTAATTAGCAGTTTAGTTTGTACATTCTTAAGAAGAAATAAAACACCTGGCTCCAATATCGACAAGGCGGGTATATTTCGCCTTCAAATAAGCTTAAAGCCATGATCCCTCAGCAGCGTCTCACCCAAAATGAAAAACCTTGTTTTTAATCTGACAAATCTATCTTGTCCTCTCTAATCTTTAATTTTCTTCTATACCCTTTCCTTTTTCTACATTACTGGGTTAATAAACTTTAAAAGACTTCATTTTAAGTGATGTGGTTCTGCTATTGAATAGATGGATGAACGAATATACGTGTAAAGCAGCCCAAAGGCTTTATCAGTAGACTCAAGTACAAAGGATCCACTTTAATAACATCCGTTCTTCAACATCAAGAATAGTCCAATCAGATTTCCCCATAGCCATTACCACCCCATCATAATCACAATTGGCATTCAAGTTCCACTTGTTAACTGCGTACCTCAACTGCACTGGAAATTCAGCAATCCCCTAGACAACCAACGTCCTATATGTGCACTGTAAGCCCACTGTATACATTGACAACAGCCATAATTTGTGGAAGTATGCAGCGAATGATACGAATGGGGCAGCACAAGCTAATGGGGCTGATTTCAACAATTCTGCGATGCTAATGACCGAGGAACATTTCACTCTGGAAGGTGCTTCGTGTGCTAAAGTGCCGGATTTAAAAACCGGCCGCTCTCTATATCAAGAAGAGTCCTATTAAACTTTCCCCATCCAGTCACCGCCAGCATCGTCTCGTCATCCAATTGGAATTCGAGATCCACTTGTTAACTGCGTACCTCAACCGCGCTGGAACTTCACCAAAGCAGGCCTGGGAACAGTTCTCTAAACAATTGGACAACTGCATTCGGTTTATCCCCGGAAGTACTGAACCATCAACACTTTACTGGATTACATAGCTATTACTCAAAAACATATACCTAGTGGATAGAGGAAGGAATACATCCCTGGTTGGAGCGCTAAAATTGCTCGCCTGTACAAAGATTTAGAGGAGAGTGGGAACCCAGAAATTCCTGATGAGTTAGTCCAGTCCCTTGACAAAAGTTAACTGAATAAGTGGCAAACTGTGATGGATGACTTAAACTTTTCCCATTCAAGTCGCAGGGCATAGAGTCAGTTCAGAAAGCTTGGAGGTGGAAAAGTAGGCAGCGAAAGAAACTCTGCAGTTAACCCCAATGATGTTGCAAAACTCATTCCTAAAATGTCCCGAGTACCATCAGACAAAATGCACACCATCGGAGTTAAGCGGGACGTCAATACTTTGAAACAAGAATGCAAGCAGCGGGTTTCAACAGCATTTACCCAGAATTTTTTAAACATGCTGAACCTAATATTCAATGATGGCTCGCGTCGCTATTTTCCAAAATAATCAAGATAGGAACACTTCCGCAGCGTTTCAAAGGAACAAAAATCATCGCGCTCCTTGAATCCGGAAAATCAGCTGATAAACCCGAGAGCTATCGCCCAATCGCTTTCCTCAGCTCCTGCTACAAACTTTTCGAGTAAATTTTGGACCGACTGGCCCTGACGACGTACTTCGAAGCAGGATATGAACAAATGCAAAAAAACATCTGT